>KE371877.1:280960-294349 GCA_000418225.1 Zizania latifolia
GGCGTCATGGCCGGGCGGCGAGGGCATCGCGGCCAGGCGAGGTGGTCGGGGGGTGGCCTGCTCTCCCTCCGCTGATGCTCTCCGTTAGATGTTTGTTCCCTTCACATGACGCGCATCCGGGAAGGATCCTCGTAGAGAAGGATTTGAGGATCATCCTCCCACAGAATTTATTTCCTACTAATCAAGGACTACGACGTTGTTAGCCTGCCCTTCTTTTCCACAAACACACACACGTATCCAGCAACAACATGGACGGGCTTTCCCTCTCATCTCGATCGGACGATCAAAAGCAAGCAACGGATTATTCTGCTGCCGGCAGCCACCCAAGTTTGGGGAGTACAGCAGGAAGCAGCAGCAGCCAATCTGCCACTCTCCATCGATCGTCGTGCCTGGACCATAGTAGTAGTAGTAGTGTACTGTGCACCACGCATTGATTCCAGCATTGCGCACCTGCTTGCCTTGCTCGCTGCGGTTCCTGGCGCCGGCGGTATGACGGCATCCACGTCGCCGGCGCGGGAGTGAGCGGCTGCCGGCACCCGGCCCGCTGGCAGCGAACCACCGTGATGGCGCCATGCATCTGAATGCTAATAAAACTCTTATGGCCATCAGGGTGGCCAGGCCTCGTGATGCCACCTGCAGCTAGCTAGCTTTCACATCTGTGCTGCGTCGCGTCGCACCAGCCGGCGGTTGCACGGACGAATCATTTATTCAGAGTTTCAGACCGATCGATCCTCCCGAGCATTCTTCTTCACGTGGAAAGCTAGCAAACCGAGGGCAACTACCCACTGTCTTAGCCGGCGCCCGGCGGGTAGGCAAGTGTCTGAAACATTACTCCATTACTAGCGCCAGAAACCGAATTAAACAAGTGTCAGGCTGATGGATCGGGCACTTCGGGCGACCAGCCAGCTGCTACTGGTTGGTTAACCTTAGCATCGGCTGATCCGCCCATCGGTTATCGCCTATTGGTAACAAACTAACAACGGAAACATAGTAATCAGGTTGGTTATGATAATCGATCCAATTATCACCATTACAATATTACTGTTACGATAATTGGTCTGATTATCACTATTACCAATACAAACTATGGTTACCAAACTGATAATTACAGTTTCGTTAACCTGCCTAGTAATACAAGTTCTAGAGGTTGTTTGTTTGTATCTCTCGGCTTCAATTAGACTAAAGAAATTATTGGGTCGGTAACAACGGTTTAGTTAACAACTGCTTGTGTAGGTACGGCCATGGACGCTAGCTGCTGCTGGGGGGTCGTGTCATGGCATCTGTGTGCTGGACTGCTGGGTTCTACGGGCTGTTTGGTTGCATCTCTCAGCTTTAATTCGACTACAGAATCTGCTGCTTTGGTGAATCTTGGACTCAGCCGACAGCAGTCAGCACACTGGAACTGGAGGCAGGTCGATGCAGCTGGTCGATCTGGACTCTGCACTGTAGGGTTGCGACTTTGAGCTGTGTATGACCATTTGATCAATTGATTCTTAATAAATGTTCATGTGTTCTGCGGATCTGTTACTTGTATGAGTGATGTGGTATTGTGGTGCCGTAGCCCATTGTTTGCCCGGCCAGTTGCTGCCGGGGGTATCAATAACAAGATTGCCGGTCCAGCACGACGGTCAGTCACGGTTACCTAACGAAAACTGGTTAAAATTGAAATTCTAAATTTTGATAATCAATAGTTATCTAGTGGTTTGGCTATTTACTACTTGATTTAGAATGATAACCACTGGTTACTAATGCTGGTTTTGTATTGGTAACTAGCCGGTTAACTTCTGCAACCAATCGTTTTTTACAAAATACAGAAAATATAAAATATAGAAAAAATCAGAAACATTTAAAAGTGTGAGAAAATTCTAGAAAAAATAGGAAGGTAAAGAAAAATTATAATACAATTATTAAAAAAATCGGTAAGAGATTTGTGTACCTTTCTGGTGACAAAAATTAAAAAGGAAAAGGGTGGTTGTGAAATGCTGGTTGGGCTAGCTTTTTTTTCATTTTCATCGAACTTGTTCATAACTTTGAATTGGTTTTGGGCTTTTTTTGTTGTTGTTGCAGGAGGTTTCGTCTACTCGAGCCCGATCTAGTTTACCTTTAGGTTGGGCCAATCCACTACAGTCCCGATCGATTCTACGAGGCCCAGAAAAAAACCGGCCCATTAATGCGATACAAGGCTGAATCCGAGCCGTTTATCACGCATCGTGCGGTCAGTGCACCAAAGCTCTGACTTCTACGTGACACGTGGCACCCCCGCATTCGCCTGATACACGTGGACGACCCGGGGACCCGGGCCCCAACCCACACCGATCCGCATTCGCCAGCTTTCTCTTCGCCCCCGTCTCCACGGAGACGGAGGCGAGCATCGAAAACAGCATCCCGATTATCCCGACTCGGAAAAATCCCAACGGCCACGGCACGCACGACACGAACACCACCGGCCACGCCTCGCCCCGTCGCCCGCGCGAGAGATCAACCGCTCGCGCGCCTCGCGCTCTCCGCCCGCGGCCACGGCACCGCCGGCCTCTGCCGCCGCCGCCGCCGCCGCCGCCTCTTGGACGCTTTCCTCCTCATCGCTGCAGACACCGCCGGGGGAGGGGAAGTCCCGTCGCACGGCAGTCGTCGCGATGGCCGCGTCCGTCCTTGTGCTAGCCGCCGCGCTCCTCCTAGGAGCCAGCTCTGGGGTCGACAGGGGCGCGACGGCTCCCGTGGCGGCGGAGGGAACCGAGGTTTGCCGTCTGCCTCTCCGATCTCGAGATCTGCCAAAGTATTTTTTAAGGGATCGGGTGTGTTGACTGGATCTGGATCTGCGTGGTGTACCGTTGCAGGTGACGTACGGAAGCACTGTCAAGCTGATGCACGAGAAGACGAAGCACCGGCTGCACTCGCACGACGTGCCCTACGGCTCAGGCAGCGGTCAGCAATCCGTCACCGGCTTCCCGGAAGTCGACGATTCCAATAGCTACTGGGTGCGTCTCGTTCTGTGGATCCGTAATTTCACCATTCTTCCTCGTTTATGCCTTTAAAAGGCTCTTGCTTTAATCTCTGCCTAAATTAGTAAATTTTACAAGCCAACATTTGATCGAATCTTTCATAGTTTCATTCTTCGTTCATAATGAAAATACCTAATCATGTCAATTGATTTTTGATGGAATGCATATTAATTGAATTCAGGTGCAAACATGAGTTGTGACTATTAAATGAGCTCGAGTGTATTAAGGGTGTATAAACCTGATGGGAAATTGGGAATAGAAATATCTAAACTCATACCATTCAAGCTTTGGCAAATTTTAATATGTTAGCAATGCCGCATTGCCACTTATATATTGTTTAAACTGTAGAAACTTCTCGATGTATATATGTTTATGTAGCTACTTCTGTAATATATGAAAGGAAGATGGATCCACATCTCAACCCTAAAAGTCCAATTTTATTTGTTTATCATCTGAAGAATTAACATTAGGAAGTAATATTTTTAATATGAATATGATTGCCATTCAAGTAGTCTGATCATGCAAGCACAGTTCTGGTGTTGTTCAAAATTTGGGATCAATTACTCTGTATATCTGCAGATTGTGCAGCCTGCTCCAGATTCATCAGCTAAGCAAGGTGATGCCATTGAAACTGGTAGCATTATCAGGTTGCAACACATGAGGACGCGGAGATGGTTACATAGCCATTTGCATGCTTCACCATTAACTGGTAACCTAGAGGTTAGTTCAACATTGGGTAACTTTTAATTTTGAAATTTTATAGGGCCTCCAAAATTTCTTCTGGAAATTGTTTCTTACCTTTTGAACTGACTGAACTCTCTTTAAACGAATATTGGTAAGTACTTCATGAGATTAAAGATCTTATATCCTACACTATGTAGGGGACATCTTTTGTCTCTTCTCATATTTTTCTAGACACGTCAGGTGAAAATTGACACATCATATCATGCTGATTGTGATCTATATTTTATCCCAAAACAAGAAGTCACTGTTGTACATGATTGGGCTATTGTTGTGCTGTAAGTTTGAGCATTCCTGAGCTGAAATGTAGTGGTTTCCAGTTGTCAACCACATTATATGTCATATATATTATATCAGGATTAAGGATGTTATGAATATATCTCAGCTTTTCTTATGGTAAATAAATTACCATATCTATTAGCTCGACTGAACTTAGAAGAATATTGTGAATTATTTGTCTTATTCGTGTTTCTTTTGCATTATTTCTCAAAAATTATTTTGATTGCTGAAGATTGGATGTGCCATTTTACAGGTTAGCTGTTTTGGTGTGGATGGACAATCAGATACTGGTGACTATTGGAGGTGTGATTGCTTAAGGTTCACAGTATGGATGCTGTTTGGTTGCTTCTAGTATGACTTAGTAGCATTCTTTCTGTATCCTGCAGGCTGGAAATTGAGGGACGTGGAAAAGTATGGAAACAGGATCAAAAAGTTAGGCTCCGACATATTGATACAGGAGGTTATCTGCATAGCCACAATAAGAAGTACAATAGGCTTGGTGGTGGGCAGCAAGAGGTGAGATAGAAATTGCTCTCTTTCCTGCCTCTAGATTACGAGCTAGGCAGTGTTGTTTGGAGTTAGTGCGAATACATTAGTCTCATCTGTAAATGTGCTTTGCTCTCCAGAAATTTTTCCTTGGGTGTTCCCACTTCATACTTCAAAACTTCATGCTGTGGTGGTATCATCAAAATCGGATGAAGGCTTTCACACCAAACTAACTACAGTAATACAGCACTATGATGCTACAAACAATTGTGAAAAAATGCCATAAACCATCATATCACTGTGTTTGAAACCTGTCGAGGTGGCTCAGGAGTCATGATTAGGGCTTGTTAGAAAACAGGAACCAATTCATTAACACATGTTCTTTTATGCAAGCAATGCACATCATGTTTGGTATTCTATTTTCTATAGCTACATGGAAAATTGAAGTATCAAACTGGCCTATACAACAACTTATGTCGAAAAGTAAGAACCTACAGAATATTTAAACCTGGATCGGTGTATCATGATGTCAAAAGATAATTATACTGATTCAGCTGAATGCCATAAATTTGAGAAAATACTTTACATAGATAACTAGATATCTTTTGATCCAGTCCACTACATTGTTCTCAGGGGTATAATCAGTTACTCAAGAGGTTTGCTACTTGCCATTTCTTGCATTGTGCCAATTAGCATACAGCTTTGGTCATGAAAAAGGGTACTGGTATAGTAGTATTCGAGGAAAAGAAAAAAAGGGTACTAAAAAGGTAAAATGCAATACATTGCTAATGACTCCCATGCAACTTTGTAAATTAATGAAAAAGGAGAGGGGGGAAATATAGAGTTTTATTAACTGTAGGATCATGCAAGAAATCCAACAAAACATTCTACATATATTATGCTATACACTACCAAAAGAGAAATGTAAAGGACATAGAAGAAAAAGCAAGAAATATTTTAATACTGACAAAGATTGAAACAGCAAGTCATGGTTCGCTGCTTCACCTTCTCCTTCGACGGTGGCTGCTGCTGCTGTGATGGTGGCGGCAAGAGCGCCGGCTTCTTCCTCCTACCTTTGCAACCCTTGCGCCACCTCCATAACACAACAGTCGGCGGAGCAGTCGTGCCGCGAGGCATGGGCGGAGGCTTCGGCGCACCGCGCGCCTGGCTGGTTTGTGCCGCTGGCCAGCATGCCTAGGGATGGCAATCGAGTATGACAGGTACGGGTAGTGCATATCCATACCCGTACCCGTTACCCCGATGGGTAAAAACCCGTGCTCATACCCGTCGTCCATAGGCGCCGTATACCCGTTTAACCGTGAAGAGAACGACGTGGCCATGCAGAGAGGAAGGAGGAGGTGCTGCCTGTCGCCGGGGCCAGCGCTGGGGGCCTAGGGCCGGCGAGGAGGCTAGCCGGAGGGCGCAGAGGGGTCTAGCCACGATGGGGATTGAGCGCGGCGGTAGGATCTGAGTGTGGCGTCGGGATCAGGCGTGGGGCGGGATCTGGGCGCGGCGACGGTGTCTCGATGTGGCGGCGGGGGCTCGGCCAGGCCGCCAGGGAGAGAGGGCTGGGAGCCTAGGAGGCAGGCGACTGGTGAGGAAGGGAGAGAAGTGAGGGGCTAGGGTTTTTGATTTATATACTCATAGCTAATGGGTAAACGGGCAAAATAGGTATTGGTAGTCAATACCCATACCCGTACCCGTTTACTCGATGGGTATGATATTGAGAACATATCTGACCCTAATAGGGTTTTTACCTGTAGGTAAGCGGGTAAACGGGTACAGTTGCCATCCATGCACGCCTAGTCAGTGTGACGTGAACCAAGGGACGAGGGACGAAGGGGGGTCACCGCCGCACCAGGAGTCAGAGACGAAGGCAGGGGTCGTTGTGAACATGGTCGAGAATGTCTGTTGCTCGTCGTCGTGCTTGTTCTGAGAATGAATTTCGCCGTTGCTTGCCGGAGAGGCAACTATCACACATTTGATCCACTTGATCGAGAGACGGCAGTCCGTGAACCATCTCCTTCTACGCGAGACGACGCAGCGAGTTGAAGCTGATGTGGCCATACCTAGCATGCCATCGCTAGGCTGTTTCCTTACTACGAGCAAATGGGCACACAGGGCGCCTGATGCTTAGCTCCAGGTAGTAGAGATGTGAAAATGAGTGTTTTACACGTGCCAGAAGCTTGCGACCCTTGTCGAAGATACGTAGAATGTTGGAGTTGATCACAATCTTGCAACCTACTTCGTCTAGTTTCTCGAGGCTAATAATGTTCTCGGTTAGACGAGGGATGAAGTAAACTCCCGCCAACGCCTTGTGTTCTCCATTCCTGCAATTGAAGACGATTGTACCATGCCCTTCTATCTCCACCATGGAATCATCGTCGAACCGCATCGTGCCACAGACGTTAGTGTCCAGTTCGGAGAAAGCACTCCTGGCACCGGTCTTATGGTTCATGGCCCATGTGTCAAGGACCCAATAACCATGATCGTACTCCTGGCGCAGACCGAGCTAGGCGAGTACCTTCTGTTCTTGGATCTCGACAATGTGGCGTGGCGACGAGGCTTGGGCGGGAAGTGTCATCGTGGGTGCTGTTGTCGTCAGGGTTGGAGTTGAATTGAGCACGATGATGTGACCTATCAGTAGTGCTTGATCTTCTTCTTCCTGAACTACGTGAGCTTGTTCATCCCTCTTCGTGCGGCAACAGTCTTTGGCCCAGTGTCTCATCTTGCCATAGTAGTTGCACTGATCATTTTGGCTGGCCTCCCCGCTCGACGGAGATTTGCCATCGCGCGTACCATTGTTATGGCCGCACACTCGTGACTTGCCGCTGCCACGACGCCTCTCAGAGCTGGAGCTTGTTTTGTTTTCGTTCTTGTCGTGAATCTTTAGGTGAGCTAACCACTCTTCTTCAGTGAGAAGAAGGCGACCTTCGCCGTCTTTCACGGGAGCCGCTGTAGTCTCCTTACGTTGCTTGACGACACTCAGATGGTCGATTGCCTCTTTGATGGAGATAGTGTTGAGATTGGGCAGGGTCTCGATTGAGATCACCACCTGCTCAAGGTTCAGAGGAACGGAGTGGAGCAACTTCACAACCTTCTTGTCGGTGATATTATCACCGAGTACATGGAGTTGGTTCACCAGGGTGGTAATGCGAAGTAAGAATTCCTCCACAGTTTCGCCAGGCTTGAAGGCGATTTTGGTGAAGTCTTGATGGAGCTTCTTCGCGTTTGCCTCCTTGACTCGCTCGACACCGACTCTAATGGCTTTGATGGTGTCCCACGCTTTCATTGTAGATTCCTTCACGACAACTCCTACCTGCATGTCCTATGGCATGGCACGAAGAAGAGCAGCGAGTGCATTTTGATCATTGCAGAAATTATTAGTGTCGGGATCGATCGCATCCCACAACCTTTAGGCCTGCAAGTTCACTTTCATAACCAAAGACCACTCTGTGTAGTTGGATCGCGTGAGAGTTGGGTAGACGATCTATGTAGCGCTCCTCTCGATGACGCACTCGACGACACGCTCGCGGCTGCCGTCACGACCTCGTGGTCAGCCACATGGTGGAGGCGACGCCGATTCCTATCTCAGTGGAGGTGACTGCCTTCTGTGCTGATGCCCAGGTGCCGACATTGTACTCCCTAGATCACTAACACGCTCTGATACCAAATGTTGGATTTCCTAGCACTGCAGCGAACTCGGCAATGGCAAGGACGAGAGACATAGATTTTTGGTGATGTATTCATGCCCTTATATAAGCTGAAGACATGCAGTAACTGAATACATGCAGCAACTGAACAGAGCAATAACTAGCCACGATCACCACCATGCAGGCCGTTTCCTGAGTTATTCTCAACATGCAGTAGTTAAGGCAATAAAACTGAAAAAATAAACTATGAAACTAAAGCATTGATAATTTTGTGATGCGCCGGAGTATGGCAACAGTTACCACCAAATCTAGCGCAGAGGGGGCAAGGGAGGCGGTGTGGACGGGCTGGGGCAGCATGAGCGGTGAGCAGGCTACTGGGCACTGGCTGCGGGCAGTGGATGGGCTAATTTTTGATGATTTTTTTTTTGAAATAATACATTTTTTAAAACAAATTTCAATTTTGGTACACGAATTCGAAAAATTGCAAATTTGGCTTTCTGTCGGCACTTCAAGTGCCGATCTACCAAGTGCCGATCTACCTAGATCGGCACTTGATCGGCCGATCGGCCTAGTTCGGAGTCCTGTCGGTGGTGGCCGATCGGCCTAGTTCGGAGTCCTGTCGGTGGTTCATCTGCCGATCTAGGTCGGTTCGGCCTAGATCGGCAGATGAATCAATTATAATGTCCTGTAACATTTTTCAACTAACTCATCTAGCTCAGTTGGTAGAGCGCAAGGCTTTAAACCTTCTGGTCGTGGGTTCGAGCTCCACGGAGGTGAATATTTTTTATAAAATTTGCTAAGGATTGCTTGTGTTATGTTATAAAAAAACTACAAAATCTGCCCACCGTGGGGGTCGAACCCACGACCTTAGGTGTAAGAACCTTACACTCTGCCAAATGAGCTAGGCGAGTTGATTGAAAAATATTACAGGACATTATAATTGGTTCATCTGCCGATCTAGGCCGGTTTGGCCTAGATCAATAGATCATGTGCCGATCTAGCCTAGACCGATAGATGAACCACCGACAGGACCTCGATCTAGGTCAATCGGCCTCGATCTAGGGTCAATCGGTCTAAATCGGCACTTGAAGTGCCGACAGAAGGCCAAATTTGTAATTTTTCAAATTCATGTACCAAAATTAAAATTTGTTTTAAAAAATGTATTATTTCAAAAAAAAACTCAATTTCTGATACTAGGGGTTTAATGGGCCAAATTACAGGGTAGTTCAAGGCCCATCTAAACTACCCTGTACAACCGCTATAGAACCGTCCCTGGCTTGGCTTATGCATGCTTGGAATCTCCAGATAGTTCATGTTACAAAAATCTGAATCACAATTCTTTTAATTTTTCTTTAACTATATAAATATATTATATAAACTTTAGGTTAATGCGCAATGCAACCTATTTCTATAGAATCTTTTTACAAGCTACTTTCTGTTGTATGCCACTGGAACAAAGTAAAATTGCATATTGTGTAGGTTTTGCTGCCATATGCGAAAAATGAAATTCTCTAGGTCCCAAGTGTGTGATGCATGACGTTTTGATTTGGTTAAAACCTTTGTTTTCTGAGTTAGCATTTTCTTGCAGGTCTGTGGCGTTCGAGAGAAGCGAGCAGAAAATATTTGGCTGGCAGCAGAGGGCGTCTATCTCCCCGTTAAAGAAAGCTAGTGAAGTCAACATTCCCACGTGTTCTCGTGTGTTCGTGCAAGCTTAACATAGCATCAGAAATTTTGCTGACATTTTCTTTTGTTAATGCTTTTAATTTAAACAAGGGTCCTGAGCGTTATGTTAGTTATAGATGACGATATGCGCAAAGTGAGAACGAACAGCTATATGTATAATTGTATTGGCTCTTCACGCTGTGATGGCAAACATAATTATGTTGTTTCGCTTAAGCTTAAATGCGATTATATTCCTCATTTAAGACCAAATGACAATACATTTGGACTTCTTTTTTGGCAGTATGCTGACGCAGGGTTTGTGACCCAGATAAATATCACCCTGTCAGTATGACAGTGATGACTCACGTATGACATTTTACACTTGTAAACCCAAATGTGAGTAGAGGGGCCTGCTGTATGTCTGTAGGATAAAATGCAAAACCATATGACAGTCAACATCTCCATTCGCCGTATGACACTGATTAATTACCAAGCATTATTTGCTATAGCAAGAACAAGCACCACTCGGATTTTCAATTACATGTAGCCAAACAAAGAGTAAACTTCTGAAAACGGCTAGCAGATCAGATTCTGTTGGGAACCAAATATCAACACCGTGCACTATGCACATATGACAGGCCAATTCAAAGTATCACAGGAAAAAGAATTTCAAGTAGCTTAAAGGCTTACATCATTACTCAGTACAAATAACAAACAATTTGGTGTGCTGATCCTATTAGATCATCTAGGTGTCATGGGCTGTGCGCTAGGGCTGCCAGGTCTAGGCCTAGCCATGTGAACAGCACAGCGTGCGGATACTGTAGCGTGAACACAGAGAAATAAAGTCTTGTAGGCTCTATAAATAGGACGGTATTCATTGTGAATCAATGAAGAAAGAATTAGTCTAATCTCTCGTTTTAATGTTCTTCTCCTCAGCCTAAGTCTACCTCTCATTCCTAACAGTCATCGTCACCTAACTATCCTCCCGACAGTGTTTATCCCGTCATAGTTCTAAACCATGACAACTTGGTATCAGAGTATCCACCTACGCCTGTGGATATGTCGACCAGTGGCAACGGAGATGGGATCGCTGCGCAGTTGGCAGCCATTATGTAGAAACTTGAGAAGCTAGACGTTCTTGAAGCAATATTGGGAAAGATCATTCAACGACAAGAAGCCTGCACTATTGCCCTCAATCGCCTAGCATGTGGCTCGGACGAGATCGTGGCCTCCTGCATGCCTCGCGTCGGCAATACTGAGGCGCAGCCCCCACTGTTGCCGACCCCTCCGCCCGACGGTGACCTCCACAACACTACATGGGAGAAGGGGGAGCATACAGTGAAAGAGACAGAATGACATACACAGAAGGTGGAGGAATGGCGTTTTGAACATACAACAATGGACATGGTGATGATAACATCGGTCGCCACAACAACAATCCAGTCGCCTCCATTGGTGGCCGTCGTGCCACATCGTCGCCCATCTTCCTTATGACCCAAGCGACGCGTCGGCTCCAAGAGGCACTAGTGTGGTAGCTTTTCAAGAAGAAGAGAGGGCTGTCGTTCCCATCCAACAACTACGGTGGCCTCTGTGACGATGCAAAGGATGGATCTTAGCCGACGAAGACCATCTGTAGGCGAGTCTTCACCTCGCTCGCACATGGCTTTTGTTTTGGCTAAGATAAGTCCTTTTTGTGAGAGCATTAGGATGAGGACCACATAGGCCTACAAGTTTCAAGATGCGGTGTCTTTTCTTTCTAAATATTGTAACAAGCTGAGATGTAAAAAACTTGAGTCTTATTTGTGTTAGACGTTGAGTCAGGTTTGAGATCGTCCTGCAGCTCGAGGACGAGCTGCTCAAAAGGAGGGATGTTGTGTCATGGGCTGTGGACCAGGGCTGCTAGGCCTAGGCCCAGTTGTGGGTACTATAGCAGTTAGAATTAGATTAGTTATCCCTTTAAATAGTAGTTAGATTAAAAATAGTTAAAGAGATAAAATCTTGTAGGCTTTATAAATAGGACGGTATTAATCATAAATCAATGAAGAAAGAATTAGTCTAATCTCTTGTTCTAATATTTTTCTCCTCAACCTAAGTCTACCTCTTATCCCTAGCAGCTGTTGTCGCCCGGCTATCCTCCCGACGGTGTTTATCCCATCATAGAACCAAACGATAGGTCGATTTGCTTGGAAGTTCTCAATTAAGTGTAGGAGTTCTGCTGTCAGTCACTACTACAGTATCTATGAACAGTGTCAGGTCAAAATGGCCATCAGTGATGGGTTCTGAACCACTACTAATTAGTCAGAACTAATAGTCGATGGCTATTTGTGGTGGTTCTAGAACCAACACTGAAAATGAGTATTAGTGTCGGTTCAATAATAGAATCGACACTGATACTCTCGTAATATTGCCTGTTCTAGACACGAACCGACACTGTTACATGAGTATCAGTGCCGGTTCGGAGCATGAACCAGCACTGTTGTGTATTTCACACTATTTTTTATATATAAATCACGCTGTATTAATTCTATATGCAAGTGCACATATATGCTAAATTCATTTGCATAGCTTACATCATATTACGAGGATAATTTTAAATCAAATTAATATGACATATATTAACTTAAAATATCGGAACGTATTTATATAAATAATTCCATAAGTTTCAAATATGACATTGTTCTTACAGACTCAAGCACAAGCTAAATTACACAAATAGTTGCCTCCAGTGCACCATGGTTGATGTGAAAATGAAAAGTGCATACTATGACAAAAACTAATCGTTGGCTCGCAAAAATTGACTAAAACCAGTCGTCAGTAGCACCGTCCATCTGTTGATTTATGCACTACAACTGAGACTGTTGTGCTTCCTGCTATTGTCACTTAGATTTATGAGGTCTGTTGGTGTATGTGAGGTGTGATGTACTTCTCACAATACTGCCTTAAAAAGTACTATTATGAATAAAATATGTTGGTAGCTAGTTAGACGAGGCAAGTGCAAATATATAGATATTTGCAATTATGACAGGTGCAAAGTTTTTACAATTGACTTCTTGTTGACGATTGAGTGATTGCTTGTGCATACATATAAGAGAGTCCTAGAGGATAGACATGCCGAAATATCTTACAGGAGCCTTCCTTGCTAGAGTCATATGTCACAGTCTAAAATTTTCAAAATATAAAAGTAATAAAAACTAGGAATAAAATAAAAGGAAAAAATATTTTCAATAAAAGAAAAAAGAAAATGGAATTTTTCTTTAAAGGAAAAGAAAGGATTTTTGAGAATAAAATGTGAGGAAGAAATTTTCGCAAATAAAATATTGCTGGAAATTGTTGTAAAAGTCTCTAAAAAATATAAAGATTTTTCTAGAATTTTTCTGGAATTTTTCTTAGTCAAAAATGATTTTTTCTGAATTTTGGAGCCTTTTCTAAAAAGAAAAAGAATTGAAAAATCATTTTTTTAAAAAAACCGAAACTCCTCCTCCTAGGCCGGCCTTCGGCCAGCCCATTCCCACGCGTGCGCGCCTCCGGCCCGTTCCGCACCCGGCCAGCCCAGCTACTCCCGCAAGCCC
>KE371877.1:306565-317100 GCA_000418225.1 Zizania latifolia
CCATCGATCCTGTGGCCACCGAACGTCGCCGTCGCAGCCAATCGCTCCACCGTCATCCGCCAGTCATCGACCTTGCCTCCGCCATCGCCGTCGACCCGAGAGTCCCACCGCCCAATCCTTCCCGCCAGTCGCTTCCGTCGCCACCGCTCGTTGCCATCTACGTCGGTGAGTTTGCCGTGCTCCTCTGGTCCTACTTCTATGCTCACCGCCGGTCACTTGGCTGCCGCCCACCGGTGACCATCGGTCCCAGAGCGTCGCCGCCCGCTGCCCCACGTGCGTGTTGACGTGGCCACCGCATGGCTGGTGTCTTGTGGGTAAAGTCGTGTACCTCTGATCAGAGTAAAAATATTCAAATAGCCATGCCCACGGTTAAGGGCGGGGCTACGCAATATTTTTCATGATTAGTCCCATTGTTATTTAATTAAAGTGATGTTTAATTATGCTTAACCTGGTTAGCTCTGGTTTAGAGTGGTATGGTTGGTTTTGGGCCTGATGACTCTATGTAAGAGTTATTTAGTGAATGGTTAATCTTGTTCTAAGGTTTTCAACTTAATTAGTTCAACTCTTAAAATTCTACCTCTCTTTAATGCTGTTTTATGCAAAGTTAGCCCTATTATGCCTTCTTTTGTTATTCCTGTGCATTATAACTGTTCCGCTTGGATTACTTGCTGAGTATTCAAAATACTCACCCTTGCATTCCCCCACCATCAGAAGAGAAGTTCATCAGCGAGGATGAAGGTGGTGCCTTTTAAGCTAGGTCTAGTCGAGTCTGCCTGTAGAGCGGAGTCACCGCTGCGTCAAGAAGATGTCGTTTAGGAGTTTATTATTGTTCTTTTTTGAGGTTCCAATGCCACCTCTGTAATAAAGTACTTTATTTATGTCATCGTGAACAATTATGCTTTTGATTTCTAATAAATTATTTATTGTGTGCCTCGGCTGATACCTAGACGAGGGTACTTTCCGCACAATAAATCGCAAGGAAATAATTGGAATTTCTTAGCGTGACATCACATCTGTATGATTTCCAAAATAACAGATATTCTTTAGTTAGTCTATTTGGTCGGTGTCGCCCTCTCTGGGTATCTTCTTCCACTTCTTCTTCACAGCATTGCTAGGACCCTCACCTACTATTATAAAAAAGTGCGTAAGTACATAAATAAAATATACATGTCTAGTAGTAATGTGAATTTTCTATAGATACCGCTATCACTGTCCTTTACTTTTATGGCTCCTGCGGTATTCTCTTTGCCATAATTATTAAAAATAGTAGCCATAACAGACAGTGGAGGTTCTATTGTTAGTTTCACAAAGTCCCCTTCTAGAAGGCGAACACAGGAACTAAATGCATCCCACCCTCTGTGGAGGCATAATCTGTCTCCACAGCTCGTAAGCTTAACCATATTGGTGCACCCATCTCTTGTTGATATCTTAAGAGTGTCACTGGCGTGAATGTTATGGTTAGCGCCAAAGCTTTTTTTATAGAAACTACAATAGTGAGATAATATTACATCAGTATGTTAGTTTTGTTACCACATAAATAGAGTATGCAATGTACAATGTATAAACCTGGTGACGCCCGTGGACATAATGATTGATTTTCAGAAAGGCAACACTTAGGAACATAAGTAGGTACCTACATTATTGACATGGATTACTATAACTAAACAAAGCACTTGCAGTACATGACATTAAAAAAAGTACAATAGTACCATAGGGACCCACCTACTGCAAAAGCACGCTGTCTGATGGAAATGCCCTGTTGATCACTTGGGAGGCTTGCCATGTCCCTAATTTATGTTATATTTAACAACGATGAAAAAAAGTATAATAATACTTGTGTAAACCCTAATAAACAAAAATGAATATTGTTGAATGCATCGATACGGGTGGATGCGGCTGAACAGGTGGAGGCGAAAGGGTGGAGGCAGAAGCCGCCGGATGAATTGTTTGACATAATAAATAAAACTGAATATTGTTGACCACGAATTGATTGATTTGATAAAGATAACCGTCAAAGAATAATATAATCATATTACATTAGTATCGAGAAGTCAAAAACTCATACACTTTTAAAGAATCCATCATTGCTTACACTCAAAGGTATACTCAAACATACACATGCACATAACATTATTTGCATACACTCCATCAAAGGTATACTCAAATATATACATACACTTGATCATTTCTGGGAAACCAAGTTGATATGTGTCTTGGTTAAATATATGATGAGTGATTGACATTTATGATGTGAGAAACCAAGTTGAGATATGCCTTTGTTAAATAAATGATGAGTGATTGACATTTGTGAGAAGTTAGTTTTGGGTTTAAGCTACTCATCTATTTTGGTTTGAAGTTCGCTCTAAGAAGAGGATAATACATTGGTGATAAAAGTTCGTGTGCACCGGAAGGTTCGGTGTTGGGAGAATCATGTTTGCTTGTCTTATGGTGTGTAGGACTTGGATGCTACTCCACTGTCGACGGCTGGTGATCAGGACCAA
Organism: Zizania latifolia; assembly: GCA_000418225.1. Classification (NCBI taxonomy): domain Eukaryota; kingdom Viridiplantae; phylum Streptophyta; class Magnoliopsida; order Poales; family Poaceae; genus Zizania; species Zizania latifolia. Next base: position 309,067 of record KE371877.1, read on the forward strand.
GTGGGAAGCTTGGTGCTGGACGATCAAGGAGGCTGGGTGAAGTCGAGGATGATCCTAGTGGTACACATAAAGATTAAGCAAGTCATGGGATAAAGATTGAGGAAGACAGTGTGTTGACAAAGTCAAGCGAAGGGGATGCCAGTGCAAGTGACAACGCGGCTCGAGGGATCAGGAGCGGGAGAGACTTGCCAGCAGTCAAGATCACAAAATGGAGGACACGTGTCGACATCAGAATGCTTGCTTAAGGTAAAGCAAGAAGAGTACAAGGGTTTCACGGTTTGACCGCAAAGCCGTAGGAGGCTAAGAGATGGAGAAGATTAGCGAGGGCGTGCAAGTTAAGTTGGAGGCCCAACCCACATCGAGTTCGAGTCCATCTCGGCCTCCAGGAGCAGCAAGCACTAAAATCATTGTCTAGATCGCATACTGACTCTGTTTTCGACGTTCTGCATATGGACGGAAAGCTAATTTCATAAGATTTCCAATGGTGCTAGTTTCATGTCAAAATTCTTTCTAGATCAATGGAAATGATCAAAACAAGTGGACGTTCAAGATCTGTCAGGAACTTTGTGAGACAAGTTTGGTGGGAAACTTACAATATAAGCAAGGGAACTTGTAAGACAAGCCTTCTAGCCTATAAATAGAGAGGAATGGCTGGTGGTTGTGGGATCCCTTAAAGCTATCAACATTGTGAGAATCTTTGGTAGGGTTATGAGAGGATAGGTTTAGTCTTGTAATAGGTTAGAGCTTTTCGTGAGAAAATCTTATTATAGGGCTAATCTTTGTGAGTAATGAAGAAGATTTTCTTGAATTTGTGAGTACTCTTCTCCTTCTAACATCTCTCTTATGAATCCGTTGTTTGATTCTTATTTTGGAGGCTAGTTTATCTTTTAGTTATTGTTTTTCATTTTTGGTTTAAGCTGAAATTTTTTGCACCCTTGCAAGTTATCCTTCTTGTTGCTAGAGGCTTAAAAACTCATATACACACACATATGTGATGTGGTTCAAGTTTCCATGCCTCTAGACCATCAACTTGAAGTATACTTTGTCGGAGACAATTTTCTCTTGTGTTTCTTTTCTAGTGTTTGTTCTTATGACTATGACTAGTATTTTTGTTCTCAATAGAACCTGAGGTTTATCTCACATACACGAGAGTCATATTTTCTTAATAGCCTCTTTTAAGTTCTCTCTGTGTTTCCGCTAGCTTTCTTTGGAGGAGCGTTGAATTGTAGGACCATCTTTTCAAAAGAAATTGTTCAGGCTCCTATTCATCCCCCCTCTAGTCACCTGTTTTGGTCCTACAATTGGTATCAGAGCAGGTTAAATCACTAGTTGACCATAACCGGCTTTGTGATCCGTAGGCGACATGGAGAGACATGGAAAAATTCCTCTCTTTGATGGGCATGATTTTTCGTACTGGAAGGTGCGCATGGAGGCCTATCTACAGAGCTAAGGAAGTGCTATTTGGTAAATAGTTGACTCCAACTATGAGATTCCCCCTGTTCGTACCACTCAGCCTCAGATTGAACAATATGATAACAATAATAAAGCTAGAAATATTCTGTTCACGAGTCTGAGTCAGAATTAGTTTGACAGGGTTAACACCTTCGTACTGCCCAGAAAATCTGGACTACTCTGAGTGTCTTCCATGAAGGCACCAATCAGATTTAGGCCAAAAGCCAAAGCACATATAATCAAGAGTATCAAATGTGTGTGCAAGGCCCCGGAGAATCTCTTGATGCTATGTTTGCTCGTTTCGATGGGATTGTTAGCAATCTGTGATCTACAGGAGTTCTTGCCTATTCTGACCACGAGAGAGCGATCAAGCTTCTCTATGCTCTTGATCGTAGCATATGGGAAGTGAAGATCTCAAGCATCGAAGAGTCACCAAGTTACGACACATTAACTTGTAATGAACTCTTCAGCATGCTTAAGTCCACCGAGATTGCTAAGGTATCTCGTCTAGGCCTAGGAAATCCTCTGCCTCAGAACATGGCATTGGTTTCAGGTTCTAGTGGTGGCAATTAGGCTGAAATTAGTCCTTTTTCTAATGTCTCTTTGGGTGGTTCTACCTTATCTTCTTTGGTCTCTATCACCAAGGAGCAAGTAGATACTTTGGATGATGAGGATCTTGCTCTCATCGTGAAAAAGTTCACTTGCTTCTACAACAATCGCTGAGATCAAAGAAGAGGTGGTTCTCATGCATATTTTGAGTGTGGTGACACTACGCACTTCAAGGCAGATTGCTCAAAACTCAGGAGGAAGGAAGATTGTGACCATGACCATAACAAGTACAAAAAGAAAGACAAGAAGCTCTTTTTCAAGAACTGTGACAAGATGGCCAAGAAGGCGGCCAAGGCGGCTTCTAGGGCATTTGTGGCCGCTCTCAGCGACATCGACACATCATCTAGTGAGGAGGATAGTTTGGAGGAGCATGAACCATAAGCAAAAGACAAGAAGAAGGTCAAGGACTTTATAGGTCTCTGCTTCATTGCAGACAACAACAAAGACAGTGAGACCGAGCTTGATCCCTCCGAGGTAACTCCTTCTTATGACTAACTTTCTATTCAAGTCGATACCTTGAATGATGCTCTTGTGAGCCAAGATAGGTTACTTAAGAAAGCGGTGCGTGAGCTAAAAGAACTTAGACCTAAGTATGAGTCTGTCTCCATTGAAGTTGTTTTGCTTAAGTCTAAGTTAGAAGAGGATGAGTGTGAGAGTTGCATTTTAGTTATGAGTGAGCTTACTGAGCTTCGTAAGGTGCATACTCAAGTCGTCGATCAGCTTGAGAGTGCTGAGAAGAAGCTCACTGAGGAGTCTAGATCTACTCTTTTGGGTGCTTGCTTGAACTACTCTTTGCTTGCAAAGAATGTTGAACTAAAAGACAAGCACATTCAAGAGCTAGAATGTAGATTGGAGAGTGCTGGGAGTTCGAAAGATGTGCAGCTAGAGTGTTCCACCTGCACAATCTTTCAGGACAAGCTTAGCTAGGTTAGAGGGCAAGTTCAGAAGCTCATGACTAAGAATGAGTATCTCCTTTCTCTTGTAGAGAAGTGCTCAGAAGGCAAGGGCAAAATGAATTTACTCTTGGCCAAGACTAAGATGTGTGCTGATAAGGCGGGATTAGCCTTGGGGTTGGGTTTTGAGAGAGATGCATATAATAAGAAGGGTAAGACAATCTTTACCACACCTACTACCCATGAGGCGAAGAAATCCAAGATGGATACACTACCTCAGTCCATAAAGAAACTAACTCAACCCACCAAAAAGAAGATAACACCACAATCCAACAAAACACCACAGCCAAATTTAAGAGAGCATGTGAGAGATTTCCGAGTGATTGGTAGTCAAGCTCCCAAGAGGCTTTACCATTGCACCTATTGTCAGAGAGAGGGTCACTTGGTTGGATTTTGCTTTCATCGTAGGAGGGATGAGCGACGTGAATGAGAGAGGAGTACCCGGGACATGTACCACCCATCTGTTGGTGTGCATGAGCCTTTTTCTCACCTCCACTCATGAGTCTTTGATGCTTCTCAATTTCCTTCTAGAGGCATTGCCCGGCATGGATCTTACCATGACTCATATGGTTTTGAAAATCACGTGTAAGAGGTTTTGATTCTCGGCACTTTGGCGGACCACATTTTCCTCATCATGGTTCTCGCCCCTAGTGTTCTAATATTGATGTGCATAAAACTTCTTTTACCTCTGCTCCTTGAGTGTCTCGGTGCTAGATTCCCAGGAAGTTTCTTACTTACCCCAGCACTAAGCACTCGAGCACAGCTCCTTTGATGTAGGTGGCTAGCGGAGGCCTGGAGAACAAGTGGATCATTGACTCTGGTTGTTCGTGCCATATGACCAGAGATTCATCATGGTTCTCTAGCCTCACCCCGATGAAGCGTTATGAATACATCACTTTCGAGGATAATCGAAAAGGAAGAGTAAAGGCCAAAGGAAAGGTAAAGATAAATAAGAGCTTTACTCTCAAAGATGTAACTTTGGTGGAATATTTGGGTTACAATCTTCTTTCTGTATCTTAGTTGCTTGATGAGGGCTTGGAAGTGCGTTTTAAATGTGATACTTCTCGCGTTCTTGATCTTTCTGGTGCCTTGATTTGCAAGATTTCTAGAGTTGGGAGAGTTTTTGGAGCTGATTTTTCTAAGTCTCATGGTTCTTCTCGCTGTTTGATTGCTCAACCTTCTTCAGAGCTTTGGATGTGGCATAGGAGACTAGGGCATATGAGCTTTGATTTGCTTACTCATTTGAGTACCCTAGGACTGATTCAAGGATTGCCCAAGCTCAAGTTTGAGAAGAATAAAGAGTAACGGAGGTGTGCGAAGGTAGGCTCAAGCGTTGATTCTGCTCGTGAGCGAAGGCAGCCCATATATATGAATATACTTTCATGCGGGTTGACAAATGCACCTGCCACCTTTCTGGGCTTGCGGGTGCAGGCAGTTTCCAAATCGGCGTCCAGGGGTCACGGACCGACCATAGACCCTGTTCAATAAGTGGAACACATTAGCCGTCCGCGACCGTGTTTTGTAACCTGCACCACTAAACCTCATACAATTTATAAAACTAATATGAGGCAGAAAAAAAGGAAAGGGAAAGAAGATGGTCATGATAGATTGGTGAATGAGTTATGCATTTCGAATGCTCCCCTTCCAAGCAAACTAACCTTGCTAAGTAAGTAAAGAAGGCATGCCCGAGCAATGAAAGAAACCTCTCAACTACAGCTTTGTGAGCCCAAAATCTGCAATCTTGGGTGAATATTGTCCGCCCGTATGAGCCGGGCTGTGAATATTTATAGGTCGGGGTCTGATTTGAAGCAGTTCGGAGGTAGTCTCCTTCTTCTAGTTACGATTCGCCCTCGTCTGTCACTATAGATGTTCTAGCTTGGCAACTAGCTCTATTCGCTTTCCTCGGGTGATCGAGTTCTGTTCAATAATTCTAAAGAAGCTAGCCTCACTACCGATGCTTTACTTTCGGCTCTATTGATCTTCCTTATCGACATGTCAATTTGGTTGCAGCTCCTCACCCACCAGTCAATCTGGTGATGACTGAATGACCAGGAGAACTTCTCTATATGGACACTGTTGGTCCTTCTCGAGTTCGTTCGGTAGGAGGAAAGTAGTATGTTCTTGTCATTGTTAACGATTTCTCTTGTTGCTCTTGGGTTTTCTTTCTTGTGAGCAAGGATAAAGTGTTCTCACACTTTTGGAGCTTAGCCTTGAGATTATTCAAAGAACTCCCTGGTGCATTGAAAGCAATTTGCAGTGATAATGACACCGAGTTCAAGAACTATTTCTTTGATGCTTTTTGTCTTGAGCATGGCATTGAGCACCAATTTTCTGCCCCACACGTTCCTCAGCAGAATGGTGTGGTTGAGAGGAAGAATCGCACTTTGGTGGAGATGGCTAGGACGATGCTCATGGAGCATAGGACTCCTAGGAAGTTTTGGGCTGAGGCCATTAGCACGGCGTGCTACATCTCCAACTAGATCTTCTTGCGCTCAATTTTGAATCTATCTTCTTATGAGCTGTGTTTTGGGAGGAAGCCAAAGGTTTCACACTTGGGAGGAAGCTGTGTTTTGGTTGTCGGTGCTTCATTCTAAAGCGTGGTAATCTCGACAAGTTTGAGTCGCGCTCTTCGGATGGCATTTTCTTGGGTTATTCTCCTCATGGTCACTCTTACAGGGTTTTTAATCTTGATACTAACACTATCATAGAGTCATGTGATGTGACCTTTGATGAGACAATCCTGTGTGCTAGTGTCTCTTTTCAGTATGCAGGTGACCAGGAGATCGGTGAAAGCATCTTCCTGGATGAAGATCCTTAAGCTCTTAAAGAGGACGAGGATGATCCACTACTTCACAATATTACACTCGCTCCTGAGCTAGTTCCTGCTTTTCTACTTCAGCAGAGGGTCCTAGAGCTTCTACATCAACTTCGGCTGCCCTTGAGCATGCACCAGCTGTGTTTGAGGGGGAGGTTCTATCACGATGAGAAGCCCCTCAGCACATTCAGCAGCATCGCCCTCCACACTTGATGATTAGGGAACTTGATGAGAGGGTAACAAGATTAAGACTGCTTCTCATGCTCATTTTACTGATTCTGCATTTGTTGCTTCCTTTGAGCCTCATGATGTTAGTCATGCTTTATCTGATTCAAGTTAGATCAATGCCATGTATGAAGAGCATGAAAATTTTGAGAGGAACCAAGCTTGGGTTCTTGTAGAACCACCTCCTAATATTCATACCATAGGCACCATGTGGGTTTTCAAGAACAAACAGGGAGAGGATGGGTCAATTGTGAGAAACAAGGCTAGACTTGTGGCTCAGGGTTTTACTCAGGTTGAGGGGATAGACTTTGGAGAGACTTTTGCACCTGTAGCTAGGCTAGAAGCCATTAGGATCCTCCTAGTATTTGCGGCATCCCGAGATTTCAAGCTATACCAAATGGATGTCAAAAGTACTTACCTAAATGGTTTTATAGAAGAAGAGGTCTATGTCAAGCAACCCCCTGATTTTGAGCATCCCAAATATCCTCATAAAGTATACAAGCTTCACAAAGCCTTGTATGGGCTCATGCAGGCACCTAGAGCTTGGTACGATAGGCTTAGGTCCTTCTTGCTAGATCATGGGTATAAGATGGGATCGGTAGTCAAAACCTTGTTCACTCTTAGGCATGGCAAAGATTTTTTTCTTGTTCAGATTTATGTGGATGATATCATTTTTGGTGGCTCTTCTCATGCACTTATGGCTAAGTTTGCCAAAACAATGAGTAGGAAGTTTGAGATGTCGATGATGGGAGAGCTCACCTTCTTCCTTGGTTTGCAAATCAAGTTATGCAAACAAGGTACGTTAGTCCACCAGACGAAGTACACCAAGGATTTGCTAAAGAAGTTTGACATGAGTGATGCAAAGCTATTAGCGACTCTGATGGCTATCTCAACCGTTCTTGATCCGGATGAAGATTATGAGGAAGTTGACCAGAAGGAATTCAGGAGCATGATCGACTCTCTCTTGTACTTGACGGTAATAAGACCAGATATTCACTTTACCGTCTGCTTGTCTTGTGTGCTCGCTTCCAAGCTTCTCCAAGAATGTCTCACCATCAAGCAGTGAAACGTATTCTGAGGTACCTCAAACACACTCTTGAGTTTGGTCTTTGGTTTTCTGCTTTATCCTCTCTTTCTCTTTGAGGCTTTTCTGATGTGGATTTTGTTGGGTGTAGAATTGATAGCAAAAGTACCTCAGGTACTTGTCACTTCTTAGGTTCTTCTCTTGTGTGTTGGTCTTCTCATAAACAGTCTAGTGTTGTGCAGTCTACTGCAGAAGCGGAATATGTAGCTGCTGCTAGCTGTTGCTCACAAATTTTGTGGATGGTTGCTACCTTGAGGGATTTTGGGTTGGATTTCAAAAGTGTGCCACTTCTATGTGATAACATTAGTGCCATAAGCCTAGCTAACAACCTAGTTCAATACTCTAGAACCAAACACATAGATGTGAGATACCACTTTCTAAGAGACCACAATGAAAAGGGAGACAATGAGTTGAGCTACATTGACACCCAACATTAGCTGGCCGACATTTTCACCAAGCCTCTCGATGCCACAAGATTTGTGTTTTTAAGAGGAGAGCTTGGTGTGTGCCATCCCTATGGCATTTTGTGAAGGGGAGTTATTCATTGTACATACTCTATCTTATATTTGATGCATTTGTATTTGCATATCATCTTATAAGTGTTGGGACATGGGGAGGCTACGCTAGCCAGTAAATTTTAATTTTTAACCCCGTTGGCCCAGGAACCCATGCGCGTGAGGGATCATGGATCGTTACCTTCTAACGCGAGACGCGCTAGTGCAGCGGAAGAAGATTTGGAGAAGCGCGTCCTCGCTAGTTTTCTTCTTGCCTCGCCCGTTCACCGGCGATCAAGTCGATGAAGTCCAGCGATCTTCACACGAAGAAGACGACGAGTGCTGCTATTCAAGCAGCACCTCCACGAAGTCCACACGTACAGGGATGAAAACACTCCACGC
>KE371877.1:395614-409020 GCA_000418225.1 Zizania latifolia
GGCCAGAACTTCCGAAATCATCCTTCTGACTCGAATTTATTTTTGGCCCAGAAGTTCTGACCTTATATAGTGCTCCCCCATGGGCCTTTAATCTATATTAAAGCCTAACAGATCTAATCTGTTCGCCTGTCCCAGAACTTCTAGCTATAGCCAGAACTTCAGGCCCTCGGAACTTCGGATCACATCCGAAATTTCCAAAAACAACCTTCTGTATCGAATTAATTCTCGACCCGGAACTTCCGGTCCAACCGGAACTTCCGGTTCGTCCAGAAGACCGAACCTTGGGGCTGGCACAGAACTTCCGATTCCATCGGATATTCTAGATGCTCTAGAACCCAGAACTTTCGGCTACAGCTGGAACTTCCGGTTCCCCTAGAATTTCCTTGGACATAATTCCCTCAGTGCACCATCTGGCGGAGATGTGAATGAGCTGACAACCCCATACCCTCAGAGTTCACCGCTCCAAGTCTTAAGGACCTTCTCTATCATGGTCATCACGGAGTACCCTCTAGGCAACATACTCCACAACCGAGACACAATAGGGCGAATCGTAAAGTAGGCCATCAAGATAGGAGAGTACACGATGGAGTTTTGATCTGGTACTGCCATAAAATCACAAGCTCTGGTAGACTTCATCGCTGAATGGATTGAGATACAACTGCCTCCAAGTCGAGAAGAAAAGAAATATTGGACGATGTACTTCGACGGCTCCCTCAACATAGACGGAGCCAGCGCAGGTATTCTCCTCACATCTCCAAAAGGGGAGGAGTTGTGTTACGTACTACAACTACTATTCAAGGCCTCCAACAACGCGGCTAAGTATGAGGCCATGATACACGGCCTTAGGATAGCAATATCGCTCGGAGTCAAACGGCTTATGGTCTATGGAAACTCCAAGTTGGCTATCAGCCAGGTCAATAAGGATTGGTCCTACACCAGTGATAAGATGGATGCCTACTGCGCTGAGGTTTAAAAACTCAAGGACAAATTCTTTGGCCTAGAATTTCATCATGTCCCTCACAATGATAACTCATCAGCCGATGCCTTGGCTCGCCTCGAGTCTTCCCGAGTGGCGGTCCCCAAAGGCGTATTTGTCCAAGAACTTACCAGGCCATCAATCAAAGACGATGAACACTAGGCCACCGATTCAACAAAAATCATCGCCATGGCTGAAAACATTGATGACTGGTGATAGCCCATCATCGAATACATCATAAAGGGCACCACTCCAGAAGACAAGGCTGTAGTCGAGCGCCTAACACGCCGAAGCAAGCAATACGTAGTCGTCAGGGATAAGCTATACAAGCACGTTGCCTCAACAACGATACTTTAGAAGTGCATATTGCCAAGTTAAGGCCTACAGATCCTTAATGAAGTTCATGCTAGAGCATACGGCAATCATGCTGGGGCTAGAGCACTAGTCAGAAAAGCATTCCGGTCAGGCTTCCATTGGCTAACAGCCAACAACAACGCAAAGCACTAGTCAGAAAGTGCACTGATTGCCAATTCTTCGCCAAGTAGAACCACCTGCTAGCTCAAACTCTTCAAACGATCCCGCCAACTTGGCCCTTCGCCTGCTGGGGGCTTGACATGGTCAGCCCCTTCCAAAAGGCTCCCCAAGGATTGACTGGCTACTGGTAACCATCGACAAGTTTACTAAGTGGATAGAAGTAATGCCGCTGAAGAACTACATAGCCAAAAAAGCTATGAGATCATGTATATGATCATTGATAAGTGATGAATAAATTTGTTTGATGTTGAACAAATTGGTTTTAATTGGTTTGAGTGGTCGAGCACTTTGGTCGAGTTGTCGAGTACTCTTGTCGGGCTCTTAGCACTTAGCACTTGAGAAAACTCAGTACTCAAGAAAGCATAGCCCTCGAGGAATTTCAGTCCTCGAGAGTTTTCAGCACCCGAGAATTCAGCACTCGGGATTTTGATGTTCAAGTCGAATCATGTGCTTAAATTGTTTATTCCATAAATACACAATGTTTTTGATTGATTGGAATATTTGAGTTAGGTTGGAAAGAATTGATTGGATTGATTGAGTCAAGTTAGAAAGAACTTATGCTCGGGAAAAGGGTTTCTTGGTTTGTTCATGTACAGGCGTTGCTTGAGGGCGAGTCGTGGTCGATGACGGTACAGAACTAGGCTCAGGGAGGAGCTAAGGTTGAAAATGGTTAAGGATATCATGCGGGAAGGTTGGGCTAGAGGATGTGGCATGTGAAGATGAGGTTTCCATATGGTGTACGCGGTATGCGTGCGAATATGGAAAGGATGCGAGGTTTTCATATGGCGTAAGCGGGATGTGTGCGGATATGGAAAGAAGGCAAATTCGAAAGGTGTTAGGATTTGAAAGATTCATAAGGGATATAGATTCCTAGTTAGATTAGGATTCTAAATATTGTTAATTTCATGGCTCATGGTGGCAGCCACGATGGGATTATAAATAGACTAGAGGGGAGAGCAAACAGGCCATCCAAGATGTACGAGGAACAAGAGAAAAATTAGGGTTTAGCCTTTTTTCCTCTATATAGAGCTTTGTTCATGATTTGGTGAGAGGTGCTTTGGATTGAATCTTGTAAACACTCTTATGCAATAAAGATTCATCTTCAAGCATTAAGAAGTGTGGTATCATGTTCTTTCTTCTTAATGTTCATCGATTTGCATCGTTATGGCTTATACTGTGATTTTACTTTTACTTGTGATTTAAATCAAATTGATTCATCCAAAACCTTGATAGGACATTGAGAAAGAGATTTGCAAAGTTTTATTAGTTAATTCCTCGTATTTTAAGAGTAATTAAGGTTTTAATTTTCATATCAGATCTGCTCTGTTTTTACACTGCTATAAATTTCAGGGATCATAACTTTTGATTAGGAACTCAGATTTAAGTGAAATCTCCCAGAAAAGTTTCGTTCTAAAGTCTAGTTTGTTGTGTAAAAATTTCAGATCAATCTGAGTTATGGTTTTAAAGTTACGCTTATTTTACTATACCTTAGTCAGACTATTTTCTGCCCTCGAGAAGCTCTCGGGAGTGCTCTTGAGAAATTTGCTGAGTCTCGAGAAAGCCCTCAGGAAATTCGAGAACCCTTCGGAAATTTTCTAAATCCTTGGGAATTTTAGTCTGGTTAGGGATTTTGCTAATTGGTCAGGAATTATCTTTCTAATTTTATTTTTGGTGTTAGTTTTGGGGTACTACAACCATTCACCCCCTCTGGTTATCGTGGTTGGCGTATTTCGATCTTATAAAAGCAGCATAGTTCATCGAAGGGAGCACCTACCGGTTTGGCATCCTGAATCAAATAATAACCGACCTCAAAACCCTATTCACCACAAATGATTTTTAGGACTTCTGCGAAGAAAAACTGATCATGGTCAAATATGCGTCAGTCGCACATCTTAGAGCCAACGGACAATATGAACGTGCAAACGGGATGATCCTTCAAGGCCTAAAAGCTCGAATCTTTGACCCCCTACAAAAGTACGCAGGGAGATGGCTCTAGGAACTCTCCGCAGTACTCTAGGGTTCTGCACACAACCAAATAGAGGCACGGGGCAAACACCTTTTTTCCCCGTCTAAGGTTCAGAGGCGATCCTCCCGAGTGACATGCTACACAAATCCCCTCGAGTCCAGTACTACGATGAGAGAACGACAAAATAGACTTGGGCCGAAGATATCGACTCCATCGAGGAAGCCTAGATAGCAGCTACGATACAAGTGGATCGGTATTAGTAGACCCTTCGGTGGTATCATGACCGCAATGTGCAAAGTAGAAGCTTGAAGGTCGGTGACTTGGTACTTCGCCGGGTACAATCAACCACCGGGATGTACAAACTCTTGACCCTCTAGGAAGGACCCTTTATCATCATCAAAGTAACAAGACCAGGGGCATACAGGCTGATGCGAGAAGATGGGCAAGCAGTACCAAACTCCTGAAACATCGAGCATCTCCATCGGTTTTACGCTTAATAATCCTTTGTAAAATAACTTTCTGTTGATAAAATATGTCTAGGCACTCGTCGACTGCATGGCGCTACTTCTACATCGACCTCGCTGACTACTTTCCCCCAGACATGCAACTGGGCCAGGAAGGGGTCGGTCTTAGTACTGTACACTCACAGTCGAACATTTTTTCTCGTCGACCTATGCCGGTTACTCCCCTTGTATGTTGGGCACCAGATGACCGCCATGCATGTAACCGGACCCAGGAGTGGGCCGACTCTTTAGTCGTACACCCGCAACCACGCATCTACGAAGAACTCACCGACCCATGCAGACTACATCCCCCTCTGAGTTGGGCACCACATGGTCGCCGTGCATGCAACTGGACCCAGGAGAGGGTTAGCTGCTTAGCCATACAACTGTAGTCTGCATCTTCATCGATTTCACCATGATACACCGTGTGGATGACAAAGATCACATGACGTACGGTACAAGTTGTGTAAGGCAAAATTAAAAGCATCTTTATTTTTTCAAAGACTAATCTTTTATAGGGGTTGGACTACTTCAAAAAAGGGGACACAACACTCCTACAAACAACTGCACTACTTCAAAGAAGGGGACACAACCTCCTTCGATTAACAATAAGAAAAAAACACACAGATGGCCAGAGACAACATTCTACAAAGCAAACGCGGTGGCAGAGAGCACCAAGGTCATCACAACAACTCCACATGGCACAGCATCAACCTACATCTTACGACTGTCAAGCACGTGCCATAGGGATCCCAGGGGCTGCCACTATGGCAGCAGCAACTCCGCGCAACCCCCATCTCGACCGGAGGAGATAGTCACCGACCCTGAGAGGCCAGCACAAAGGGAGAGCAGGAGCAGCTCGACCTCGATGGCGGGGTCAGAAACCACCTCTGAGGCGCCTACGCTGGAGGATGTCTCCAGCCCCTCCTACAGGATCGAGCCTCTACCTTGGCATCCAAACATCGAGACAGGCAATATGAAAGCACCGGGTGATAGTGTGTTAGCAAAAAGAACTACGCCAAGGAAAGTCCTTAGGGAGGGTATGGCATCCTGCAAACATGCCGAGCCAAGAGTCACATACCACACAATGAAGACAAAACAGGTTCACACAAGGATGAACATACTAAACGAACCTAAAATCTTGAACCTCCCACAACTAGGACAGCCAGGTTTATGGCCAAACCAGCACACCGCAGATTCATGGAGCAGCAAGCGACATCAACAACCTCACCCTTATGGAAGTTAAGAAGAAGAGACTTTGGCAGAAAGCAAAGCAGAAGAAACAAAGATAAGAAGCACTTCGTTGTGAGGATGGAAGGGAAGGGACGTTGGCTTAAATAGAAGCGTTCCCCCAAGTACCGGCTCCCACCGCTACCGTGGACGCCACTTCGGTCGCCGTGAGCTTTATGGCAAAGAAAGCAGAACGCCTCTCACCTCCTTATATATGCCAGCGCTCTTCATACCGCACGTGGCCTCGTCAGAGATAGGACATCTTCAGTCCTTTCACCTGCCACGCATTAACTATGGACGGGAGGAGAAATTATGAAGCATCCTTTTCAGCATGCCAAGCGAAGTCCACAACATTTGATGTCATCCACACCGGTGGGCCCCGTGCCTAGGGGCTCACACGCACTCAAAGATCCTCAAGCCCAGGGGCTCACACACGCTCGAGGACCATCAAGCTCAGGTGCTAACCTAACCAGATGCATTAGCACCCGGGGGCTAGCACAATCGAGGACCCACGAGCCCAATAAGCCCTACCTTCCTGACCACCTCGGCGATCGTGGGCCCAAGCTTGCTCAAGATCATCATCATTTTCGGACTTCAACCATGGTATTTCCCTAGCAAAGCTCCAACTCCAATAGAAGATGAATTCATTAAATAAGGTTTCAGAGGACCCCATGAAGATTTTCCCAGTAGACAGGGAGTTTCAAAAGGTTTTTTCTTACAGGATATATTTGAACCCTCGAGCTAAATATTTCATTTAACTCGAGGCTCGGGGTCTACACCATGTGGTTGCACCTACACGGTGCACCTCACATGAAAGGAGATCAAAAAAATTTTCAAGATCATCAAGGCTCAGCAAAAAGTGTCGAAGCTTCAGATTGAAGGAGAGCTCCCCCCAGCTTGTTTTATCAAAGCTTTCTTCAACTAAGCTAAGAAGAGATCGGGGACTACTGTCGAGGATATGACCCCTGGGTACCTTGCGATTGGGCTGATCATTCCGGGCCAAGGGTATGCCAAGACAACATTGACCGTCTGATACGGCCCATAGAGAGGGGTTCAGCACCGATAAGGAAGGATAAGTCCTTATTGCTAGCATTATGCCCTAGAGAAAACATGGAGATGTTGTACGTGGCATACTATGTTTATGAAATAAAGTTATTGTTCCTTAAAATAGATTGTCATTATGGATCAACAAATATGTGATTTGTTCATGAGACTCATAATGTTACTATTTCTAAATGATCCCTGATCAAATGTAGGTCATATATGGAACAGATATGACTAAGATCGACACGTGATTGATAATCATGTCTCATAGATCATGGGTATAGAGATACCAACTCAATAAGATGGATGTATGTTGGAGAATATATGTTGCATAGACCCGCTATGAGGCACTATTGAGATTCCGCGTGTCATCAGTTGGTCTTAATAGTGTTTATGTAAAGTCCTTAGACCTGAGATCATCATGGTTCCCAATATGCGTAATGGCTTACTTTGGAACTACCAAATACTATTCTGTAATTGGGTAGTTATAAAAGCAGTCATCGGGTCTGTCATGAAACATGTAGTAGGAAGTGAGTGGTCAAGATGAAATTTGTCCCTCCTTAACAGGAGAGATATCTCTGGACCCCTTGATGTAATGGATTATGGAAGTGCATGGCCATGCCGAGATGATTAAAGAGTTAATCATAGCTTATAATCTAATATAATGTAGGAACCATGCGAGTAATGGGATCATAGATCGTTACCTCTACTCACGAGATGCCCTAGGGCAGCGGAAGAAGTGTTGGAGAAGCGCGTCCTTGATCATCTCCGCTTAGCTACGTCCAATCATCGGCGGCGAAGACAATGCAACACCACGATCTCCACGCCGAGAAGATCAGCACCGCAATCATAGCGGTGCCTCTACGGTATCCACATGTACAAGGATGAGATCACCTCATGCCGATATGCTAGTACCACACGTGAGACTAGGGGAGATACGGCCACAGCAGGTGCGGCTAGGGGAGAAGTGGTGGCTAGGGTTAGGGGATGTCCAACAGCCTTTTGCGCCCTAGCCACTCCTCTCCTTATATATAGCCCACTGATGGGCCTTTAATCAACATTAAAGCCCACCAGATCTAATCTGCACGTTCAGCCTAGAAGTTCTAGCCGAGGTCCGGAACTTCCGAAAATAATATTCTGTATCGAATTTATTTCGGCCCGGAAGTTTCGGCCGAAGCCTAGAATTCTCGATTTATCCAGAATTCACCTCTAGAGCAGGTCCAGAAGTTTTGGTCCAATCGAAACTTCTGGTTTCTCTAGAACTCGCCACCGGGGCAGTCTCAGAAGTTCCAGTCTAACCAGAACTTCCGGTTCCTCCAGAACTTATCTCTAGGGCATATTACCATCATCGGCATCGCTGATCGGATCAGCAGCATCATCGGGTCCTTCTCAAGGACCGACATTAGCTTGAAGGAGGAGTCCTAGAGGGAAGTTCTCGGGAGTTTCTGAAGACATTTTGAACGGCTTCTCGAGGACGCTGATGGATCTCGACTACATCGACACGCTCGAGTTGGATTGGCTCACTACTCCAACTCTCCTTTCACTGCACTACATTCCTGAGGTAACGATCTATGGTCCCTCTCTTAGCAAGATTCCTGGTGTGTGCGGTAGAAAATTTTGTTTTTGGCTAGCGTAGCCTCCGCGTTCCCTAACAATGGTATCAGAGCCATCTTGCGTTGATTGTGATCTAGATCAGCGCATATAGTTGATATGCGGTTGTAGTAGAGTGGATCTATTATTGTCTAGGTCGATCAGTTCAGGAGATGAATCAATCGGCAGCACAGGTTGATGAGATCAATCAGTTTTTGGGGCAGTTGCAGATCAGGTCATAACACTTGAATCGAGATAAGTTGCTGCATCAGATGCAAACACATGTCCTGATCTGAGCAGGTTATAGATCTGAGCACATCGGCTGTTCTTGATTGGTCTTCTCGACCACTGTCATCGACTCCAGAGTGCATCGCCTGACCACCTAGCCGACCCCATCGGCTAAAGAAAACCTGGTTCCAGAGAGGTTGTCTTGGATCAGGGTAAATTGTTTATCCTGAGCAGTTTTTCTAAAGCAACTTCATAGATCGGATCTATGATTTTCATTGATGGACAGGGTGCTGCCCTGCAACCCATGAGGGGCATCCTTCTCCTTGCCCCCCCCCCGCCCGCTAATCGGCTAGCGAGACCGTCGTGTGTGCGTGCCTTGTATTACGTCGTGCCTTATATAGAGTCCTTGTTCACATTGTTAACTAGAATACGATTCTATGTCTAACTTGTTTTTGCAGAGAATGATGTGAATGGTATGGTCCTATATGATTTGTAAGAGATGTATGTGATGCATGTAACTCTTATGCATGGCTTGCATGCCATGATCTTCTGCTATGTGATAGCTGTCTCTGCTGTATTTGTGACCTACGTGGCGACCTAGATGCTTGATTTGTAGTCTTTATTTTCTAGCTATTATAGTAGTAGTCTAGATTTAAGATTGTAGGATTTCAAGCATGGTGGCCCGAAGGTGTGATGTGGAGGATAGAGATCGTCTACACCACGTATGGAGATGGAGATCACCATGAGATTGGGCCATACTAATTCATAGTTAAATATGTTTATCTATGTCTTCTATCTATTTTCATGCTATATCTTGTTTGATATGTTTCCATGATAGGATAGAATTCCTCAGAAAAATTAAGTTTTTGATGCCTTTCCAATTGCTGCACCTAACACGGTAATGTTCATCGTTTGGTGGGTCTACCAAAGCAGAGTGCCGATGATTATCATGGCAAGTTAGGATAGATGTTGGATATCTATATACAGAAGCTTTTAGTTTTCTTAATAAGGTTATCAAAACAGTTTTAGACCTTAGGGTATCAGGTTGGGGCCAGAGCACGGTGATGATAACCTGACAAACAGGAGTCACATGGAGATATGATTAGTAAGGTGTTGCTTACCCCATGACATTAATTTCTAGCAGTGATGCCAAAGCTCACTAGGAATTGGTGAAATGAGGATCCTGACCCACTATGTAACCGAGAGGGAGGTTTTGGTTTCCAAAGCATAGTGGGAGAATCTTTTGTTAAATAGTTTAATGAAAGATTAACAAAATCATAAGTGCTAAACTTTGTATATCTTATGTTGTAGATTATGTCAGCCTCTACTATGTCCAGTTCTTTTAATTTGTGATCTATCCTTGAGAAAAAAAAGCTTTATGGAACAAACTTTATGGATTGGTATATAAATTTGAGAATTGTTCTCAAGCAAGGGTGAAAAGAGTATGTTCTTGAAAGTCCCTACCCTGATGACTTGCCGAATAATGCTACTGTGGCTGCACGGCATGCTTACGAGAAGCACACTAATGATTGCCTTGATGTGAGCTATCTCATGCTTGCCACAATGTCCTTTGAACTTCAGAGGCAATATAAGAACACAAACATTTACAATATTATTGTGGATCTGCGTGGCATGTTTGAGAACCAAGCGAGGGTCAAGAGGTTCTGTTGTTGCGTAAGAACAATAGTATACCATGAGGGTACCCGCAGTAAGGATTTGGTTAGGCTTTGGGGAGTACTGTGGATGAATCTCTATGGTTATCTCAAACTGTAAGATAGGGGATGTTTTTAGATAGGTTCGGGCCTCTCAGGGATAATAACCCTACTCCTGTGTGTGCAGTATAAGCTTAAGGGCTGAAAATGGCATCAAGTGTATGAATCGAGTGTTCGCAACTAGGAGAATTCGTGCCTATAACAGGCTCCCTTGATCCCTTTATATTAGAGGAATCAGGGGTTATAATTTATAATTAATATACCCCACTAATGATCAATTATGAGGATAAACGGTCAGTTCATGGGTAATAACTCTAGGCGTTATCAGTTGTATTGATTACATGATTACTCATTATGGAGTTTAATAGAGCGTTCCGACACTTGATGGCGACCGTCCGAGTGCCGGCAGTTGAGGAGGCCTCCCGAGTGCTGGACTCGGAGGGGCCTCAGATCCCTGACTACTAGCTGGCTGTTTGATAAATTTGACCGTTGACTGGTCATCCTTAATGATGCGTCTGTTGACCCCTCCTCCACTCGGTCATCATAAGTCCACTCGGGAGGTAACCCGGAATCATATCCCCGACAGCAGCCCCCGAGCTCTTTGCGGTGCGTAGATGACGTCGAGAAGCCAAAAAGGGCTCTAGAATTTATCTTTGGTGAATTTTTCCCGGTAAGTACACCGCTCAGGAGTACCTACTAGGTGCAGCCCCCGAGCCTAGAGTTTCTTAAATAAAATAAGCTCTAGGATCAAAGATCTTTGGTGGAGTAAAAAAGGTGGGATTTTCCCAAGGCATCTTCTAGCGAAAAAGTGCTCAAAAGATGTTTGAATCTTTGAGCAGTTGGCATCCGTGGAGATAAGGATTTTGAATCCCGTATATCCGGCATATTGGCGTCCGATGAAACTGACTTGATTATAGGGACAGATAGGCCCATCAAGTGGTTTTTGGCGAAAAGTTGTTAGTTGGAGTAATCCGATGCAATAGAGTGCTTGTGGGCTCTTTGGCAAAAAGGCGTCTGTTGGCATAGACTGGCGTCTATCAGACTTGACAGTTGCGGTGAGACATGCACAACCTCCAAGGCCATTTGTGGGTGCAAGTTGCTTTAATGCTGCGGGCGTCGATTCATCTTCTGCTGGCAAGCACAGGATCTACAACCAATGGTTAGATGGAGCCATTGAAAATATGTTGATCGGCAGAATTGATGCCGAAGATTTCCTTGAGACTTGTCCCGAGGCAATCGCGGCGCTTGAGGGGGCCCGAATCGTCTTGTGGGCGCTGGCTTACAAATAGCCTTCTTGTGGGCGTTTCATCCTTCCGCACACTTTCTGCTTTTGCCTTCATCTTCTTCCTTGCGCTCGAGCCCTCACTCACTAGTGCCCCACAACCCTAACCGCCATTGCCAGTGCGTGGTTTGCTACCGTAAGGCAAGGCGGCTTTTTTCTTTCCGACCAGTTGCGCCTCCATGTTCAATTCCCATAGCGGCCATCGATCCCCACGTCGAGGTAGACCGGTCGGCGGAGTTCAAGCGATCGGCTGCGTCGAAGTGGGTGGTCGAGCTGCTAACACCAACGAACTAGTGGTGTTCGACTCCTTTTCTCGTGGGTTCGGCTTGCTGGCCCATCCTTTTCTTCGCGGTGTTCTTCACCATTATGACATTTCTCTTTGCAACCTTAATCCTAACTCCATCTTTCATATCACCACTTTTGTCCACCTTTGTGAGGCCTATCTTGGCGTCGACCCCCACTTCAACCTTTTCCGCCACTTCTTTAGCTTGAGAGCATTCCCAAGAAGGTGGTCGGCGGCTGCGGGCTACAGCTCCGAGACGGGAGGGTGGCTGATTACATCCCAGTGTCGCTCCTGACCTCAAACAAGGGCTGGTATTCGGGGTGGTTCTATGTCGCGAACCACGAGCTAGCCCTTTCTCTGGAGATTGACTGAGTGCCAATGTCGGCACTAACCTGACCGACCACTGCTAGCCTAAGGAGCAAGGCCAAGTGGATGAACTCATTCAGATGATCACGCAGCTCTAGGCGGAGGGCTTGTCGAGGGTCCACGTCGCGCTTAACTTCGTGTCCCGGTGGGTCCAACCACTCAAGCTTCGGAGTCGGCCGGGGTACGAGTCCTCTGGTAGGAGCGACCCTACCCGGGAGTCAGCTGAGCCCCTGGGCTCGGAGGAGATGAAGAAGCGGGTGAAGGCCATCTTCACTGGCTGGATGTCGCTCAACCCCGACGTGGTTCCACGAGCCTTCAAGCTCAGCTTTCCCTGACCGCCGGTAAGATGTTTTGTTGTTTTTGCTGATATCGCCTGCCGGGTACTCACTTGTGAAAAATGTGCAGGGCCGAGAGGCGTTCTGCTCTTTGCCGCCGTTGCCCGAGCAGCCCTAGGTGGTCGAGCAAAAAGATATTGACCCACACGCCAGGCCGAGTGCGGCAAAGAGGAAGGGCAAAGACGTTTGCCCTCCTAAGGCGAAGAAGCAGAAGACAGCGGTGGCATCCTAGGGGACCCCCAAAGTGCCATCGTTGTTTCCCGGAGAGGCTGGTGCCAACTCAAAGACATCCGGGGCGGGACCAGCCACTAGCGGCACAGCTGCGCCATCATCATCAGAGTCATCTCCACCACCGCCTCCACCTTGACCACCACCGTCCGGGGAACCATCGGGTTTCGGCCAGCAAGTGAAGAGATTGGCTTTCTGGAAGTCGGCATGGTGAGTTTGTTGCCGTCAAATATAGCCAAGTGGTTAAGATGACCTTGGACTTAATTTTTGTTGTTTTGACAGCACTCCCTTGCCATTGCCCAGGAACAGAGAGGCGAAGGCCACTGCAGCGGTGCTGACCAAGTCATGACCGACCCCGCCACTGTGGCCACGGCAGCGCCGGCGATGGGCGTACCAATCACCGACTTGGTGGTGTATATCGGGGCGATTGGTCCATCGCCGGTTGGTTCAGCAACTAGAGCGCCGACGTCAGGTAGGGCGGACGCTGCTGCGACCGTTCCAGCCCAGTCAGCCATGACCACACCGAGTGTAGCCAACTCGGCGCCAGTGGTCAAGCCCAGCACAACTACTGTGGCGATGGAGGTGTCGTCGACTGCTAACCTCCTAGAGGAGGCGCCGGAGGCTGCCGATCACCCCGATGAGGCGCAACCGGAGGTTGACCTCACCGGAGAAGTCAACGTGGTGCCACCACCTGCTGCGGGTGAAGTGGCTGATCTCCCGACTAGGGAGATTGAGCGAGGGGTGGCTGAGTGCTACGAAGCACTCAACCAACTTGGTCGGACGACTAGTGTAAATCCTACAAAAGTTAGTTTTTGCACATAATATAATATGTTTTATTATACTAACTTGATTTGTTTGTTGCAGCACATTGTGAGCCAGCTGGTCGAGAGGACGGGGGCCAATTGCCCCGTGCCAATCTTAGACGGAGGTGCAATGAACGCCTGAGTTCAAGAATTAACCGACTAGCTTGCCCGAAAGGATGCCGCCCTAAAGAGGGCGGAAAGGGATGTTGAAATCCTCCGCGGTCAGCTGGACATCCACTCTTCTGGTAAGTGCTTCAGCACTCTATCCGAATTCATTAACACTGCATATTGCAATTGTGTTAACCAGTCTTTGTCGAGTAGAGTTA
>KE371877.1:423081-437051 GCA_000418225.1 Zizania latifolia
TCGAGGCTTCTTCATCTCTTCTCTTCTTCACCCCGTTGACAATCACTCATCATCCCCATGGTATACACCATGGCTCTTCATTAAGCTATGGAGGATAATGATCCTACGTCTAGTGCATTGGTGTATAATATGGTGGTGGAGTTTACAAGACGACGTGATTAAGCTATGGAGGCTTAAGGGTGTCGAAAATAAGAAAAATATGATGAAGCTAGATGACTAGATTGGATGCCTCTAGGAGAGTGCCTCGCCTCCTTTATATACTCAGGAGGTGAGCCCAATAACCTAGGACTCTATCCCGAGTCAATCTAGGATTGCCTACCAAACTCAGGTGCTAAATCCCTAATTATAAGAATTCTAATACAAATAAATCTCTTGATGCCGTATTCGGAGTCTGGCTACCTAATAAGGACTTAACCTTCCTTATTAGCACCGAACCCCTCTCCATTGGCCATACCGAACGATCAATGCTGGTCTTAGTCTGCCCTTGGTCCGGACTGATAAGCCCAACCGTGGGGTACCCAAGGGTCATATCCCCGATAGCAGCCCTTAGCTCTTCTTAGCTTGATTGAAGAGAACTTCAATAAAACAAGTTGGGAGGAGCTCTCCTTTAATCCAAAGCTTCGACACCTTTTGCTGAACCTTAATGATCTTGAAAAAGGTTTTGATCTCCTTCCTTCGTGTGAGGTGCACCATGTAGGTGCACTCACACGGTGTAGCCCTAGAGCCTCGAGTTAAATGGAACATTTAGCTCGACGGTCCAAGTATATCCTGCAAGAAAAAATCTTCTAGAACTCCCTGTCTCCTGGGAAAATCTTCGTGGAACTCTCTAAACCTTTGTTTGATGAGCTTGTCTTCTGTTGGCATCGGGGCCTTGCTAGGAAAAGGCTAAGGTCGAGATCCAAAAATGATGATGGTCTCGAGTAAGGTTGATCTTGAATCTTCGGGTATATTGATGTTCGGCCGCTTGGGCCCTCGGTCATGCAAGTGCTCGAGAAGGCAGGGTTTATCGGGCTCATGGGTCTTCGAGTGTGCCAGTCCCTGGGTGCTCACCCCTTGGGTCAAGTGAGCCCTGAGCTTGAGGGTCCTTGAGCATGCGTGAGCCCTCGAGCATGAGGATCCTCGAGCACACGTGAGCCCCTAGGTACGGGGTCCACCTATGCAGACGACCTCAACCGTCGTGGACTTCACTTGGTGTGCTCAAAAGGATGCTTCATAATCTCTCCTCCCATCCATAATTAATGCGTGGCAGGTGAAAGGACTGAAGATGTCCTATCTCTGATCAAGCCACACGCAGTATACAGGGTGCTGGCGCAGATAAGGTGGTAAGAGGCATTCCACCTTCTTTGCCATAAAGCGCACGGCGACCAAAGCAGCACCCACTGTAGTGGTGAGAGCCGGTACATGGGGGAATGCTTCTATTTAAGCTGGCGTCTCTCCCCTTCCGTCCTCACAATGAAGTGCTTCCTTATCTTTGTTTCTTCTGCTTTGCTTTCTGCCAAAGTCTCTTCTTCTTAACTTCCGTAAGGGAGAGATTGTTGATGTCGCTTACTACTGCATGAATCTGCGGTGTGCTGGTTCGGCCTTGAACCTAGCTGTCTCAGGTGTGGGAGGTTCAAGATCTCAGGTTCGTTTAGTATGTTTATCCTTGTGTGAACCTATTTTGTCTTCACTGTGTGGTAAGTGACTCCTGGCTCTGTGTTTTTATAGGATGTCATATCCTTCCCGAGGCCTTTTCTTGCCGTAGTTCTTTTTGCTAACACATTGTCACCTGGTGCTTTTCATACTGTCTGTCTCGATGTCAAGATGCCAAGGTAGAGGCTCGATCCTGCAGGCGGGACTAGAGACATCCACCAGCGTAGGCGCCTCGGAGGTGGTTTCTGACCTCGCCATCGAGGTCGAGCCGCTTCTACTCTCCCTTTGTGCAGGTCTCTCAGGGTCGGTGACTATCTCCTCCGGTCAAGATGGGGGTTGCGCGGAGTTGTTGCTGCCATAGTGGCAGCCCTTGGGACCCCTAACGCTCGTGGCGATCATGATAGGTTGATGCTGTGTTGCGTAGAGTTGCTGCGAGGACCTCAGTGCTCTCAGCCACCACGTTTGCATTACAGAATGTTGTCTCTGACCGTCTGTGCACCTTTTTCTTCTTGTTAATCAAAGGAGGCTACGTCCCCTTCTTTGAAGCAGTGTAGTTGTTTGTAGGAGTGGTGTGTCCCCTTTTTTGAAGTAGTACAACCCCTGTAAAAGATTAGTCTTTGAAAAATAAACATGCTTTTAATTTTGCCTTACACAACTTGTATCGCACGTCGTGTGATCTTTGTCACCCACACGGTGTATCTTGGTGAAATCGATGAAGATGCGAGACTGCAGGTGTACAGCTAAGTAGCCGACCCTCTCTCGGGTCTGATTGCATGCACGGTGACCATGTGGCACCCAACTCGGAGGGGGATGTAGTCTGCATGGGTTGGCGAGTTCTTCATAGATGCGTGGTTGTGGGTGTGCGACTAAAGAGTCGACCCTCTCCCGTGTTCGGTTGCATGCACGGTGGCCGTTTGGCACCTAACACGGAGGGGGATATAACCGGCATAGATCGGTGAGAAAAAATGCTCGACTGTGGGTGTACAGCATTAAGGCTGATCCCTTCTTGGCCTAGTTGCATGTCTGGGGAGGAAGTAGTCGGCGAGGTTAGCGAGGATAATACTTGACTACGGGTGTAAACCCTAAGACTGACCCCTTCCTGGCCTAGTTGCATGTCCGGGGGAAAGTAGTTCGTGAGGTTGATGTAGAAGTAGTGTCATAGAGTCAATGAGTGCCTAGACATATTTCACCAACAAAAAGTTATTTTATAAAAGATTATTAAGCGTAAAACTGATGAAGGTGCTCGATGTTTTAGGAGTTTGGTACTGCTTGCCCGTCTTCTCACATCTGCCTGTATGCCCCTAGTCTTGTTACTTTGGCGATGATAAATGGTCCTTCCTAGGGGCCGAGAGTTTGTGCATCCTGATAGTTGATTGCACCTAGTGAAGTACCAAGTCACTGACCTTGAAGCTTCTGCTTTGCACATTGCGGTCATGATATCGCCGAAGGGTCTACTGATACCGATCCACTTGTACTGTGGCTACTATCCGTGCTTTCTTGATGGAGTTGATATCTTTGACCCTAGTCTGTTCTGTCGTTCCCTCGTCGTAGTACTGGACTTGAGGGGATTTGTGTAGCATGTCACTCGAGATGATTGCCTCGGAACCGTAGATGAGGAAAAAAGGTGTTTGCCCCATGCCTCTGTTTGGTTGTGTGCGGAGCCCACAGAGTACTACAGGGAGTTCCTAGAGCCACCTCCCTGCGTACTTTTGTGGAGGGTCAAAGATTCGAGCTTTTAGGCCTTGAAGGATCATCCCGTTTACGCGTTCACATTGCCCATTGGCTCTAGGATGTGTAATTGACGCACATTTGACCTCGATCAGTCTTTCTTTGCAGAAGTCCCAAAAATCATTTGCGGTAAACTGGGTCCCGAGGTCGGTTATTATTTGATTCGGGACGCTGAACCGGTAGGTGATCCCTTCGATGAACTGTGCTGCTTTTTTGGCTATGTAGTTCTTCAGCGGCATTACTTCTATCTACTTGGTAAACTTGTCAATGGCTACGAGTAGCCGGTCAATCCCCTAGGCAGCCTTCTAGAAGGGGCCGACCATGTCAAGCCCCCAGCAAGCGAAGGGCCAAGTTAGCAGGATCGTTTAAAGAGTTTGAGCTGGCAGGTGGTTCTGCTTGGTGAAGAATTAGCAACCGGTGTACTTTCTAACTAGTTCTTTGGCGTCATTGTTGGCTGTTGGCTAGTAGAAGCCTAATCATAATGCTTTTCTGACCAGTGTTCTAGCCCTAGCATGATTGCCGCACGCTCTAGCATAAACTTCATTGAGGATCTGTAGGCCTTCGCTTGGCAATATGCACTTCTGAAGTATCCTTGTTGAGGCTGCATGCTTGTATAGCTTATCCTCGACAACCACGTATTGCATGCTTCAGCGTGTCAGGCACTCAGCCACGGCCTTGTCTTCTAGAGTGGTGTCCTTTATGATGTATTCGATGATGGGCTATCGCCAGTCATCAATATTTTCGGCCATGGCGACAATTTTTGTTGAATCGGTGGCCTATTGTTCGTTGTGTCTGATTGATAGCCTGGTAAGTTCTTGGATGAATATGCCTTTGGGGACCACCACTCAGGAAGACCCGATGTGAGCCAAGGCATCGGCTGATGAGTTATCGACGCGAGGGACATGATGAAACTCTAGGACAAAGAAATTGTCCTCGAGTTTTTGAACCTCGGCGCAGTAGGCATCCATCTTTTCACTAGTGCAGGACCAGTCCTTCTTGACCTGGCTGATGGCTAACTTGGAGTCTCCATAGACCATAAGCCATTTGACCCCGAGCGATATTGCTATCCTAAGGCTATGTATCATGGCTTCATACTCGGTCGTGTTGTTGGAGGCCTTGAATAGTAGCTATTGTACGTAACGCAGCTCCTCCCCCTTTGGAGATGTGAGGAGAATACCTACGCCGGCTTCGTCTATGCTGAGGGAGCCATCGAAGTACATCGTCCAATATTCTTTTTCTTCTTGACTTGGAGGCAGTTCTATCTCAGTCCATTCGGCGACGAAATTGGCCAGAGCTTGTGATTTTATGAAAGTACAGGATCGGAACTCCATCGTGTATTCTCCCATCTCGACGGTCCATTTTATGATTCACCCTATTGCGTCATGGTTGTGGAGTATGTTGCTCAGAGGGTACTCCGTGATGACCATGATCTTGTGGGCTTGGAAGTAATGTTTTAGTTGCTAGGCGGTGAGCAGGATGGTATAGAGGAGCTTCTGTACTTGTGGATACCTCACTTTTGATAGGCTGAGGACTTCTGATATAAAATACACTGGCATTTGGACTGGGAAGACATATCCATTCTCAGGCCATTTGACTACCATGGCCGTGCTGACGACGTTAGTCGTGGCGGTGATGTAGAGGAGGAGGGTCTCCTCTAGGTTTGGGGCCGTAAGGATTGGAGGTGAAGTCAAAAATTTCTTCAGTGTGGAAAATGCCTCATTAGCCTCGGCTATCCATTGAAAATCTTCCTCTTTCTTCAATAATTTGAAGAAGGGAGCTCCTCTTTCTCCTAGACGAGAAATAAATCTCCTGAGGACCGTCATACAACCGATGAGCTTCTAGACTTTCTTGGCGTTATTGGGTTTTTCTATTTTCATTATTGCCGCTATTTTATCTAGATTGGCCTCAATGCCTCGGTTGCTGACGATGAACCTGAGTAGTTGTCCGAACGGTACTCTGAAGACACACTTATCAGGGTTAAGCTTCCATTGGCACTTTCACAGGTTTGTGAACATCTTGGTAATGTTGCTGATGAGGTTGTCTTCTTCTCTAGATTTTATGACCACGTCGTCGACATATACCTCGACGTTGCGACCAATCTGGTCCGAGAGACATCACTGGATGGCTCGCTGATATGTTGCCCCTGCATTTTTTAAGCCGAACAGTATTGTGGTGTAGCAGTATGCTCCGAAGGGCGTGATGAAGGATGTTTTCTCCTGGTCTTCTTCCTCAAGGCTGATCTGGTGATATCCAAAGTAGCATAGGAGAGAGCATCCTGCCATCGAGTTGATGACTTGGTCTATCCGTGGTAGCCCGAAAGGGTCCTTCGAGCAGTGTTTGTTTAGGTTGGTGTAGTCGATGCACATCCACCATTATCCTGTCTTTTTTCTTACCAGGACTAGGTTGGCGAGCCACTCTGGGTGATAAACTTCGTGGATGAATCTTGCTGCTAGGAGGCGGGTGATCTCGGCCTTGATTGCTTCTTTCCTATCTTGTGCGAGTCTCCGCAATTTCTATTTTATCGATTTGGTGGTTGGGTATACGTGTAGTTCGTGCTCAATCAGCTCTCGAGGAACCCCAGACATGTCAAAGGGCTTCCGTGCAAAGATATCCATATTAAAGCACAGGAAGCTGATGAGCGCAATTTCCTATTTGGGTTCAAGCCCTGCTCTGATGGTTGCAGTCTTTGATGGGTCGACTTCAAAGAGGGCGAACTTCTTGGTGCTTGAGGGTGTGGTGGAGATCTCCGAGGGAGTTGGTGCCTTGGCTGGAACTTTCGAGGCTTTGGGAGGATGTGCTCGGACTTGCCTGAGGGTTTCCTCTATTTGAGCCGATAGGTCGATAGCCTCGGCCAGGGTAAGACTATCTTTTTCATATGCGCGAGAAGTGCTGATGTTTCCCCGCATAGTGATAACTCCGCCAGGACACGATATCTTGAGCACCAAGTACAGGTAGTGTCCAATGGCCATGAATTTGGCTATGGACGGCCTCCCGAGGATGGCGTGGAACGGGATATCATACTCTGTGACCCAAACGATTATGTGCTCGATCCGATAGTTGTCCCGAGAGCCGAATGTGACCGACAGAGTTATTGAGCCGAGTGGTACCGAGCTTTGCCCGGGTATAATACCATAGAACGGGAAGTTGTTCTTTCCGAGGTTGTCGACTAAAATGCCAAGATCAGTGAGGGACTGGCGGAAGAGGATGTTTAATCCACTTCCTTTGTCGATCAAGACTCACCTCATGCGTACCTTGAATATCATCGAGTCGACAACCAGTGGCTAATGCATTATTTTTGGGACATTAGTCCATTGGTCATCTTGGGATAAGGTGATCGGGACTTCCGACCACTGCAGCTATTGGATCTCCTCGAACCCTGCAGCATTGATACGTCGGTTTAAAATCTTTTGTTGCCGTTTAGTTTTGGCTGATGTGGGGCCCCCGAAGATGATGTTCACCGTCTTATGAGGTTCCTAGACATCATTGTTGTCTCAGGACCGACTATCCTTCCTCGGAGCGTCATCATCATCTCAGCGTCGTTTGCCTTGGCGAGGATTACCGCGCGATTCCTTAGCGAGTGCATCTTGTAAGGAATAACGTTTGCGCATGGTATGCTTACCCTTTGGATGAAACGAACAAGGTATGTCAAGTTCCTCCAACATGGTTTCGTCTTCCTGGCATCGCGAATGGTAGGCTGCCACCATAGTTCTCTCCATCTTCCTTTTCTATTCTTACTTGCCGCAAGATGATCTCGGTCGGTCGTCCTCTCGTTGAGGGGATCGAGGACGGTCATCTCTGTTCCAATGAGACCGGCTCTCGTGGCATGGTCGTTCTATCTTTTCCCATCGAGCATCTTTGCAGTCAGCATAGCTTTCTGCAATAGAGATCATCTAGGCTATAGTCTTCGGCTTCTTCCTTACGAGGGCCTCGTGCACCTCAGAAGTGTGGTGTACAGTGTCGATGAAGTAATTAAGGATGTCACTTGTCTTCTTTTTGTCGTAGCTGCTAGAGGTCATATCGGGTCCCGGGCTTCTGCTAGGTCCCCTGGTAGTTATCGATGAAGACCAAACGGAGTTGTGCCCAAGAGTTGATAGAGTTCTTGGGAAGGCTGGAGAGCCAATTATTGGTGGACGAGGAGAGCATGACCGGAAGGTAGTTAGCCATTACCCTCTCGTCACCGTTGGCTGCGTGGACGGCCATGTGTTGGTGAAGTTTTTGGTCACACGCGTGGCCTGAGAGATCTGCTTAACTCTAGTGCAGGTCCTAAATTTGCGGTTCGTGGCGTGCCAATCAGTTTGATCCTGCAACTGATAAGATAAACAAAAAAACTGTAAGTAGTAACACCTATCGGCTATCGAGCCAATGATTTCAACACGTATCGTACTATCTATTAAATGACTGTAAATAAAATGCAATAAGAACATGGTAAATGCTAATCAACGCAGCATATCGGGTGCACGATGTACGAAAAATAGATCTACTGTGAAACCTATCGAAACATTAGCATCGGCCTGAACCAACTAATCTATGAAAGCAACTGAAAATAGTATCTGGGCCAGCATCGGGTCATAAAAGCAAGACAAGTGAAATAACGCCAGGCCGATGCGTACCGTCCGACTCTGATACCCTAGATCATCGTCAAATTTAAGCATGTAGCATTGACAGACATGAGATAACCTATCAGCTTACACTCCGATAGAACCTGGCCTCAGCATGCCCGATCTGTGTTCGCATTATCCTTTACTGTAATCGCAAGATTTGACCGAACCAAGACAGTCGCTAAACCACAGCAATTCATAATGCTAAACATATCGGAACACACTTCGTCCAGATGAACGATACATGATGTGAATCAAATACATAGACTAAGATGTCGAACTTAACCGATGAAGCATTAGACTAATATGTTTGATCTAAACCACGCATCTGATACATCATGATCGATACATAGATTAAGATGTCGAACCTAACCGATGAAGCCTTAGACCTACGAATCAATACATGTTTGGCGGAACTTACCCCTCGTCGGAGATCAAAACGATGTAGCCCCGCGGGAGAGCAAGAACTCGCCGATGGCAAGTTTGGCGATGCGAAGACAGTTGATTGATCTGTTGATAGATTCCTATTCTAATTTAAAATTTACATATTTCTAGTCCGGAGACTTGCCGTCCTATGCGGATACGACTGCAACCGATTCCATCTTTATCTTTGCAGCAAAATCTATCCCCTCCTTTATCGGCTTCTTTGTATCTTTATCCAGTCACACGTGTGCGTTGCGGACGGGCTTCATTGACCGTGCTTTGACCGAACTCCTTGACTTTCATTGACCGTGCTGAAACTTTGTTAGGCTTGGGCCTTACCAAATTTTGCCGTTAACACCATGTAATAGAGTCGTAGCCACTGCGAGGGATCTATCTTGCATCGTACGGTTCGATCCCGGTGGGATGGAACAACTTCGGCCACCTGACTCGCCTTAGGTGGCTTGTGAATGCGGGAAATCTGCCATGATCGTCTCGGCTTCTGCTCCTTCTGCGGTTGTGAGGGTTTTGACCTTAAATTTCATAGGAGTCAGTGCTACCGCTGATGCTACTGCATCTGTCTTCAGGGTCATCGTGGTTATCTGCTGGCCTATGGATTTCAGAACGTAGTCTGTTCCGTCCTTTTAGGGGTGGAGGTTGTATTGGGCGATCGCCATGCAGATCATCGACAGGTGGATTCTGCTCTTGAGTGTGCTGGTATCGGTCCGGATTGTCGCCCTCCTTATTTTTTAGGGAAGGAGGCGGCAATTAGACTAGAACCGGGGCCGAAGCGTTGATTTGCGTTACTGCCGCATAGGCTAGGGCCTTCACTCGTTGTTGTTCCAAAGTCTCAAGAAGAGAACCAAGAGCTCTCTCAATCACCACCAAATTTGCGGCCGGAGTCTTGAAGATCTTCTCCCCATCAAACTCCAAAGTGAATTCATCCTCGAGGTTACGGTGGACCCCGTTGTTTTGCTCGACTTTGTTGCCTTCGGCAAGTCGGCGTCGTCACTGCTAGTTGTGGACAGCGTGCCCTCGGCCATCATGACAAGAATAGCTAGGAACTGGGGGCTGCTAGGTTGTTGACTGGCTTCAAGCCCACGGACTAGCCTGGTTTCTGCCCACGGGCGTCGGACAGTTTGACCCTTCTTGCTGGAGAAGATAATGTAGTGTTCGGATCCGATCAGGTCTCGAACATGGCCTGATCGGTGGCTCCGCCCTAGGGTTGAGAATGGAGGTGCACTTCTCGAGTCGACTGGCCCACGAGCGATAATGATCGAGGGGCTCAAGATGGCAAGCTGCCCTGTTAAGTCCCCGACAAACGCCAAACTACCGAACATAATCACGGAGCCAGCCGGCATGAGGAAATTCAAAGAATATGCCATCAGGTCCTAGTGAAAGCGACGTGACTCCCTACCTGGCGCGCCAACTGTCGGTGAATCACCGAGCAGTCCACCTAAGGGGGTACTCGAGGTGGTGATTAGATGTGTGTAAGAGAAGCGCATCGCCTTCGAACCCGACGGTTGACTCTAGAACACAAGAGCCAAGATTTATACTAGTTCAGGCCTCTCGGAGGATAATAACCCTACGTCCAGTATTTTGGTGTATAATATGGTGGTGGAGCTTATAAGACAATGCGATTAAGCTATGGAGGCTTAAGGGCATCGAAAGTAAAAAAAATATAATGTAGCTAGATAACTAGATTGGATGCCTCTGGGGGGTGCCTCGCCTCCTTTATATACTTAGGAGGTGAGCTCAACGACCCAAGACTCTATCTCGAGTCGATCTAGGATTGCCTACCAAACTCGGGTGCTAAATCCCTAATTATAAGGATTCTAATACAAATAAATCTCTTGATGCCATATTTAGAGTCCGGCTACCTGATAAGGATTTAACCTTCCTTATTAGCATCGAACCCCTCTCAATGGGTTGTACCGGACGGTCAATGCTGGTCATATCCCTGACAACCTTGGTTAGACTCAAAAGAGGTGAACATCATTTTCTCTCCGGTCATATGGTTGGTGCATCCACTATCCATCACCCAACTTGACCCACCAGAGGAATATTCATACTAAAGAGATTAGTTCTTTGTTTTAGGTACCCAAATCTTTTTGGGTCCTTCAATGTTAGTAAAAGAACTTTAGAAATCCAAATACATCTTAAAGGTTTCTCATTTCTATTTTCTACAAATTGAGTAACCACTTTACCACGATGGTTTCTCTTAATCAAGTATAAAGCATAAGAGGTGGTTTGTGAGGCATGAGGCTTGTTGTTTGTCTTCTTTGGAACTTGGTCTTCCCTCACAAACTTTATTACCCCCCTATCCTTGTACCTTCTTCTAGCATTGACCTTGCTTTTATTTGGATGAAAACCAAGCACACGCTTCTCAATATTGCTTTGAGTGTTGAGGGTCTTGAATAGAGCATCCTTTGACTTATAGGCTTTCATGCACCCATAACTTGCTAAGGTGGAAAGCCTCTCATTTTCTTTTCTTAGGACCTTTGTTTCCTTCATGTTAGTCTCATAAGTAATAACATCAATATTAAAGCATTTTGAACAACCATTACTTGTGGAAGCAATAGAAGGAGTAGAAGTAAGTTGAGATATTAGAGACTCAATCCTCTCTTTAAGACTCTTATTGATTTTATCAAGAACCATAAGCTCGCTATTGAGAGTTTTGAGTGTTTCCTCTAAGTCCTCATTAGTCTCCTTGACTAAACAAGATTATCTAGTCAATTTATCTACTTTTTTCTTTTCCTTAGCAAGAAGCTGCTCAAGTTAAAGATTCTTTTCTTTCTCATTAATGAATAATTCTTCTTATTTTTCAAGAGTTGCCTCTTGTAGCTCTATTGTTTCTATAAGTTGCTTAAACTTGGTTAAAGCTTGTTTACTCATGTTTTTAAGCATGTTATCATTAGCTTTAGATTCATCATCACTAGTATCATTATGTTCATCCTTATCTAGAGCTTTAGATATAAATGATAACTTCTTGCTTTTTGCCATGAAGCACTTGGGAGAGATAATCTCATCGTCGCTTGACTCTCCAAAGAGCGAAGGCTTTGAAGGCATGATGTTGGTGATGGCGATGGTGGCTACTCCCTTCTTGTAAGAGTCGGAGTCTGATTCTGACTCAAAGTCAGAGTTCCCACACTTCGCCAATATGAGCATGGCCACTTTTGTTCCCCTTCTTGTACTTGTGCTTCTCTTTGTTGTCTTCTTCCTTCTTCTTGGGGCAATCGGCTATAAAGTGAACATGATCGTTATACTCATAGCAACCCTTCTTTGATTGTCTCTTCTTAGACTTATCATTTCTTTTCTTGTACTTGTCAAATCTGTCCTTTCTCATGAACTTCTTGATGAATAAGACAAGTTCTTCATCATTGCTCTCAGCACTTGACTCTTCTTTCTTCTTTGCTTTGAGAGCCACATCCTTGCCCTTGTTACTGTGAAGCTTGGCAAGGTCTTTAACTTCTTTGGCTTCTTCTTTCATTAGTTCATATGATATTATTCTTTCTAGAACATTATTTGAAGTCATTTCTTGAAGTCCTTGCGCTCCCGAATAAATGTCTCCAAGGTAGGGTTCCTTGGCGCTATTGCTCAGATCAACCTCTTCACCACCATATGGTCAAACATATCTTCAATCCCAAGACCTTTAATCTTGTTCACCAAGACCATGAGGCGGTCATACATCTCTTGGGGAGTTTCATCATCTTCCATGACAAATCTTCTAAGCTTCCATTCAAGAAGCTCGACCTTTGACTCCCTCACAGATGATGTACCTTCATGGGTAACTTGTAAAGATTCCCATATTTCTTTAGCTTCTTCAAACCCATCAACCATGTTGAATTCTTCGGGGTTTAATGATGCTAGCCGCTTGAGCGTTGTGATGAATTGCTTGTTCTTCTTCAGAAGTCAAAGGTTTTTCATCCATTTTGCATCTTCCATATCTAAACATGTACATACAATCTTTCAAATGTTTGGATGCATAGAAATTAGATGCAATTTCATCTTTTGTCTTCATGCCGCATAGTGTGTATCGTCAAAGAATGGTGCATGACCAATTGGTATGGAGAGATAGTTGTTACTAGAGCTTAACTTAGAGTAGTCAAAAGGATATGAAGCCCCTTTTCTTCCATCAACGCTACTCTTTTCGGAACCGGCAGAGGGTGACCTTGAGCCGGTGCCATCCCGATCCCTCAAGGTATGATGATCGCCCGACATCTTTTCTCTTCAAACGATTAAGCTTTTAAGAAGAGCCTGCTCTGATACCAATTGAAAGTTGCCTAAGGGGGGTGAATAGGCAATCTAAAAAATTCTCA
Organism: Zizania latifolia; assembly: GCA_000418225.1. Lineage (NCBI taxonomy): Eukaryota > Viridiplantae > Streptophyta > Magnoliopsida > Poales > Poaceae > Zizania > Zizania latifolia. Next base: position 435,779 of record KE371877.1, read on the forward strand.
CACAAAATGTCAGTTCAAGATTTCTAGGCCCGGATGATCCGGACTGATCCGGATACTCTAGGAGCCATAGGAAATCTCAGAGACTCCAAGGGACTAGTTATCCGGGTTGATCTGGATTATCCGAGCACACCAGAGAAATAACAATAAGATATATAAAACTGAACCTAGCCAACAATCTATATGAATGGAAATGTAAGCAAGATTGATAACAATAACTTTTACACCGTGATATGTAAGGAAAACGTGGTAGTGAGTAGATCAGCCAATATAAAAATGAAAACTAGCATGCACAATAAGAACACGCAGAACACTAGGGATTTTTATCGAAGTTCAGATCCAACGATCCTACGTCTCCATTGAGGGGGCCCAAAAGGCCGAGTCTCTTTCAACTCTTTTCCTCACCAAGCGCCCACCAAAGCCGAACTTGGTTTTCCACTAGATACCTCTTTGAAGCTGAGGAAGAACTTGTACAAACTTGACTAGGCAGACCACAATCTTCTTGGGTGCTTGCGGATCGATGCCTAGCCATCTAGGAGGTAACACCTCCAAGAGTAATAAATCCATTAAAAGCTTACTAGACCCAACAACCTTGTGCTCAAGATCTCCCAAGAAAACCAAAGAACACACCCACACAAAAACTTCCGAGAAGATGAATCAAGACAAATGCAAGAAGTTTTGTGTTGAACTCTCACCTCAAATCGCAATGATTCACTCTAGATCTATCTCTAGAAAGAGAGAGAGAATGGGTGAATAAATGACTGCTAGGGTTTTTTCGGGATCCGTGCTGCAATAATGAGGGGAGGAGGTAATTATACCCCTTGCCCAATACTAGCCGTTGGATGGAATATTCAGTCACTGTTCATCCGGATGATCCGGACCAATCCGGATGTTCCTAAATTAAAAATCCAGATGTTCCGAATTGAGTCGGAGGATTCAGCCTCTTCAAATAAATCCAAATAGAACACCCTTTTCGGATTATCTGGTTTTATCTAGATATTCCGGGCCTCAAAATAAATTCGAACAGAAGAGCATTTTTGGACCATCTGGCTTTGTCCGAATGTTCTAGACCTCAAACTAAATTCATACAGAAGAGCATTTTTGGACCATCTAGCTTTGTTCGGATGTTCTAGGCCTTAAAAATAAAATCCAACAGAACAGCAATTTTGGAGCATCCGGATGAGTCCAGATGTTCTAGGCTTCAAAATAAATCTGAACAGAATGCTATTTTTGGAGTATCCGGCTTGACCCAGATATTCTGACGTGTAAAACTCTC
>KE371877.1:467599-478898 GCA_000418225.1 Zizania latifolia
CTTGCGCCGCCACCGTGCGCACAGCCTTGCCTCGCAGCTGCTCGGGCTAGAGGCCGGCCTGCTAGGGCTAGCCGGCGGCTAGGGTTGGAGAGGAGGAGGAGAGGTGGGAGAAGGTGGGAGGAGACACCCCAAAATTCTGAAAATGATTTTCGATTAATTCAAATCCCTCACAGTTCACGGCAGATTACATCCCCTTATATAGCCCGAGCGGACAGAGGAAAAGACTCATCTACCCCTAGGGTTTCTGATATAGACTCAAAGCCCACAAGGCACAAAAGTAAAAGACTGACTCTAGATATTTTTATTCGATGCCAGACTTTTCGTAGCTTCCACGGCACCGCTAGGATATAACACCGTTATCGTCTCCGTTTAGTCTAGGTGACGGTTTTGCGCCGAAACCATCAAAGCGCTTGCCACCCTTACGCCCTGCACCCGGATTGGACCACCACGACCCCACGGCTCCTTCAGCCTTGCAATCACCCGTCCGTCTACCTGAGTCGCACCGATCAATGCCACGGCAAGTCATCCTCTCCTTGAAGTCCCTCTCTTTAGAGAACCCTTCGAGGTGTCCCTCTTCAGAGGACTTCCTTCATATTCACTCTTCCGTTGACAATCACTCATCATCTAGGAGCCATGAGGCCCACAGTCTTCACCATGGCTCCTCAGCATATTATAATAAAGAAGCACCAATGCATTACACCGATAACTAGCAAACATACTCAATCTAATCATAGTATCGAACCTAACCAAAAAAGCCATGAACAGATCAATCGGTTTACCAAGAAGGCTATCCTCAACGTGATCAGAGATTGAACCTAACCGATGCAACCTTATCCTGCATGGGGAATCGCCCTAATGCTACATACCTAAAAGTTGGCTATGCGCCGAGGGTTGATTGATTGGTTTTGTGAACATTTTATAATAGCCCCGAGCCTAGCTACTTATAGCCAGGGAACACAACTAATCCATGTTTGATACAGAATCTAAACTAATTTTATTATCTATTAAATAAAGATAAGAACGCTGTGAAGCCGTAGCCCACGTCGCGTGTGACCCATCCTCACCCGTTGAACTCCTTTCAGTGGCCCATCGGCCCAGCCTCTTGGCCTGACCCTTTTATGGTGCATTGACCCAATTTTCGGTGTCAACAAGTACCCAGTGGGTTGAAAATAAATGTAAAGGAAGGGTGTTTTGGGTAAAACTTGCCATGAGTCACCATCGCCTTTTGGGGTCCGACTTCACATGGTGCATAAGGATCGATTCCTTAGGAAAAACCAAAGTGCGACCTTACGGGTAGTATGGGATGTCCCTAGGTAAGTACTTAGTGGGCCTAGGATAGCTCGATTGTCGATGGATGTGAAACAACCGAGGTGACTCAGTAACTTGAGAAGTCCAACAAGGATGATGTTTTGAGATGGATGAGGAGAAAGGATGCGAGGGGTCAGAAAGAGGGGCCAGGAGCACCTATGGGAGTTCAAGGGAAAAAGGGTTGAAGGCTGCTGGATCCTTGTTCTCGGATCTGTTTAGATGACAATGAGTTATCCTAGGTCAGCTTTGAAAAGGCCTTGTAGCGAGTCTCCTCGACTTAGCTGATCAAGGAGTAAATTCACGATGTAAGGGTAAAATGTACACCTTCTGTTGAAGTAAAACCTGTTCGAATAGTCATGTCCACGGTTATGGGCGCATGCCATGATAGTTTACCATGCGTAGTCTTTGGCTTTAGTTTTGAATACTGAAAACAAGTTGAGGGATGGGAACCATTACCAGAGTACGCCTTCAAAGTGTACGGCCAACCTTCGTGGTTGGGAATGCGCTTGTGTAGCTCAGAAAGTCGCATGGCTTCATAGTGAGAGGGTAAGGATCAACCCTAGGATGAGAGACAAAACTTGGTGAAAAGATCTAGATAGTGAATATAGAGTTGGAAGGATTATTATGAAGAAAATTTGATGGATTGTTATGAAAAAATATGAAGAGGAGGAATTGGTGGTATACATGGACTTATGATTAATAAATAAAACATGCTACTTAGAGAGTTGGTGGAGGTTGAGACCTCTACTGATGGATATGGGACACTTAGTGTTTTAAAAGTCATATTCAATAAAGTAACCTTAGTCACCCTTGTTAAACTACATCTATAATTATATTCTGAGACTTGCTGAGTACGTTTGTACTCACCCCTCTTGCTCCCCTTTAGGAGATGCCCAACCCGGAGAAGACGAATGGTACCCCGACGCAGAAGAAGTTCAAGAAGAGGAACTCCAAGCATAGGGTCTCGAGCCTAGTTCCCAACTAGTAGTAGTCGCTTTCGCCATGAAGTAGTCCATTATGCTTCTGCTGTTAAGACAATGTGATGTTTGGAATTGCTACGATGCATGCCTCTTATGGCTTTTGTAAAAAACTTGAGTTGTAAGACTATATGCAGGTCGTAATGAACTACCATCGAATCATTGAATGCCGTTATTGATGTTGTTTTGATTTGAATTATGGCTACTCGTCTCATATTAGCGAAGTCTATACGGGACAAGGCCTCAACTAGGAATTCTAGTGATGGCCCGACCCGCACCGCCGTATGCTCGTCGTGTTGGCTTGGCTCCTCCCCATCCTGGCTACCCATCAGCCCTTGGAGATGCACCGGTGGTGGTTGCTTCCTCTAGATTTTCCCCAACATCGACACCTGTGTTCGACGACTCGGCTGCTGGTGAGTAGTCTCATATTGCAGTTTCTATTTCTTGCCAAGCTATAGGATAATTCTCCCACCTTCAATACATATAGTCTATAGAACCCCAACATTCATAGAAAACCTCTTTCTTCCCCAGCTGTAAGTAATATGGTTGTGTCATTCTCATTTGGTGCCCTCAAACACTCATCTCCGAAAACTTCAACTATTGACTTGACCATCCTTTTTAGACTATCTACAAAAGTACTTTCATCGATACGAACATAATCACCTATTACATTTGCTACTACTCCATAAGTTAACATACAAAATGTTGTAGTAATCTTTTGTAAACATGACAAGCCAAGTTTTCCAGCAGCATTTCTTTTCTACACAAAATAATCATCATGAACCTCCACAGCATTCATTATGCGTAAAAAAAGACCTCCTCATTCTAAACCTGCACATGTATTACAATAACAAATCATCTACCAATCACTATTTACTAAATAAACATAATAAACATATATAAATATATTACAAACATGTGCCTAAAATAAATAGGACCATATGTAGGTTCTTCAAAGTAGTCATTGTATAGTCTCCAATGACCAACTACTTGGTGTCCAATCATAGACCTGATATGCTTCCCTTCATGTTCATTTATATATTGATCTTGTGTAATTTGTGCCGTCATAAAAATAAATTCATCGCCATCATCTGACGATGAATCGTTCTAGAGAAATTGTGCGAGATTAACATGGCGATGCATATCCATCAATATTACACTGGTTGTCCAGGACAAGGTGAAGCGTGGCCTGTGGCTGGAGATCCAGGAGAAGGGCTTACGGCTGGAGATCCCATCAGGAAGACGTGTGGCATGGCGAGAGGCTGGAGAAACCTAGAAGAAGGTGCGGCGGGCAGCAAGCAAAGAACGACGACGAGAGCGTGATCCAAAAATAAGGCGCAACAAGAAGACGATTCGTTAACAAAATCTATTGGTTGTTGATTATAGGGATTTGATTTAAGCTATCTATCGGAGAGAAACTTATCTATAAAGATTTATACCTAAAAATAAATCCAAAAATACAGATAAAGAATCTATTTTTAAAGCATTTCTTAGAGATCACCAATAATACAGAATTACCGACCTGCCGATCAAGAAGCCATTAATTCGAAGTCGTTGTAGACTTGTAGATCAGACCTTGGGACAATGTAGTTGTACTGTTTGGCTCGGTAGGTAAAGTCCCTGATGCTAGTTGGCAGCCGGACAGTTTGGGGAAGGGTACTTTGTTTGTTCATTATAATTGGTTCGGTTTGATCACTGGGTATATGGTTTGTTCGGTATAATTGGTTTGGTTTCTTCGGCTTATGAAAATTTTGGTTTTTAGAAAATAGAAGCCGAACGAGTTAAAATTAACAAAACCAAAATGTTTTGCTTCATTTTTTCCGTTGTTCGCTTTTATTGAAGTAAAAACATAGACACGGGCAACAGTAGGCGGCAGCATGGGGTGGACGGCGGCGGCCGTGTTGGTGCGAAGGTAGGCAAGCGGGCGGCTGCCTCGTTAGCACAAAGGTGGGCGGGCAGGCGGTGGTGAGGGCCTCGTCAGCGCGAAGATTGGCGGGCAGGCTACAGCAATGACCCCATTGACACGACAATGGATGAGCGGGCGGCGATAGCTACAGCGTCGGCGTGAAGGCAGGTGGGAGGGCGGGGCGGCATGACAACGGGCGGGCAAGCGGGCGGCGGCATCGGGTAAGGGTAGGAAAAAGCCATGCACTAGCATGATTGCCTCGGGTGGGTTTATTTGTTTGTACAAACTATGATCTGTGATAGGTGAGGCCTGAGGGCTAGTAGATCTCTTAAGTTTTTTTGATCTACTCGGTTTTTACATGTAGAAACTGAACCACAAATCGAAGACCGAACTATCCAAAAATAAAAAGAGAATTTTTCAAAAATAAAATAAAATTATATATAAGATTTTTACCCACCCCTGATCGTCGGTGATCATCACCCGCCAACTGCAATGACCAGTAATCAGCCTCGCAAAACGAGATTCCTCTAGCGCCGATGATTCCCTTTTTAGGGATGTTTGGGACTACTGCACTCCACATTTTGTAGCTCTGCTCCTCGAACTGCTAGCCAAACAGGACCAGCTCTAGGTTTTTAGATCCACAAAAAACAAAGATCTGGGGTGTTGCTCCATGTTTTTTGTAGAGCACTCAAGAGGTGCTCTGCGAATTGATTTTATAAACGTGGTCGTGGAGTTCACTATTATTTACCCGCCTGCCATTACAAAACTTACCGTTTCAATTCTTTTTTCCTCTAATCTGAATAGGCAAACAATGATCGCAGCCGTGGAAGGGAACCAGAGCGGCGCGCTACCTAGGGCACAGCAGTGGTGGGCCAACGCGTGGCTGCCTAGGCTATGGTGGTGATGGGCCAGCACGCGGTTGCCTAGGGCACAGCAACGGCAGGCCAGAGCTTAGCTAGCTAGGGGACGGCAGCGTCGTGTGGACAGGGGGCGCCAGCGTAAGGACTTGCGGTGCCGGTGCAGGGAGCGGCGGCATCGTGTGGACAGGGAGCGCCGGTGCAAGGGCTTGCCACACTAGGGCAGGGAGCGGTGGCAGTAGCCTTGGGTGATGGTGGACAGGGGGCGCCAGCGCCGGCGTCGGTGTAAGGGGTAGCCACAACCCTTTCTCTTGCTTGAAATTAGTATGTAATGGTAATAAAAAATATTTATTAAATACATGTGTATTATAAATTATTTTACTTAAAAAGGTAAAACATTTGCTAATATGTTAAAATTACATTTACTCGTATATTTGATATGTTAAAAAAGACACACCAACATAGGGGTACAATAGTACATTCCTACCAAATCCTATCATTTTTAAATCTGGATTTACTCTGCAAGTCAAACAGGTGTAACTACTCCATAGTGAAGCTGCAACTCTACTCTAAATCTGTTCCTAAGAAGATTTCGTGAAGTAGAGCAGATTTTGGTGAAGCATAATAGTTCTAACCAGACCCTTTATATGGCGTTGTGGGTCCTAGGGGGCGAGCCTCCATATATGGAGGCCCTCTGATCATGACGATCCTGCATACACCAGTTTCCTAACAAAGAATTGTATATGTATCTTTAACAAAAATTATAAATATATCTTTAGTGATCAATCTTCACCATTATAATCTGAACCCATCACAAGCTGCCGTTTTTTGTGAGGAAAACAGATAGCATTTGTATTGACAGTAAACATGAGGGAGCAATTTTATTTCTCAACGGCCACACCAGTCATTCAGATTCAGGCCAAAACAAGTCATATGCAGCTAGCTTTTTATTCACGCTATGCTAGCAACTGCATCACACAATTGAGAGCAGCTTCTGAATAAAATCCATTCAGAGATTTATTCAGAAGAGACTAACGACGGATCAATTTCATCGCTTGAGCAAGTCGGCGAACCAGTAGCTGGATTTCTTCCGGTACCTCTTGAGCGTGGCGCGGTCGACGTAGATGAGCCCGAACCGGCCCGTATACCCGTCGCCCCACTCGAAATCATCCATGAACGTCCACGTGAAGTACCCTTTCACCTTCACCCCTTCCCTGCACACAAAACAGGTGACAAATTTCGTGCAAATTCAGCCAAATTTGCAGGCCATCGAAAGCGAATTTCAATGTGTTTTAGATCGGTGTTTTTACTTGATTGCGAGCTGCGTGAAGAGGAGGTGCTGGTAGTGGAACGATATCCTGTTCTCATCCTCGAGCGCCTCTGATATCGGGATCGTGCTGTTGTTGGCCTCGTCGGTGCCTGAATCAACAACATAAGTAATTAATACTTTAAATTCAACATTGATATGATCTTTGAGCTAGAGTTGTGCCAAAGATAGACTAAATAATCGACGATGATGCAAAAAGAAACGAGAGCGCATGTCATGGAGGGCTAAAATACTTTCTCGTGACAAGTGTGGAGACGAAGGGAAACTGAAATGTAAACGAGGCTGTTTTACCATTCTCTGCAATGTAGATGTCAGGGTCGTTGTACTTCCTCTTGGTGTACAGCAGCAGCTCGCGCAAACCAGGCGCGTAGGTGAAGAAGATCTTTGTAAAAGCCTACAAGTCAAAATCGATGCAAATTAATTAACACGGTGAAATTTATGCACACATGATCAAACAAGTTCGTGTGGCTTCATACCGGCGGACCGATTGGGACGCCATTGTGGTATGCTGTTCACAGATGCTTACAGAATGCAAGTTAGTTTTTTTTTGTCGATAATTGTTAAAAAAAAGTTCGAACAATCAGACCTGCAGCATCGCGCGCGAGGCACGCCGTGTTCATAATTTTTACTAGCAACTGTGGAATTTTCATTTACCAGTTTGATTTGCCCAGTTGTCGGTTGCGTAGGCCGGTTTGAGCTTGTTTGGGCGTCGAACAATTCTCTTGGCGTAGTTGGTGGTGTAGTAGTTGAGGCCGATGAAGTCATAGGAGCCCTTGAGCAACTCCGACTGCTCGGCGGTGAACGCCGGCAGCCGGTCACCGACCAACTTCCTCATCGTGCCCGGGTAGTCGCCGTATACGATCGGATCCATGAACCTGCACAGCAATGCAAAATTAGTTCTTGGCACGCCATCGATTTCTTCACCGAAAAAGGAGGAAAGAATCATGTGATCGATGATCGGCGAACGAACGTACCATCCATACATGAAGTCGAGGCTGCGCCTCACGGCGTGCTTGTCGGCGGCGGAGTCGCCGTAGGGCACGAACCAGTGCGACACCTGCGTGATCCCGATCTGGCCCTTCTGCGCTGCCTGCATCGCCATCAGTTTGGCTTGGTGATCAATCCGCTATGGATGATCATGATCTACCTGGTGTCTTGGCGTGCTACCTGGTATTGCTGGCGGTAGAGGCGGACGGCCTTTGCGTGGGCGAGAAGAAGGTTGTGGCCGGCGACGTAGGGCTCCGTGCCGGAGTGGCCGGGGGCGCACTTCTTGGAGACGTACGGGGAGCAGCGGCCAGGGGCCTTGGTGCCAGAGCCATAGCCGCCGGCGCAGAAGATCATCGGCTCGTTGAACGTGTTCCATGACTTCACCCGGTCGCCGAACTCCCGGAAACACACGTCGGCGTAGTCCACGAAGTCCTTCCTGATTAATACAATTTACACAGAAGCGCAAACACTCATCAGTTTTTTTTTAGTTTTCTTGTGATTCTTTCCAGCTGCCCGATAAACTTTTTCCATGATCTTCTTCGTTCTCTCTTGTGGTTTCTATCTGAACTTACACAATGTTTTCATTGAGGAAGCTTCTGTATTTCTCCTCCAAGGCCAGTGGGGTATCAAAGTGGAAGAGCGTGACAAATGGCTTCAACCCTTGAACCAACCATGGACATCAACATCAGCCAGGAGTCAGTCCAATGTTCAGAACAAATGGCTCACTGAAAGAAATCTTCTCAAGAAGATGAAGAATGAAGCTCTTCACCTCGAGCTATGACCTCATCGATCAAGCTGTTGTAGAAGGCGATCCCCTCTTTGTTCACTCCTCCGCTGATGGTTCCATCTGCAGGAAGGAAACAATCACGCTGAGTCATGATGATGAGATGAGACCAAATTGTTGTTACATTCTTCAGATTAGAGTATGCAACTATGCATGGATGCCTGCTCAAGCATCGATGCATTCTTACTTGGCAGGATCCTGCTCCAGGCGATGGAGAACCGGAAGGCGTCCATGTTCATGTCGGTCAGCAAGTTCAGATCCTCCTGCATTTCAATTTGGATCAGAAAAACCTTAATGCTCTGAAATCTGAATTCATTGGCAATTCTGTCCAAGGATAAAACCTCCACCTTGTAGCGATGGTAAAAGTCCACTGCTACATCCCCGTTGCCACCATCCTCTACTTTTCCTGGAAGAAAAAAAAGAGGTTTCTTTCAGACATTCAGTACTGTAATTAACTTGTGGAAGGCTCCATCAGAAATAATCTTAGTACATAAATCATACAACAGAGACCTGGAATGTGTGCGTAGGTATCCCAGATGCTCGGCCCTCGGCCACCTTCATTCACGGCGCCCTCATACTGCAAGAGATGAATTTAGGCATGCAACAAAGGCAAAAATAGGGTACTTGTTGTTGGAAATAAAAAAAAAAGAACGCACATACAAAGAACACACAAAAACCAATATGTCGATGCTGCTCAACCGTCACATTTTCTAGCACTGCACACCACAGTGTTTCTTTCTTCTATCTTCTACTCCTTCCGTCCCAAAATACAACCATTCCTATCATTCAAATTTTGTCCCAAATATAATAACTTCTACAACTTTTCCTCTCAAATCTTTCTATTTTACCCCTATTCTGACGCAATCTATTTCCAACTTCTCCCCTTCCGCGGATATTTCTCCCTTCTCCTCCCCTCCCCCTTCTGCTCCCTCCTCCACCGGTGGCCGCGGTCGAGCGGTGGCTGAGTGGACCTACGGCGGCAGCCGAGTGGACCCACGGTGATGGCTGAGCGGACCTGCGGCAATGGCCGAGCGGCGCTTGCAGTGCGTGAAGGGACTGTGGCCGAGAGGAGTTTGCGAAGCTTGCGGCGGTCGAGCAGACCTGGTGAGCGTGTGGATCTAGCGATGGCGACGCTTGTAGCGGCGGACGAGCGGGCGCTGGAGGCGACGAGCGAGTGGATCTAGAGTCGACGGGCTAGCGACGGCCGCATGGTGGTGATGGGCTACCGGCGGTCGCCTAGCGGACGCGGGCAACTGGCTGGCGAGTAGATCTGGAGGTGGTGGGCTAGTGGCGGCCGCCTAGCGGTGGCGGGTGACAGGCGGCTGCCTGGCGGACTCGGGTGACTGGCGACCGTCGACCGCCTGGTGGATGCAGGCGACTGGCTGGCGATCGGTGACCGCCTGGCAAACGCGGCCGACTGGCTGGCATCCGACAACCGCCTGGCGACGGTGGGTGACCGAAGGCGCTGGACAGCAGCGGGCGGAGTGAGCGGCAGGCGCAAAGCACGGACAAAGGAGATGAAGGGCATTTCAGTATTTTTACTTTAATCGTTGGTAAATGTGCCCAAACCCAAAAGTGGTTGTATTCTGGGACAGAGGGAGTATTTTTTATCAAGACAACACTGTACATACTTATATAGCCAACTAGGGGCAGCATACATGTATAATAGGACCCAACCATTAGCCCATCACTAATGCACATACAAATGCTCTCGTAATGGTCTACATGCGTAACCCCCATAACACTAATGATATGACTATTAAGCTAATTATTTAGCCACTAAATTAACTATCATGTAGCATGATGAGCTGGCCATCCCGGCCATTTCTACCACAGAATTGCACCTCTTTGTCTTGGATCTGTAGGTCCTAGTAGCATACCGATACACCACCTATTGCACCATACATATATACAAATATACTAAAACAAAAACTAAGTTTAGATTATTTTCTAACAATTTTCTCCTCTAATCTAGATTCATCTAAAGCAATATTGGTTCATCTTCATGTGAACACATGAGGTTCACCTGATCCCCACGGTCATGTTTTTGCTTACGATACTCAGATGCATAGTACACATAGTCGCTACAGTTGAAGCACTTGATGTGACTATTGTCGCGCTTCGGTTTGGAACCACAACCATTTCCTTCTCTTCCCGATCAAGCTTCCCATTAGGCTTTGGTGAGAAGGAGATGTTCCTCATTCTCGTTGCTACGATGACGGTGTTGGGTGCACTCTTCGTACACCTTGAGAGAGCCAACGACTTCTTCAAAGGCCATATTATTGACGTCTCCAAAGTATTCGATGGCTGTCATAATATGGATGAACTTGTCAGAGACGGCTCGCAACAAACTCTTGATAACGTTCTTCTCTTCTATATTTTCTCTAAGTGCCTGTATCTAGCCAAAAAGCAATGTTACCTTGGTTGCAAACTCGTCCGCCGATTCTGTATTGCCCATAGTCCCATACTAAGATTTTCAAACTCCCAACGTAGCGTCTGGATCTTCGCTTTCTTGACTCAATCATCCCCAATATGCATGGTGCGGAGCGCTGTCACCTCCAAGGCAGTGTTCTTGGTAACAACCTGCATGAGCATCACATCGCTCAAAGCCTAAGAGATGATAGCCATGGCTTTCTCTTCTTTCTTCTCATCAGCAACGGCATTGTTCTAGGACTCAATCGCTTCCCACACGCCTTGCGCCTTCATGACCGGAGCTTCATCCTCGTTGCTCAAGTCATATAGTTTATCTTGTTCAACACCGGATATTGAAGAGACATCTCTCCCTCCTTGCTTGCCACTAATACCGCTTCAACGATTGACATTTTACACCATTCAAGAACTCAATCTCGCTCCGATACCAATTGTTAGAAATCAAAAAACCCTATAACACTAATAACATAACCATTAAGCTAATTATTCAGCCACTAACTTAACTACCATATAGCATGATGAGCTAGCCATCGTGGCCATTTCTACCACAGAATTGCACCTCTTTGTCTTAGATCTACAGGTCCTAGTAGCATACCGCTACTCTGGGTATTTCTGGTTCTTTTGCACCAAAAATAACTCTATGCAATCCTATCCTAATTGGTACAATTTTAGACACACCACATGTTGCGTCCACCACCGCCTTCCCTGTCGGCCTCAGCTGCC
>KE371877.1:541244-551303 GCA_000418225.1 Zizania latifolia
TGGCCCGCGTGTCTTGTCTCCAGCCCAGGCATAGCCCAGCGACCTTACATGCCTTGTTGGGCCGACATGGCCCGTTATGGGCCCACGGGCCAGCCATAGGCCCGATAAAAAAGTAGACTAAATCACTATTTTGGTGAGTTCTTGCTACATGTGTCTACATATGATCTGATAGTCAAAATGTCGTTGAAAAAATTGCTGCGCTGGACGCTAGAGTTGAGGCGTGCGCACATGGACTGGCTGCTTGGTGTTGGCTAGTCAAAATTTGTTGGGTTATGGGGAGGCTACGCTAGCGCTTAATTTCAAAATTTTACCCCGTTAGCCTAGGAACCATGTGTGTAATGGGATCATGGATCATTACCTTGAGCCTCGAGACGCGCTCGGGCAGCGAAAGTAGAGTCGATGAAGCGCGTCCTCGAGCTACTCCTCCCGGCTCCGTTCGTTCATCGACGATCGGGCGATGAAGACGACGTGATCCTCTGATCAGGCGAACTCCACGAAAGGAAGACGAGCACCACTATTGGAGTAGTGTCTCCATGGTATCCATACGTTCGGGGACAGGATCACCTCACATCGGCGTGCTAGCACCACTCGCGAGATCCGGAGAGAGATCACTACAACCGTTGTAGCTAGGAGAGAGGTGGCGGCTAGGATTTGGTCAAACCAACATCAAACAGCAGCCTTTTCGTGCTAGCCCCTCCACTCTTTATATAGTGCCCTCTGACAGGCCTTTAATCTGTATTAAAACCCAACAGATCTAATCTGTTCGCTTGGACCAGAACTTCCGGTTCTGATCGGAACTTCTGAAAATAACCTTCTGTATCGAATTTATTTTGACCTGTAACTTCCGGTTCGTCTAGGCAGGCCCAAAACTTCCGGCTCCTCCAGAAACCGAAACTGGGACTGGCCCGGAACTTCCAGTCTAACCGGAACTTCTGGATGCTCAAGAACCTAGAACTTTCGGCCCTCAGCTAGAACTTCCGGTTCCCTCAGAATTCTCTTGGACACAATTTCATCAATCTCCCACTTGCACAAGAATCAATTCTTGCAAGCTTTAAAATCTAATCCCCTTAAACGTGCGACCCGATAGGTTCATATGCAAACGGTCGGTACCAGAAAACCCTTTTCGAATCACCGATCAATAGCAGTACCTAGCAGCACATATTGATCCCTGAAAGCATACAAAGTCAAAATCATACTTTCTGAACCTTGATATACTCACGCACCAATCCATTTACCTCACGACATCAGTCAAGCTCAAGGCGAGATTCGTGCTTCCCTTGTTGATAGCTCGACACTTCACTCGATCAAGTAGTGGATTCAATCATGATCAACTCTTTGATCATAGTGGCATGGCCATGCACTTTCTAATCTGACTACCTCGAGGGGCCTAGAGACGTCTCTCCCGTTATTTAGGAGAGGTAAATTCTATTTTGACCGCTCACATCTCACGACATGTTTCGTGACACACCCGAAAGCAACCTTTATAACTACCCTGTTACGGAATAACGTTTGGAAGCCCATAAGTATGCTACTATACATTCTAGAATCAATGACGATCTCAGGTCTAAGGATTCTGTAGGTACACTATTTAAGATGACAACTGATAGCACATATAAAATAACAATCCCAGCAGTATCTCAAGGTGGGTCTATCCAACTCCATGTTCACTAACATGAGTCCATATCACTAATTTAACATCTCAATGTTTATGATCTGCGAAACTTGATCATTAATCAGACATATGTGCTAATCTATAAATCATCACTGTCCCACATGACGATACGAGATTAGAGATTGTTTAGAATAACATCGTAACACAGAGAGTTTCATAAACAAGTCACGCACTTGTTGATCAATGTAAACGATATTTATTTAAGGAACAAGATAACCAATTATCCAAATGTACACTAGCATAGACAAGACAACTTCTTCTCACATACATTCGACTCACTCACGTAAGTATTTAATACTCATAGAGCTTAAGTACGCCTCATGCCTGGGCTGTGAGAGAGGCTTCGTCAACGGATCGACTATATTCAAATCCGCGTGCACCTTGTATATCTTCACATCACCTCTATCTATAATCTCACGGATCAGATGATAGCGCCGTAGTATGTGCTTGGACTTCTGGTGTGATCTAGGCTCCTGGGCTTGCGCAATGGCACCACTATTATCATAATAATGGTCCACTGGACTGGACGCACTAGGGACAACACCCAGCTCAGAAACAAACTTTCTAATCTAAACTGCCTCCTTCGCAGTTTTTGAAGCTGCAATATACTCGGCCTCTGTCGTTGAATCTGTAATCGTTTCTTGCTTGGAACTCTTCCAACTCACTGTGCCTCCATTGAGGCAGAACACAAATCCAGACTGCGATCGCGAATCGTCCTTGTCAGTCTGGAAGCTAGCATCGGTGTAACCATTTACAGCGAGCTCCTCCTCACCTCCATAGACCAAGAACATATCCTCAGTTCTTCTCAAGTACTTAGGGATACTCTTTACTATCGCCCATTGACTTTCACCCGGGTTTGACTGATATCTGCTAGTAACACTTAGAGCATAAGAAACATCTAAGAGCGTACAAAGCATGGCATACATGATGGATCTGATTGTGGAGGCATACGGGATCGCACTCATCTTCTCTAGCTCATCAGGTGTCGAAGGACACTGACTCTTGCTGAGAGAAATACCATGTAACATTGGCAGAAAACATTTCTTGGAATTCTGCATATTAAACCATTTCAATACCTTGTCAATGTACATACTTTGACTTAATCCAATTAGCCTTTTCGATCTATCTTTATAGATCTTTATGCCTAAAATGTATGCTGCCTCTCTAAGATCTTTCATCGAGAAACTTTTCCTCAACGAAGACTTGACAGCATGTAGCATAGGAATATCATTTCTGATCAATAATATATCATCTATATATAAGGCCAGAAACACAAGTAAGCTCCGACTAGCCTTCTTGTAAACACAAGGCTCTTCTTCGTTCTTGATGAAGCCAAACCCTTTGACTACCTCATCAAAACGAAGATTTCAACTCTAACAAGCCTGCTTCAGCCCATAAATGGACCTTTACAGCTTGTAAACTTTTCTAGCATTCTCTGGATCATCAAGACCTTCAGGCTGTGTAATGTACACATCCTCACTTAGGTTTCCATTAGGAAAAGCCGTCTTGACATCCATTTGCCATATCTCATAGTTATAAAATACGGCAATTGCTAGGATGATCCGGATAGACTTTATCATAGTGACGGGCGAAAACGTTTGCATCATAATCAACACCTTGAATCTGTCTAAAACCTTTCGCCACCAATCGTGCCTTATAGATGTGAATATTTCCATCAACATCTATCTTTTTCTTAAAAATCAATTTACGCTCGATAGTTTTTACACCATTAGGTGGATCAACCAAGTTTCAAACTTGATTCTCTCGCATGGATTCTAACTCGGATCTTATGGCTCCAAGCCATTTCTCAGAGTCTGGTCACATTACTGCTTTTGAATAGGTCTTAGGTTCATCATTGTCCAACAATAATATGTCGCGCTGCCTAGTGGTTAAAAACGCTAACCGCTCGGGCACACGACTCAACCTCTCCGACCGACATGAGGCTGGTGTCTCGACAACAAGCTCTGTAACATCTTGTATGTTGAGTTGCGGTTCAGTAGGAGCTGAAACACTTTCTAGTGGTTCTCGAACCTCTTCGAGTCGCACCGTGCTCCAACTAACCCCTTTTGAGAGAAACTCTTTCTCAAGAAAAATACCATTCTGGACGACAAACACTTTGCCCTCTTCCCGGTTATAGAAGTAATATCCTTTGGTTTCCTAGGATACCCTACAAAGAAGCATTTATCATATTTGGGAGTAAGATTATTAGACGTCAAATGCTTTACATAGGCATCACAACCCCAGATCTTTAGAAAAGACAACCTGGAACGTTTCCCAGTCCATATCTCATATGGTGTCCTCTCTACAGATTTAGATGGAACTCTGTTTAGTGTGAAAGCAACAGTTTTTAAAGCGAATCCCCAGAAAGACAATAGAAGATCAGTTTGACTCATCATCAACCAGACCATGTCTAGTAAAGTTTGGTTCCAACCGGAACTTCCAAAAATAACATTTTGTATCAAAAATTATTTCGGCCCGGAACTTCCGGTCCAACCGGAACTTCCGAAAATCCAACGACAAAAACAATATATCTAATCTATTTCCATCACATATCACCATATGTGATCGATCCAGATCAAACACTACGCACGTAGGCTCTGATACCACTGTTGGGTTATGGGGAGGCTACGCTAGCGCTTAATTTCAAAAATTTACCCCGTTAGCCCAAGAACCATGCATGTAATGAGATCATGGATCATTACCTTGAGCCTCGAGACGCGCTCGGGCAGCGGAAGTAGAGTCGATGAAGCGCATCCTCGAGCTACTCCTCCCGGCTCTGTTCGTTCGTCGGTGATCGGGAGATGAAGATGACGCGATCCTCCGATCCGGCGAACTCCACGGAAGGAAGACGAGCACCACTATTGGAGTAGTGCCTCCACGGTATCCACACGTCTGGAGACAACATCACCTCACGCCGGCGTGCTAGCATCACTCACGAGATCCGGGGAGAGATCACTACAACCATTGTAGCTAAGAGAGAGGTGACGGCTAGGGTTTGGTCAAACCAACATCAAATAGCAGCCTTTTCATGCTAGCACCTCCTCTCTTTATATAGTGCCCTGTGACGGGTCTTTAATCTGTATTAAAGCCTAACAGATCTAATCTGTTCACCTGGACCGAAACTTCCGGTTCTGACCAAAACTTTCGAAAATAACCTTCTATCTCGAATTTATTTCGACCTGGAACTTCCGGTCTAACCGGAACTTCCGGTTCGTCCAGGCAGGCCCAAAACTTCCGGTCCAACCGGAACTTCCGGCTCCTCCAGAAACCAAAACTGGGGCTAGCCTGAAACTTTCGGTCTAACCGAAACTTCTGGATGCTCCAGAACCTAGAACTTCCGGCCCTCAACCAGAACTTTCGGTTCCCCCAGAATTCTCTTGGGCACAATTCCATCAAAATTTTCATTGAATGCTTACATGTGTCTTGAATTGTTGATTGGCGTTGTCTGGTCAAAATTTTCATTGAATGCTTGCATGTGTGCGTGTCCAGCGAGACATCCTACACGCGTTGCTAGCGGTGCATGCGTGTGCTAGTACGTGGGAAATGAGGCGTTGGGAGTGAAACGTGGAGGCATTATAAGTCGAGGCGGGAAAAATCAAGGCGCTGGCGGGAAAAACGAGGGGACGTAGCAGGTGGAAAATCTGCAGGCCGTGCGGGCCGCTGGGCCGGGCCATGCTGTGGGCTGAGCCGTGCCAGCCCAACGTGATAGGGTCTCGGTCCATACACGGCCCGGCTAAATGGGCCGTGCCGGCCTAGCCCACAAATAATCGTGCCAGATCTTACTCGGACCATGAATAGTACACGCGTGCCCATGCTAGCCCATTTCAACACGGCCCATCTGGCCATGTATGTAGCCAGCGATGTTTTGTGACCGAGAGTGTTAGTAGGTTGTGGGCCGATTTCTAATATCCCAGGGCTTAATGGGCTAGATTACAAGGTAGTTTAGGGCCACCAAGACTACCCTGTAGAGTCGCCCCTAGCAATATATAGCGAGACAGGAGTTGTCTTTTTCAAAACTATTTGAATTTCTATTTCTAGAAATCCATAAAATCTACTTATGACTCATATTCCTTTTCCACCGGTGACTATATATAATATAGTGAAAAGTGACTTATCAATAAAAATAAACTCAATTAATAATAGGCGACGACTATCGTCCGGATGTCTGGACGGAATCAAAAAATCGGACGGTCATTCTAGCCATTGGATTGAGCACATCCATCAACAGAAAACGTACATCACTGAACCATTTAATCCTTCCCCAACCTACACAAGTTCCAGGCTAGTGGGTCACCCTTGAAAGTAGGCCATGGGCTGCTTTGTTGGAATTATAAAGATCTAGCTCTAGTGAGCCAAATTTATAATAATATTTGATAAACAGAGACCATTGTGATTGATCTGGTTTAACAATTAAGACGCAAAACTGTTATCTTCAACAGGTGAAACATTTATTTTCAATAGTTGAAATATTCATCTTCAACAGGTGAAACATAGTATAAAACATTTAGCAAGTGAAACATTCATCTTCAAGTGGTAAAACATTTATCTTCAACTGATGAAATATTCATCTTTAACTGATGAAATATTCGTCTTCAACATGTGAAACATTTAAAATGAAAAGAGTGAAAAACATTTGAAATAAAAGGGTAAAATATTTGAAATAAAAGGGTAAAACAATTAAAATAAAATGGTGAAACATTTTATTCTCATGTATGAAACATTGAGTTTTAACTACTGTAACAGGTTAAACATTCATCTTCAACTAGTAAAATATTCATTCTCAACTAGTGAAACATTTATCTTTAATCGATGAAATATTCGTTTTCAATAGGTGAAACATTCAAAATAAAAGAGTGAAACATTCGAAATAAGAAGAGTGAAAAACATTTGAAATAAAAGGGTAAACATTTAAAATAAAAGGGTGAAACATTTTGCTCTCACGTATGAAATATTGAGTTCTAGTTACTATAACAGGTGAAACATACATCTTCAACTAGTGAAATATTCATCTTCAACTGGTGAAACATTCGTCTTAAACTAGTGAAATATTCATCTTCAAAATTCGTTGTTGGTTGTGTGCTGGCCTATCTATGTGCTAGGCTGGCTATTCACTAGGCTAGCTCGCTGAGCTTCACGCACATAGCCATAACATGGCGCTGGACCGCGTGGACGCGTCCGTCCGAGAAAACTCAATTCTCCAGACGACCAAACGTGAGCATTATCGTTAATAATAAATACTTACTTTAGGCATGCATATATCAAACCAATATGTATAATAGTCTCAACACTAATCAATTAACACAATTTCTAGTGAGCAATGAAAAAGTAAAACAAAAGTTAAAATGTTATATTACGATTATATGACTGCATCACAAGTAAAACATTAGGGGTATGTTTGGTTCACTCCCACAAATTGCCATACTTCATTGCCAAACCTTATCAAAGGTATAGCTAACAATTTACTCGCCACACCTTAGGCTAGGTTTGGCAAAGAAATGAGTCAATGATAAGTGGAGCAAAAATGCAGCTGCTTCAGTTGCGGCGGTGATCCAAACGCTACCCTAAGTTTGGCAAAGTTAGGCAGCAACCAAACATGCCCTAGATCTAAAAGTATAACATATCATTGAATTATATTCATAAATAACTACATAAAGAAAAGATAAAAAATAAGTATATCTCATCACAATTGTAAAAACTAATATAAATATGTAATCGATATTTCTAGGTTCTATATGCTTACTTGTGTCTATTTTCTAAAAAAATACAATATATTACTACTTGACTCAACAAGATTTATTTGATTAGAAATGAGATATCATATCTTACCTTCAACTATCATGTTGAGCTAGATTAGATTCATATATCTAAAAGCGTACTAATTATTTTATCTCAACTAATCAATATATATAGTGATTTTTAAAAAAATTGGGTACAAATGTACCCTCATGACACATACTGGGTCCGCCACTATTATCCATTTAGTCTTATCTATCGATAATAAAAAGAGAGAAGGAGGATAAAGAGTAAAATATAGCAAATCAGATATTAGAAGTATATTAAGAGTAATAAAATTTAAATATTGAATTTTATAAAAAAAAACTATATATGGTGATAGGGTGAGTATTCGTGTACTTTTAGTTTCCGATCCAACATTCAGGATGGAGCTGATATTTTGAAAAATTAATGAATTAACTCTCAATTATAGTGTCATTCCATAACAACCACTTCCCATTTGATATAGCTCCAGATCTAAAATATTTTATAGCTGGTCCAACCTAGCTTCAATAAATTCTTTTTTTTAACAACCCACATAAGACAGTGTGAAATTTGTATTAATATAGAAGAAGAAAATTACAAGATTACAACCCTGAGAGGTTGTAATCAGGAGAAAAACAAAAACACTCCACCAAAGGCAGGCAGCACTAACCCCGGACCCAAGACAGCACTAGCACTGAGTGAGCTGCCCCTAGGAGAGACCGACCAATGCTAGCAAGAGAGAAGCCAACCCTCATCAAGATAGTTCCACTCATAAGAGAGAATAGAGCGGTAAGGATGAGCAACAAAACCTACGAGACGACGCCTCTAGGGAGGTCATGACACCAAAGCGCCGCCATTGTTCGCCTAAGAGACTTAGGCAAGGATTTCACCGAAGAGTCTTACCAGGGAGGAGAGGGAGACTACTCAACAAAGCCTCAAGGGAGGAACATAGCGCTCGAAAGCGTCATCAATGTTGGCCCAACAAGGTTAGGCTAGGCTTTCACCTATAGCTTCCTCTCGCAATCCTAAAGATGCCCCCAGCTGCCCCTGTTGGGTTATGGGGAGGCTACGCTAGCGTTAATTTCAAAAATTTTACCCCGTTCGCCCAGGAACCATGCGTGTAATGGAATCATAGATCATTACCTCTAACCACGAAACGCGCTAGGGCAGCGGAAGTAGAGTTGATGAAGCGTGTCCTCGATCAGCTCCGCTCAGTTCCATCCGTTCATCGGCGATGAAGACGACGCAGTCCGGTGATCTCCACGGGAAGATTAGCACCACAGTAGCAGCGGCTCCTCTATGGTATCCACACGTACAGAGACGGAATCACCTCACGCAAGAATGCTAGTACCACGAGGAAAGTTAGGGGAGAGATGGCCACAACCGGTGTAGCCAGGAGAGGTGGTGGCTAGGGTTAGGTCAAAGAAACAAGTAACAACAGCCTTTTCGTCCTGGCCCCTCCTCTTCTTATATAGTGCCCTCTCATGGGCCTTTAATCAGTATTAAAGCCCAACAGATCTAATCTGTTTATCTAGTCTGGAAGTTCTAGTTTAGGTTCAGAACTTCTGAAAATGACCTTCTGTACGAATTTATTTCTGTCCAGAACTTTCGGTCCAACCGAAACTTTCGGACCCAGAACTTTCAAAAGTAACATTCTGTATCGAATTTATTTTGACTCAGAACTTCCGGGTCTCACTCAAAACTTTCAGTACGTCTAGAATACATCTCTCAGGCAGGCCCGAAACTTCCGGTCCAACCAGAACTTTCAATTTCTCTAGAAACCGAAGTGAGTGACCAAACCATTGCTGTGACATTGTCAGCCATGCCAACCACACCTCCAGGCGTTGCCCGACGCCGCACAACACCGAACCAGCCAAAGATGGCAGCTAGAAAGGCCCTGACCGACGTTGGCAACTCCTGACCCCGGTCCTCGCACTTTCTAGCTGTTGCCCCTTGCGCGCCATACAGCGACGCCCAGAACCTTCTAGATCTGACCCTCCCATGTCTTCTTTGAAGCTGGCACTCTTGGTGGGCACCTTAGAAGTCGCCAACAGGACTGGTGATCCTCCCAGCACCAAGAGGAGATGCATCGAGCCGATGCCAGCCCCGACAGACCAACGTGGAGGAGGCAGAACCTAGAGCTCCCTACGTCGGAGCTCCCCATGTCGGAGCTCTCCACGCATGCTAACTCGCCAGCACCAAAGCTCCCCACGTGTGCCAACTTGACTGCTAGAAACCGCCACCAGCATCGCCAACTCACGCGCGCCCCACAAGCACAGGCTGGCTGGAAACCAGCTAGATCTGGTCCCGTACCAACCCATCTGCTAGAAAACCACCGCTAGCGCCATCAACTCGCACCGCCCCACGAGCACAGGCCACCAAACCATGCCGCCCCGTGAGCATAGGCCGGAGATCAGCCAAATCTGGTCATAGAGCCAACTTTGGGCCAATCACCGCCGTCGGTGCGCGCCAACTCTAAGCCTAAGAAGGAGAAGAAAAACGAGGGCCTGCCACCACCTTCCTCGCGCCTGTGCGGGAGGCCTAGCGGTGCGCTTCAATAATTTTTGGATCAGGAGTTGTGGATGAATTGAGAGTATTTAGTTAAGTAATCTAGTTTTTATTTTAGAATA
>KE371877.1:588808-605426 GCA_000418225.1 Zizania latifolia
ATGGATCAGCCTCCAAAGGACAGGCTTACAGTACACAATGGATTGAATCCCAGGGCCTAAAGAAGTACACTACACTACACCATGATTCCTGCTACAGGGATAGTCACACGCACAGCCCATTTCTACAGTGGACGACACTGGCGAATCAACCGTTTACCATGTATAGTTGGTAGCTGGGGATCGGATGGGAACAAGCAGCAGCCGACAAGTCGCCGGCCGGTGCAACATTGCCGACGATGGACAGCTGCCGGTCACGCGCGGTCGATCTAGAAGCAGCTAGGGTTTTTCAAACCAGTATTGGACTTCGGTTACCATCCGTTAAGTATAGTTATTACTTATTAGTGTGGTTATCATCGATATCGATCTGATTTAATAATGATTTAATAGTTACTGATGTAATTACCATAAATTGTCACTCGGTGAGATAATCAGAAACCATTCTAACCGGGAACCTGGCTACAGCTAGCTGCATGTCTTCTTCCTCGTCCCAGTAGTACTCGATCGATCAGCAGTGCTACGTACTCCTTCAATTCGGCCGGTTAGATTCACGCGCGACAGCAATTTGACATGAAGGCGATAATATCAATCGATCGATCGAGCATCGCATTCATTGCGATCTCATCTCCGTCCTATCTACGTAGGCTTCTTCATGCCCACTGTAGCAGCAGCTTCGATCCGTCACAAAAACGAATCACACAGATCGGTATATAAAAATATATAATTAAGAGAGATCTAGCGTTCGTCGTCGTCGTCGTCACCAGGGTTCGATGCCGAATGCTCAATCCGGCGGCAGTGAGCGCGGAGCGAGTTAGCTGCTACTCATGTACTGACGCTAATCATGGACAAGCAATACTCAAAAACATTCATTTTAGATTATTTTTTTCCAATCTATGTGTAAAAAAGTTTTAAAAATCATAATTTTGAAAACATGACACATAATTTAGTAGTTAATAATCTGCTCTCTATGCGGAATGGACTATGGATCGAATCTGGCGCGGCGGTTGGTCGGAGTCGCTGGTACAAACGCGGCTGGAGCAAGCTTGACTTTTGTGGCAAAGCTAGCAGCCGGCGAGAGCCAGCGGCGCCATGAGAGAGAGAGAGAGAGAGAGAGAGAGAGAGAGAGATCAGATGGCTGCAAGCTTCTCCGCGATGCCCGCTCTATTAGGGGTCACGTCGACGCCATCCCAATCCCATCCCATCGCCATGATGCGAGCAGAGAACTGCTTGCGAAGCAAAGAAAGGCATCCATATGCGATGGATGGAACGCAGTGCAAAGCAAAGCGCAAGCCTGCTTCTTCTTCCACGCAGATTACTGTAACCCGTCAAGTCACCCGTCGGCCACCTGGCCTGGCCCCGGCCGGCCGGCCGGCGCATGCACCGTGCACCTGCCTGCCTCCATGCACTCCCAGCCTCCCTGACCTAAATCACATCTATCCTCCCATCCATCCATCCATCACTGATCGAGATCGATAGATGCTTTTAAAAACTTCTTCTCTAGCTCATGTTTACCTCTGGTTTCAACTGCATGCACATACATACATATGCTCTTCAGATCGCATGTCAGTAAGAAATCCTCACTCACTACTGTTTACTGCCGTAAAAAGTGGGAAAATATATGTAGTTTTGATAGGATCAAGTCGAATTTTAAACCAGAGATGGTTGGCCATAAATGAGAAGCAAACCTAATGACGGGTGATTAATAGGTATTTTGGTACAAATTTTAAATACTAGAAGCCATTGCATGTGAATACTGATGGATTAAGAAAAAACATCATGCATTGATAGTAAATTACTGCAGATTATCTAAAATATAAGTATTTCTAGGATGTTCATCATATATTAATTAGTTTGAAGAGAAAAGACTACTGTGACTCTTATTAAATTAACGAGCGAGGGATAGTTTGGGTAGGATGGAAAGAAAATAAAATAAGTGTGGTTAGTAAGACATGTATTATTCTGTAATTGCTTATATTTTGGAACAAATTTCAATATACTAACAGGAGTACAGCTGAATCCATTCTTGTCATATATAGCATGCATGCATGCAACAAAAAACAGACTTGCTTGATTATATATATAGCCATTGCATGAATACAGATGGATTAAGAAACAAGTTAACTACTACTACTACTACTACTGATCTATGAGTAGTTAACATTCAACCAAGTGCAGATGAAAAACACAAAGGATTGATTAATTAACTAATTTAAAAGCAGCTGCAGCTGCAGCTGCAGCCTACAAGTGCTTGTAAACTAAGGGGATCAGATCAGATCTGGGCAGCCCTAAGAAACCAACGGTCCTGATCATGCGCCCCTGGGCGCTGCAGGTGGACCCATCTCATAAAGGAAGCCACTGTGCTGCGGGTAAGCGTCGAGCCAGGTAGGTGGCTCCTGTGGACCGGCGTTGACTCCGAGCTGGGGATGTGGGCCCCACTTGCCAGCGACAGTAGTAGAGGGGAAGGAAGCAGGGAAAGCCGCAGCAGCAGCAGGAGGAGGCATGCCACTGTGGTTGCTGCTGGTGATGGTGTTTGGCTCAGCTTGCATGGATGCTGCTGCAGGGAAGAAGAAGCCATTGCCATTGTAGCTGCTGCTGTTCTTGGGCTGGCTCTGCAACAATGGTGACTGCAGTGTGGTGGGGAGGTCATGGTGGAAGGGGGCAAGGCTTGTGCAGCTGCTAGGGTTTGGGAAAGGAACAGGAGGCAGGTCGTGGAAGATGCTGGGATGGTGGTGGCTCACGGGGAGGTGGTAGTAGGTGCTCTTCATCATCATCAGCTTGCTGTACTGGTCTCCTGCCTTGTGAAAAATCCTGCAGATCACCCATTCCTCCTGCATCATATCATCATCAACAAAAATGCACATATATGCATGTCAGTTCAGAAGATCATCGGTTCATCATCACCCACGTAGTAATGTACTGTCATAAAGTAATATTCTTTGCTTCGGATTGTGATCTCGTAGGACAGAAATCTGTATTTATTTAGATGCTATATTTATTTAGCTCTGAACTTCTGAAGAGATTGCATTCTTTTTCCCTATAGACTTTCATAGCAACTCACATGCATCAGCATGAGACACACGGATTGTATATATGTTTCCACGCTGCATGCAACAATATACCAGTTTATCTTTTTTCACGCATTTGACGATCTGCACGAGAAAGATTGGAGACGAAGTATGTCAATGGTTGGAGATATGCAAAGTACAGCCACCCTGAAGGGAACAAGACACAGGGTATCTCTTTTGCTTGGATCGTGTGTCAGTGCAAGGAGATTTTGAGCAGAAATACTCTGATCTACTCGTCGTCCTCCACACTGATGAGGCCTGAGGGTACTACTCGCTAGCTACTCACTCCTACTGCAGCTTGTAGCATATATTACGCCATTGAATGCACAAAAGTGTAAGAGCATAGTAGCAGCGTACCACTGCATCAATATCTGAATGCATATGTCACCCTTATGTATGCACGCACGCAGGCATGCTACCTTGAATGCACCATATTCCATATCTACTCTGAACATGCAACTCTCACCATGGTTCAGGCTTTCAGCTGCTTCTTCAACGAGCAGCTCGGGACAGTGACATGGATGGATAGATGGATGGATGTATGGAGATATGCAGTATAGTGGCATAGTGCAAATGGGCAGTGCAAAGTTGCAAATGGTGTGGTCGCTGTCTGGATGGATGGGGATGGATGGATACCTTGGTGGAGCGGCGGGAGGCGGCGAAGTCGCCGTCGAGGCGGTACTCGTGGAGGACCCACTTGGTCTTCTCGCCGCGGGGGGCGCGGCCCTTGTAGAAGACGAGCGTCTTCTTCATGCCGAGGAGGGCGCCGGTGGCGGCGTTGAGCACCTCCCGGTCCTTGCCGGTGGCCTTCCAGTAGCCGGCGCCGGTGGCGCGGTTGGTGCGCAGCCCCGTCGGGTACTTGCGGTCGCGGAGGCTGAAGAAGTACCACTCCCTCTCCCCCATCCTCGCCGCCTCCGGCAGCTCCCATGGCTCGCATCGGTTGAGGTCCACCTCGGCGATGTCGACGCCGCAGCAGGCGCCGTTGAACACCTTGGACGCCAGGTAGAATGTCACCAGCTCCTCGTCGGTGGGGTGGAACCGGAACCCCGGTGGCAGCCCGTGCTCGCCGGCCGCCGCCGCCGCCGCCATCTCCTCTCCCAGAATCTCCCACAGCGCGTCGCCCATGGCCGAATGGTGCATGATCTCTCTCTCTCTCTCTCTCTCTCTCAAGATCTTACCAGCGTAGCTGGAATGCAAGAAAGAAGAATGAGCTTGGCAAGAACCCTAGCTGCTTGATCACTCACACAGTCTCCCTCGATCGATCTCTGCAAGATAAGAAGAAGCAAAGCTGATGAGAAGCTGTGCTACGGCTACCTAGTGCAGGGTTGTCCTTGGGCTCTTGGCTATGGTGGAGTGTGGACGAAGAAGACGATGAGGCTCTACCGCTCTATATAGTGGAGCACTGAAACCGTAGAAAAGGCTCAGAGGTTTAGGCTGGCCAAGCCAAGAAAATATTTTTATGAACTCTTTCTCCCTCTCAGTCTCTCTGCAACACCTGTATCTACTGTATCTTTCTCTGTCCTTGTCCATCTAGCTTGGAAAGAGGGAGAAAATGGTGAGATTAAAGGATGGCGACGGGCAAGATGGCACCTGAAATGGACCGAAAGAGGAAACCTGATGTCCTGATGGAGCTTAAAGGAAACCTGAATTCAAGCTTGCAAAGATGTGCAGTAGCAGTGGTGCACACTACTCCTCGATTCATAGCTAGTTACCTGCTGCTGCATGAAAAGCCCCAGCTAGAGCCTGCAGAGTGCAGGAGGAGACGTGCATATATACATTCACACACACACACGAACACATATATACAACAAGTTTTCAGAAGGTAAAGATCAGCACACATCAGTTTTCAGGCAGAGAACATCAAGCACACATTGTTGACCTAATGAATTCTTTCGCTGTAAACAAACAATGTGTGCCAACGTCGAGACTTCTTTTAGATATATAATAATAATACTGTAGTTTGTAGATTGTAGAGGATTTTGGAACAGATCGAGCAAATTAAAGCCATTTCCTGAATGCCTGCATGCTCGGTTGCCGGCTGGTGCCTGCTTTTCAAATGCAGCGCTTCGTGCGCCTGTCAGCAATGTCCCGACAGAGATGCATACACAATCAAACATTACACAGTGCATAAAAGTACATCCGTTTTTCAACTATTTTACCTTCTACCAGCACCAATCCTAGCGATCATCATTAACAACACAACAGAGTTCTTTCTTCACTTTTTACATGAAGAAAGTTTTTGTTTTTTTATGAAATTCGATCGAGTTTGGTTGTGAACACTGAACAGTACTAAATGCAGAAGTATTTTGACCAAAATTGAATTCAGATTCGATTTTTTAAAACTTAACCGGTTACTGAACAGTTTCCGCTTTTGAGCTGGAATGAAATTGTTGAAATTCAGCTGAAATTCGTCAAAATTCCAAACCCTGGTTCGTTCTTCTTACACAAACACCTCGTGCATCGGATCTACTCCACCCCAGCAAGCAGAACAAAGAAGGCAGACGGCCAAGAGAGAGAAGAAGAGAAGGTGTGTGTGTGTCTGCGTGCATTTGTCAGGTTGTGCATTTATTTTGACTACCAGAGGAAGGTAGCAGATAGCTGCAGTGGCAGCATTGGGGTTTGGGACGACTATGGAATGGAGTTCGCACGAGTTGGGCAGTAAAATTTCCCTCGTCGTCGTACTTGTTTTTCAACCTTGTTCAGCTACCTTAACTTGCCACAATTGCCCTAGCAGGGCTCATCTGTAATTCCACTCCCGTCTGTTGATTGCATTAAAAAAAGCAGTACATTCGGAACCTTCGCTTTATATAGTTTCGTCAGATATGATCAGTAGCTCCATCGGAAGTAGCTAGTGGTTAATGGTTAATATAGTGGGTTTGATTTATTTTTTCTAACCAACCTTTTATTAAAAGTTTTTTAAAATCGAATCAAATTAGTATCGGAATGGACCAAAATTTTACAATTATAATAGATTTTACCACTATAAACTGAAAATTGCCCATCCTATATTTTACAATTACTCACAATCATTATCCGAAATACCATCGAGATCTTGTTGCCCTCATCTTCCTGCTATCCCCACCCACGGCCGTCACATCCCTCGAACGTCGTCGTCCTCTCCATTGTTATCCCTGTCGTCATGCCCACTCCCTCGACTATCACCACCCCTCTACCATTGTTCCCGTCTGCTGTCACCATCCATAAGACCATAACTACTTTAACTAAAAGCTTCATAATTTTTTTTATAGTTTTCAGTTCAGTGGTTTTTCACAACTCATGGTTCCTAGTACTTAGTTTTTTTATTAGCATTTACAATCAATCAAACACACCTATATATTTACCTAAGATTACAGTAGCGTGACCATTTCGTATTCAGTTTACAGCGTTGGTAATTAAGATGGTTGCAATCAGTTTAACGCAGTGCTAAACTGACACTAACACTAGCACGTGCGATATATATATCCCCACGGGGCTGGAGTGTAACGCAACGGTAAAAGCAGAGCGTGATCAACTGCTATGCTAAGCAATGCTAGTAGCTAGCTGCTGGCAGTCTACTACTACAAAGTATGTGGCCTCCCCGAGGAGGAAGAAGATGGGAAAAGGTCGGGTGAGCTGAAGCTGCTGTGGCGAAAGGCGAAAGGCTAATCGACGTGATTTGTTTCTGTTCTTGATCGATCCAGGGGCTATGTAGCTAGCGGAGCAGCGATCCATGCGCCAGTCTCGAGAAGATTAAGGGCTAGGGTTCGTTGAAAAAACAATTGAGATGTCCTCGTCATAGGTTAATAATTTGCTTAGGCTGCACCAATCATTGCCGTGCGAATGTAGTCTGTCCTAAGTAGAGTAGTCATCCATCCCTCCAATATTTTATTTCATTTTTAGATAAAAATTGATAAATTAGTATTAACAGTAAAAACATAAAAAAAATTAACAATTAATAAGAAATTAGTATTGTTAAGTGACATGTAAGAGACATTAAACGAATAAAAATTCTTGATCTGCGAAATAATCGTAGATAAGGAGGTACTCCTCCGTCGTAAAAAGACTTTACTTCTAGCCATTCAAATTTGTTCCAAAAGATTTGATTTCTACCTTCTTATCTATCATCCGTTCACAAATAAGAAGATTTATTCCTTTAATATCATTTTTCTACCACTTTACAATACTAATTTCTTATTAATAAAGGATAGTTTGATCATTTTCTCACCGCTAATTTATCAACTCTATCTCAAAAGTAAATTATCTGTATAACAAAAAAGTAGAAATGTAGTCTTGTTAGACAAATTTAAGAAACTAGAAAAAAAAATCTTTTTTGGACGGAGAGTGATAACTAATTGTAACATTTAAATCTTGTTCCAAAATATAGCTTCACCTATCACCCCATCTCAATCAAATCACAACTATACCTTATTTAATTTTACCTATCTCTCTAATCTCTATAAAAAAACTCTAAAATGTTTATATTTTAGAAGTGAGCCGGTATATGATCACAAACTCATCAGCTAATTCAGTAATATCACCCCGTACATGCTACTCCTAGCTAGCTTAGCTTGTTGAGATGAAAAAATCGAGTGTTTGGTTTAAATTACTGGTATGCTAAATAATTTCTTGGATTTATTTTGTGTTTGATACATTTATTCATTGCTGCCAAGATCATAGTTTGCCATACTTCGATTCGGGGCTTGTTTGTACAGTACTCGAACCTGAAGAAACCAAGGGACAGATGGTGCGATGAGATGGCGCGCGTGCAGTAAAAATCTGGCTCGCACTGTTGCTTGGCCTGACGGTGGCCGGCGCGCAGCAGGCGGGATCCGATCCACGGCGATGTCCGGCGGAGCGGAGAAGGACGGACGGAGAGCCGCGCGGCGGGGCGCAGGAGAGCGAGTTTGTTGGGCGCGGCGCGCGCGGGCAGGCAGGCAGGCAGGCTTCATTAATTGTCTCTCACCGCGCACGGCAGGAGCCAAGCCCAGGCCAGGGCTAGCTGGGAGGAGCATGCCGCAGCTGCTGCCATGGCAGCCGGCCGGCCGGCCCAGGCGGCCAGCTTCGAAATCAGAGTGAGATGAGAGGGAGATGGTGATGGGGGTGGTGGGGTTGCAGGCACGGCCACGTGCGAGAGCGGCGCATGGAGGTGACGAGTCGGCCCGTGCAGGCCGCTCGTGCACACGCGATCGTCCATTCTACTCTACCGGAGCAGCGGCTCAGCTGCAGCTGCTGCAGCTTTCTAGCTTCTCCCTGCCCATGCCACGCATGCATCCATACCTGTGTTCATTTCGCATCTCTCTCTCTCTCTGTCTGAATCTCTAGCTAGGACGGCAAGAAAAAAAATTCAGGTACGCCATTATTATATGCATCTTCTTGGCACCGAGAAGGCAAGAACTGAAGCTGTAGCGCTCTCTCTCTCTCTCTCTCTCTCTCTTCGTGCTACGCTGCAGCTGTCTGCAGGGAGCCTGTCCCCGGCCGCCCAACGCGGTCGATCTGAAACAAGTCACCGGTATTTGCTTTTAGCTCTGAACTGACAATGCCACAAAGCGCCAATCTTTCTTTTCTCCATTCAAGCACGCACGAAGTCACGAAGTCACTACATATTTGATCATGAAAAGGAGCGATAAAAATACTCCTACAAAACAGAGTGGGGGTCATGGAAAGAATCTCGACTATATATTCAGAACTGACAAAAGAAATTTTCTAGCAGCCACAGATCGAGAACTATATATCTGCCTCTGAAGCTTCAGCAAGATCACATATCCTAGTACAGTATTAATTAAGAAAGCAACACTCCCTCCCAGCTCAATTGCTGCATGGGATTGCGATCGAAACTGCATGCAAAGGATGGGCAAATGGCTCAATCAATGCACACGAGGGGCAAGAAGCGAAGTGCTGCTGCTGCAAGTCATGGCCTGCGCATTTATTCAGGCTTTGGAACCAGCTGAGCTAGCGGCCGCACGGGGTCAGTTGCTGCAGCTGCTAGCGCCGGTGCATGTTCGTGCATGCATGCATCTCCGGCCGCGAGCGGCTGCGGCCAGGTAGGGTAGAATGCGTTCCTGGAGAGGGACCCCTGCCCCTGAAGACTGCTTGCCTCTCTGCCGATGTCAAAGACTGCAAGTTTCTGCTTGCTCGCATGCATGCTTCAGATAAAACATGCGTTCATCTCCAGCTTCTCTTTTTAGCTTTGTGCTAATCGCCATTTGTTCGGAACGTACGGCACTTCTAGGAGATCAGTAGCAGCAAGTACCCTGAGGCTAGAAAAAATATATTTCAGAAGGACTAGGGTGATGATGGGTTTGAAAATTGAATGTGAAGCCCAAATACTAATGGGCCTAGCGTTCTTCGTCAGTAGGAGACAACATATACGGCCCATTATTCCGCATACAACATGGGCTACCACTCTGGCAAATTGTTCAGTAACATTATGGGCCTAACTCCGCACATTATTATTCATGATCTGATAATCAAAAATTTACTTAATATCATTGTATAGGGAGTTTTTTCTAATAAATTCCGCTCTCTAAACCAACTTTCTCTCTAACATACTCCCAACAACATGTTTTCTATATTTTACTCCTGTATCACTAACGAGTGAACCCTACTTATCATATATGTTATCTATTTTTTCTTTTTTATATCACCGACGGATAACACTAAAGCAGATATAGAACGGGAGTTACTCCCTAGAAGTGAGAGGATAGAGGAGGGTTTAGCGATATCTAAAAATTAAAACTAAATAGAAAAATTATTTGAGAGATATTTTAGATTGAAAATCTTTAAATATATGGACAATAAGCTATGTTTAACGTCTCTTAGAGATGCTCCTAAGAGCTCGCCAGCGACTCTCATACCAAGGATCATTCATTCAAACCTTCAGAGTTTCAGACACCGGTTCTCTCAATCCTGTCAGGATCAGATTACTGCAACATGTAGAACAAGTTGTCTGAAAAAAAACAAAGCCATCACAGACCTCAACTTGCTTTTTTGTTGAGCAACACTTTGAGTAGAATACGGGAGCACATCTCAGAAGAAAGAAGAAGAAAAGAACACTTCCAGTAGCTAGAGTAGAGAGTAGAGAGCTAGTGACACGGCCCTTGTCGCCGGCTTGGAGTCCCATCGCAACAACCGCCACATTCGGCCATGTCCCCGTCATCGTAAACCTAATCATTCCATTGGCCCATGCAAACAGTGGCAGACGCATAATAGGACATTAGGGTAGTTGTGCACTCAATTTTTTTTAAAATGTTATATAATATATATTGGTTATGTGTATAAATAGTTACGTCACAAGTGTTGGTAGAGCTTAAAAAAAAAAATAATCTCACTAGAAACTCACCGCACCACATTACCTTTATAATTTTTATACGTTTTATTGGTATTTTAATTTTCACACCATCTCTAAAATTCTGTATCCGCAGCTGTCTACAGGGCTATAATTGAATGGTTTTTACATTAGACAGAATGGCAGGTGGTTCACCTGAAAACTTCAGTTTAACTGTGATGAAGAGCAAAACGGAAATATACTTGCACTGCACACTGATGATTTCATCTGATCTAAAGATGGTAATGGGTATCTAAAAATCGAAACCTCGAAACTTGATGGGTTTTTACTTTATTATGATATATATGGGTTAAATTGTTTACCCGTGGGTCTATTAATAAGAAAAAATAAAACTCAACGGATACACGGGTTGTGTATGGTTTCATACTATCCATACCTAACTACCTAATAAACCATTTATTTGTAGTCCAATCCAACAACTCAATCCATTAAATTAAAAAACCTTAAGTTTAATTTAGTCTTTCCTAAATACCTCTTCACTTATCACTGTTTCTCTCCTAGTGTCCAACCCCCAGGTCCTGTGGTGGCCGACGGCATGTGCCTCTACTCCTCCTCACTCCTCAGTTTAGACTCCAGAATTCCAGACGTGAGACGTCTAGTACAGGCCGCTCAGTTCAGTGGCCAGCGGCTAGCGGCATTGCCTCTCGGGCTCCAGTGCCGGCCGTCGCCGGTGCTCCACCGCCTCCACACTCTAGCATGAAGAGATGGCCGTCACTAGTGCTCCAGTGCTCCACCGCTTCCACGCAAGTGCAAGGTATATTTTATTCGATGGGTTTTGTGCTACCTTGTTGATTGAATTAGAATTTGGTTATTATGGGTATGGGTTACCCGACGGGTATATTTTACCCGCGTGGGTATATGTTTGGGAAAAATTTGGACCCGTATATATATATGGGTCATCCGACGGAAAGATTTTTTGTTAACGGATATGGGTTTGAGATGGTTAAACCCAATAGATATAGACTAATTGTCATCTTTAATCTGATCCATATACTATTTGTCATAACAAGAACCGCTGTTTCAATCATTTCATTTCCTTAGTTTCACTTGTTGAATCCTTAATAATTTCGCCGACTTTATTCATAATGCGATCGATGAAAAAATCAGGAAAGCGAGGAGAAAATTACCCAGCTCTATAGCTAGCGACCTCATGAGTTGGGCGCCCAGTTGCTATCTCTCTCACCTTCAGAAATATTTTCGTACGAACCAGGAACAGCTCGGGGAGAAGACGATTTTGGCCGGTCAGTGAGCAGTAGTAGCTCAGCTGTAGCTGCCATGACACACAACTGGAGAGGAAAGGGACTATGAAGCAGAAGCAGAAGCAGATCTGCAGCTCTGAATCTGAATCAATCTTTTCTTTCTGAAACGATGATCACTGGATAGTAATAGTCTGAATCTCACAGGAAATTCACCTGATCTGTTTGTTTTCATTTTTCTGGATCGATCTGTGGATCTCGTCGCAGCGACATCGATTTAATTTGCATCAATGCAAAGGTGTTACAACTTACAAGACATTTACACTTCCAAGAATTAAACCGAGACAGCAAGAACGCAAAAATGAAGGATTACTAGAGCTTAACTCCACTGATCTGATGAGATCTCGCAGCAAGCATGATTGCTCGGCCATTTGCGATATGATCATCACACACAATATATGTACTATATATACCTGATCGACCACCAGATCGGCTTATTGATCGAACGGAGCTAGGCAGATAGCTGTACCTCCCGTTTTGCAGCAAATGGCGCGCGCGCCGGGGCGCTGGCGCGAGTCCATGCAGACGTACGTCAGGCAGCCGGCGGGCGAGATGCGTGTGGAGATCAGGGCTCCCGGGCGCCGCCATTGTCGAAGTTCTGGGCGTAGCTGACGGAGTCGTAGCGGAAGTCGTGTGCGGAGATCGGGAGGCCGTCGCGGCCGAGGAGGCGGCGCACCTCGGCGCGGACCTTGTAGAAGACGTGGCGCCATGTGCCCCGGCAGTGGCATCCCAGCGCGGCGGCCTCGTCGTCGTTCATCTCGAGGTCACGCGCGAACGCCGGCTTCCGCGCCATCACCCACCCGACGCCCCACTCCCACCACTGCCGCAGCGCGCCCGTCGCGGCCAGGGCCTTGACCGAAGGCATCGACCGCGCCCGCCGGAACGCCACGGCGCCCGCCGACGACAGCGGCTGGATGCGCACCGAGAAGGAAGACATGCGCCGGCG
Source organism: Zizania latifolia (assembly GCA_000418225.1). Lineage (NCBI taxonomy): Eukaryota > Viridiplantae > Streptophyta > Magnoliopsida > Poales > Poaceae > Zizania > Zizania latifolia. Next base: position 601,397 of record KE371877.1, read on the forward strand.
CAGCCCGATGAGGTGGTCGCCGCCGCCGACGCCGCCGGCCCCCACGGCGGTCGTCAGCGGGAGGTTCTCCAGCGACGCGCTCCGCCGTGGCTTGATCGTCTCGAGGATCGCGTCGGTCGCCATTGCGCGATCGACCGAGCTCGATCCGGAATCGAGCGAGCTGAGAGAGCGAGAGCGAGATCTCGGGCTTTGGGTTTTCTTGGTGTTTGTTTGGTTGGAGTGGGATTGGTAGTTACGAGGAGAAGGGTTAATTCTTGGGTTTTCTTTTGCAGCTGCACAGCGAGGGAATATTTGTGCATGGCAATGGTGGCCCCACCTGCAGGCAGGCTGGGCTCCTACTGGCTGTTACACCAAACTATGTTCCCCTAACCCTTTGTCGATACTGATCACGTACTGTACATGGATAGTTTAGGGCATGGCTATGGACCAGTTCTGTCGCTTTGCTAGTGCGAGTGTGTGACTACACATGTCTTCTAAATTTTAGAACTCTCAAGTTAGAACAATTACCCTAGTATATCGATTTGCTCTAATTTTATAGTGTAAGTTGCGTTGTTTAGCCACACAAAGTATTTAATCTATCTGACGCTTCATTTACTAATCGTTAAGGCTAAGACCATTGTGGATTTGTGGTTATGACATATCTTCTCAATTCTTATCTTGTTTCGTATTTGTTTATATATTAACATATGGGTCTTCTGGGCGACCCTAATATGAACACATTTGTTTTATACTGCCATCTACCCTTATCAAATTTTAGCATTACCAAATTTTGGAAGTCACAAACCAAATGTTCATGCCATGTTGCTTATATAAAGGCACGGTTGACATGGTCGGAATGATCGGTGGTGTCTTGCTTAGGTTTATAACTTATAAATTTTAAGTTCAATTTAAAAAATTTTTAAGGCCGATTTAGCCTCGTTCGGCATGAAATGCGGACAAATTGAAGGTTATGATCATCTTAATTTGCAGAGATTCAAGCTTGTCAACGCGTTAACTTGTAAGAGTTCGATGGTCGATAGAAAGTCAGGGGTGATGATTTGAATCAATAGATCTCTTGATCAAATGCAATGCCTTTGGTAAAATGAAATGCCCATGTAGCCAGACTGCATATAAGTTTATAGTGCCATACAACCCATTACTAAATGCTACTGCAATTCTTACTGGCCATTTTAACTATACTACAATACTTTTTTTTTGAGAAAAGGCTATCATCCTACTTTAATTGAAAGCATAGAGTTTGCTAGGGATACCAGCTTACAACCAAATAAACATAACACCGACTAACAACTTCTAACTAGACATCTTTCATAACCCCAACACAGGATAAGCCACCAACAACATCAGACCAAAAAAGATAACAACTCAAGTGCAACATCAAGAGCATCATCAGACACAGCAATACTTTGGTGTTTACAACAAATGCAAATGTATGTAGATGCTCACGAATTCACCGGGGCTAGCTAGAATTTGTTTGGCCAACCTACTCGGTGGAGCTCTGGTACGAAAGCACTAAGCTCCATGCTGAGAAAGTAGACCGGCCGACGTTGGCTGTCACGCTCGCCTCGTCATGGACCCATGGTTACAAGGTTCATCCACCGCTAGATGACATCTAGCATCCTAGTCGACCATCCCTATGTCTCGATTTGGATGCTGAATCTATAGATTTGGTTTCTGGCATGGTGTCATATCTCGTAGAGGACGGATGATTTAGCATGCATGGCTGATCTCAAGGAAGTCAATGATATGATTGTCATCTATGGATGCAGTCTTGGAGTAGCACTAATGATGTATCACGCCATTCTGTGTGGACCTTGGATTGACCATGAATTAAAGGTCATCACCCAATAGAAAGGTTAAAGAGCTTAGGATCAACTCAGGTTAGATCTGTCAAAGCGGGCTAGATGCAAAGCCCTTTTTTGTGACGATGCACACTGCGGCCATGTCAAATTAGTGAACAATGAACTCTCCTACATAGGATGCTAATGGTACAGGGCATGGTCCCGATCTTCACGGTGTAGGATCATAGACATATAACTAGCCTCAAGAGACCAAGACAACTAGCTGCAAGCAGCCAAGACAATAGTGCAACTTGATGATCGTTCTTGAAGCCAACCACCATCTCCATTACGGTAGTCTGAATCAAGGGTTCACTCAACCACACTCTGAGTTACCAACCAACACATCCTATAATTAATCAAGGAAAATCTTGAAGAGAGTAGGAGCACCAATTGGGAGACATCGAACATCCGCTTCTACAATCCCACAAGGAAATCACAAGAGAAAAGAGGTAGAGAAGTTGTTGTATTTAAAATTCAACAAGACTTCTCTTTACCATTAAACCTAAGCAAGAGCAAAGTACAAGATTTAGGCAGTATAAAATTTTCATTAATATTAAAATATGTATAAGCTAAGAACAAGTTCACCTCTTGTTCTAGTTTCTTTGCTCAACTCCGCATAATTAGCCCTTGTAATGGTGTAAATAGTTCTTGCTCCTTCTTAGCTTGTTCTTGTGTGTTTATAAGCTCTTCTATTAATAGTTCATTGGGTTGATCCGTATCATCCTCTTCCTCTTGAAAAGGAGTCTTCCTCGACTCTGTATCATCAAAACTATGGAATGGAGTAAGATCAGCAACATTAAAGGATTTACTTATACCATATTCTGCTGGAAGATCAATTTTATATGTGTTGTCATTGAACTTTGTTAGCACTTTGAATGGTCCATCTCCTCGTGACATCAACTTTGACTTACGCTTATCAGGAAATCTTTCTTTGCGCAAATGGATCTAAACAAGATCTTCAGGTTCAAACACAACCTTCTTCCTATGTTTGTTCATCTTCTTAGCTTTGTGCTGAGTTTTCTTATCTATTTCTTCTCTTATTTTCTCATGTATTTTCTTTACGTATGCAGCACGTTTTGAGGCGTTCATGTTAATCCTTTCCAGCAAAGGAAGAGGCAACAAATCTATTGGTGCAATAGGTTTTAATCCATAAACAATTTCAAAGGAACACATATTAGTGGTAGAATGTACTGCCCTATTGTAAGAAAACTCCACATGTGGCAAACAATCTCCCCTCTCCTTCAAGTTCTTCTTTATCATTGTTCTCAATAACAAGTGTCTAACTAAACAATTTAAAATACATAGTTTGTTAGCTCTAAATAAGAAATCATCATGCACATGATATTTTTCTCAGCCTTTTGTAGCTTTGCATTTCTCATATGGTTCTGAAAATTCATGATCATCATGATACAATTCTTTCATACTTTCAAGTCCCAACACATTTACTTCAAGTTGATTCAATAAAGTATTTTTACGGGACAATGCATCAGCAACAACATTTTCCTTACCTTTCTTGTGCTTCGCAACATATGGGAATATTTCTATGAACTTCACCCACTTGGCATGTCTTCGGTTCAGCTTTGATTGATATTTCAAATACTTCAAAGCTTTATAGTCAGAATGAATAATAAATTCTTTTGGCCATAAATAATATTGCTAAGTTTTAAGAACTCTCACCAAAGCATACAATTCTTTGTGATAAACAAAATAATTCAATTGTGCTCCTCCTAATTTTTCACTAAAATATGCTATTGGTTTCTTATCTTGCCTTGATAGTCCTCCTATGCCAATTTCACTAGCATCACATTTAATTTCAAAAGTTTTAGTGAAATCGGGTAAAGCTAATAAAGGTGATTCAGTTAAACATTTCTTTAACTTTTAGAAAGCATTTTCATGTGATTCTCCCCCATTGAAACATAATACCTTTCTTTGTTAGCTCATTCAAAGGAGTAGATATGGTGCTGAAATCTTACACAAATCTTCTATAAAGTTCAGCAAGACCATGAAAACTTCTTACTAAACTCATATTCACGGGAGTTGGCCAATTCTTGATTGCTTTCACCTTTGTTTCATCCACTTCAATTCCCTGTTCTGAAATAACAAATCCAAGAAAAACAAACTTCTCTGTACAAAATGTTGATGGAATTGTGCCCAAGAAAATTCTAGGGGAATCGGAAGTTCCGGCTATAGCC
>KE371877.1:612643-634290 GCA_000418225.1 Zizania latifolia
GCCGGCGTGGAGTGTATCCATCCCTGTACGTGTGGACTTCGTGGAGGTGCTGCTTGAATAGCAGCACTCGTCGTCTTCTTCGTGCAAAGATCGCTGGACTTCATCGACTTGGTCGCCGGGGAACGGGCGAGGCAAGAAGGAAACAAGCGAGGACGCGCTTCTCCAAATCTTCTTCCGCTGCACTAGCGCGTCTCGCGTTAGAAGGTAACGATCCATGATCCCTCACGCGCATGGGTTCCTGGGCCAACGGAGTTAAAAATTAAAATTTGCTGGCTAGCGTAGCCTCCCCATGTCCCAACAAATGTGCACTTCTCAAAATTAGCATATAATTTCTCCTTTCTAAGCACATCCAAAACTTATCTAATATGATCAACATGTTCATTTAAGGACGTACTATAAACCAGGATGTCATCGAAGTAAACAACAATAAATTTACCAATGAAAGTTATCAAAACATGGTTCATCAATCTCATAAGTGTACTAGGAGCATTAGTCAAACCAAAAGGCATAACTAACCATTCACAAAGCCTAAACTTTGTTTTAAAAGCAGTTTTCTATTCGTCTACAAGTTTCAATCTTATTTGATGGTATCCATTTCTTAAATCAATCTTAGAAAATATCATAGAACCACTCAACTCATTAATTATATCATCTAATATAGGAATAGGATAATGATATCTCATAGTAATATTGTTAATGACTCTACAATAAACACACATTCTCCAAGAACCATCTTTATTTGGAACCAAAATCACAGAAATAGCACAAGAACTTAAGCTTTCACGTATATACCATTTATCTAGAAGTTCTTATACTTGCCTTTGTATTTCCTTGGTTTCTTTGGGGTTGGTGCGGTATGGTGCTCTATTAGGTAGCATAGCCCTCGGGATAAGATAAATTTAGTGTTCTATGCCACGCAATGGAGGAAATCTAGCAGGGGTTTCATTTGGAAAAATATTTTCATATTCCTACAAAAGTTAAGAAACAATACTAGGAAGAGATGTTATGTTATTAGTTGAAAATAATGCATCCTTGTACAAGAGTACAATGAGCATTTGAGTTGGGTTATTCCTCACAACTCTTATTTCTAATTTTGTGGCTAACATAACTAAGTCATCACCCTCTCTTTTGTTTTTATCTCTCATGTTTGGCTTGTGGCTCTCACCTCTGAATTGTGGATGTCTCTCATTTTATTTCTCTATCTTTCTTTCTTACTTTCTATTTCAACTTCAAAAATCTTTTGTATATGTTTAAGCTATTATTTGTTGAGGTGTCATTGGCTTAAGCACAAATCTTCGCCCTTTCCACTTGATAGTGAATTGATTTGTTCGACCACAATGCAGCGAGGATCGATTAAATTGCTATGATCTTCGTAGCAGTAGGTGACACACTCTCATAGGCACAACATCACACTCAACCATGCCTTCATATTCATCAATCTTAAAAGAAACTTTTACTCGATGTCTAATCTTAATTCTCCACTATTATTCAGCCATTGAACATGATACTGATGTGGATGTCGTAGCAATTTCAGACTAAGTTTGTCACACATCTCCTTGCTTGCAAGATTATGGCAGCTACCTCCATTAATAATTACCTTGCAAACCTTGCCTTCCACCTTGCCTCTGGTCTAAAAAAGATTATGTCGTTATCCATTTTCAGCTTCTTTAAGTTGTACACTCAAAACTTGAGTCACCACAAGAGCAGTACCTTGTTCAAATTCACAAGTTGTGTTCTCCTCTTCTTCGATGTCATCTTGATTTGTTCTGCCATCACGAACTTGCTCTTTCTTCTCACTAGCAGATGCATACTCTCCTTATTCAGTTACAATGATGGTACGATTGTTTGGATATTCTTTGATGACATACCCATGGCCTCCACACTTGAAACATTGGATGTCTCTACTTTTAGAGGTAGAACCAATAGAAGTTGTAGATGGAGCTACAGGTTTACTCTTTCAACTTGAATTGACAACCTATTTACCACTAGAAACTTTAGAGGCATTCGAGCGTAAACCTCCACTTGAGTTTACACTTATCCCTCGGGTAAAATTTGCTCTTGGCGTAAATTTGTTACTGTCGGATGTAACCTGTGTACCAAAAGAGTTTGTCTTCCTTAACTTAGCATCTTGAATAGCTTGAAGATAAACCATAATATTTTAAATACTTGCTTCTATATTGTACCTCAACTCATTGAATTAAGCCATTGTAACACAATCTTCAGGTTGAAAAGGTTCCATGTTCTCTACACTGTTAGTGTAACAACAATAAAAATATGAGGTATATATGATAGGACAATATATGGAATATCTCACAACCTCACCTTCTCTTACTAACCAAAACTCTTATATTTTTCCCTACGGATTACAAGCTTATATGTGTGGCAGTAAAAGTGTGATGATTAAGCGAACACAAGACAAGGATGGCATAAATGGTGGCTTGTTTGTGTAGCTTGGTGGGGAAAATGTATGACATGCAATCTAAATTCTAGTTGTTGTAAAGATAAGTAACAATCCAAACTAGATGTTCAATGCTTAGTGCTGATCTTAAGATATGGATGGCATAAACTAAAAAATTCAGAGATTCAATAACTAAAGCCCACACTAGCAATGGATTAGCTAGCACAAAAGGAATGCACAATTGATATAGTGCAAACAGAGAGCAATTGGCATAAACAATTCAGCAACTTTGTACAATACTATCCTCTTTTTTGATCTTTTTTCTAATCTCTTTTTATACTTTTTTAACAATGCTATAGCACTTGCACAAACAATAGGTAGAATAAAAACAAACAATAATGATATGATATGATTTTTTTGTGTGGTGATTTTCAGGGACAACAATGATAACAAGATGATATATCGACAACAAGGATATAAATGAGAAAGTCGATGAGCAACTAAACAAAGACTCTAATGGATAGAAACTTACCCAAACTCACTAAAATAACAGATGCAAAATATAAGGTTATAGATATATTTTTATTAGGCCTTTTCTGCATAGGATAAAAACAAATATATGTAGCTAAAGGTAAAGAATCCTACCGTGGCAACGAAAGCTCTGATACCAGATGGTATAGGGCATGGCCCCTATCTTTATGGCATAGGATCACGAACAAATAACTAGCCTCAAAGAGACCAAGATAATTAGCTGCAAGCAGCCAAGATAATAGTGTAACCTGACGATCGTACTCGAAGCCAACCACCATCTCAATTACGGCAGCTTGAATCAAGGGTTCACCCAACCACACTCTAAGTTACCAACACAGCCTATAATCAATCAAGGAAAACCTTGAAGGAAGTAGGAACACCAATTAGGAGACGTCGAACGTCCGCTTCTGTAATCCCACAAGGAAATCACAAGAGCAAAGGAGTAGAGAATCCTCTCTGGATTTGTTAGCACACAGCAAAACAAAGGTTCTGTATTTTATTATCAAAAGTCTTGTTCTTGGAAGGACAATAAAAAGTATTTATACTAGGAATAACCCTCCTAGCTGGGCATCAAAAGACTCTTAAGTTTCTTGAGAAGTGAGAAGTGAGAAGTAGAGAATCCTCGCGCAGTCAGTTCAGCTTCTGTGCAGTCTTTATTAAAATAGCCATAACTTTTTATTAGAAAGTCCAAACGATGATCTGTTTGCTGGAGATAACAGTAGACTTGATTATCTTTCCAACCATGTGCATTATGGCTATTGAATCATGATAGGTTGGGTAGCCCCTTTCTTAGAAATTGGAACATTTATCAGTCTCTTAATGAGCCACTCTTCAAATGCCATCCTCTTGTGAAAGTAACACCAGGAGAGAAACCGATGTAAAGTAATAGATGATTAGACCATTACATACGGTGTAAGATAACACCATAGAAGAAAAGTAACAGATGACCGAACCGTTAAGTCGATTCGAAGTCCCTTGATGGCAGATGACCTGGAGCCCCCGACAAGCCGAAGCCCCCCTTTGTTAAGGAAGGCTTCGGAGCTTGAAACCGCTGGGAGGTGACGTCGAAACCACGGGCTCCCTGTCCTCTTCGACATGACATGCGCATTGGTCTGTTCACACGGAGGGTTACTAATCTACCCATATATAAATTCACTGTTCACACTGTAATAGTCGGTCGGGTGTAGGAGGTAACTTCGTATTACCCTGTTGTAACTGTGCCTATAAATATCCTCCCCTTTGCAGTGTAGGGGAATCAAACACTTGAGATATTAATCAATACAACTCTTGTCTAAAGGCTATTGTCTTATTCGGAGGCCTCGGACACCGTTCAAACCCCTGTAACTCACTTCGAACCCTTCGAGGTTCTTATACACTCAAAACCTGTTGCGTATTTTCATATTACACCAACAACGCCTAAGACTATACGGCTATACCGGGGGCTCAGGACCCGACCACGGCTGCGCGAAGGACATAATTTAAAACCCAGAGTTTCAAAGCTGTTGGGAACTTGCTGTTAGCATTATGCCCTAGAGGCAACATGAAGATGTTGTAAGTGGCATACTATGTTTATGAATTAAAGTTATCTATTCCTTCAATTCAATTGGCATTACGGATCAACAAGTACATCACTTATTGATGAGATTCGTAATGTGACTATTTCTAAATAATCTCTGATAAAATATAGGTCATATGTGGAATAGATATGACTGAGATCAGCATGTGTATTGATTTATGATCATGTCTCATGGATCATAGGTATGAAGATACCAACTCAATAACATAGACGTATTTTAGAGAACATAGGTTGGACAAACCTACTATGAGACACCGTTGAGATTCAATGTGTCATCAGTAGGTCTCAGTAGTGTTTATGTAAAGTACTTAGACTTGAGATCATCATGGTTTCTAACATGCGTAGTAGCTTACTTTGAGTCTATCAAACGGTACTCCGTAACTGGGTAGTTATAAAAGTAGTCATCAGGTCTGTCACGAACATATAACAGGATGTGAGTGATCAAGATGGGATTTGCCCTTTCCTACGGGAGAGATATCTCTGGGTCCCTCGATGTAATGGATTATGGAAGGGCATGGCCATGCTGACATGATTAAGGAGTTACTCACAAGTTATAATCTAATACAGAGATCGAGAGAGGATCGAGCTATTGATAGGATGTCATAAATCTCAACTTATGCCCGATCGATATCGTAAACCTATAGGGTCGCACGATTTACTAGAGGCCACTATTGATGGAGTATTAGAAAGGAGTTTCCATATGTTAACCAAGCTATATGTGAACCAACAGGGTCACACGTTTAACGGATTAGAACATTGGATTCGAATAAGATTCGAATTAAGCTAAATTTAGATAGAGATCCGAATAGATCGGATAGGGATCCGAGTAAAGTCCTGGTTAGACCCGGTAGGGCCCAAGCAAGGACATCTATATATATGAGGGTGTAGGGCATAGGGAAGCAAGGCTTCTGCTAATTCACATGCTGATGTATTTCTCGTACTAAGTTGTTAGCCACCGAAAACAAACCTTAGTCGCTACCTCTCGAGCCCGACCACCTCGCCGATCGCCCAGGTGCTAGTACACCATCGGCTGTCATTCGCCTAGAGGTATGGATACCAGTAGAGGTGCTATTTTTCTTGCTACACTCATCAGCATTGACACCGCTAATCAGATCATCGTCCATCTCCCAAGGATGTCATCGGCTACTTCTCGAAGACATTGCATCATCGGGCGAAGACTTCCTGAGGACGTTGAAGAGTTCCCAAGGATATTGATTGTCTTCTCGAGGACGCTGATTGGTTCCTGACCACATCGGCGTGTGCGTGTTTGATCGGCTCACTACTTCAACACTTTTTCTGCTGCTCTGCTAAGTTGTAGTTTTTCCAAAGCAACTTCATATATCGGATCGATAATTTTCACTGGTGGATAGGGCGCTGCCCTATGGGCTGCCGTATGTGCGCGCCTTGTATAGAGTCATGGTTCACATAGTTAGCTAGAATACGATTTTACGTCTAACTTATTTTTGCAGAGAATGATGTGAATAGTATGGCCCTATATAATTTGTAAGAGATGTATGTGATGCATGTAACTTTTATGCATGGCTTACATGCGATGAATTTTACCTTATGGTTAAGCTGTCTCTGCTATATTTACCGACCTACGTATTGGATGCTTGAATCAATATTTGTAATCTTCATTTTTTAGCTATTATAGTAGTAGTCTAGATTTAAGATTACATGATTTCAAGCATGGTGGCCCGATGTAGTGATGTGGATGATGGAGATCATCTACACCACTAATGGAGATGGAGATGGAGATCACTATTTGTTTGGGCCATACTACTTCACAGTTAAATATGTTTATCTGTGATGTTTACTATCTTACTTTCATGCAATGTCATATGCGTTATGTTGCCTTTCCAATTGTTACACCTAACATGGTAGTGATCCTTGTTTAGTGGGTCTATCAAAGCAGAGTGCCGATAATTATCATTACTAGTTAGGATAGATATTGGACATCTATATATGGAAGCTTTTGTTTTGCTTAATAAGGTTATCAAAACAATTTTAGACATTAGGGCATAAGGTTAGGACCAGAGCATAGTGATGCTAACCCAGTAAACAGGAATCATATGGAGATGTGATTAGCAAGGTGTTGCTTACCTAGTGTCATTAATTTCTAGCAGTGATGGTAAAGCTCACTAGGAATTAGTAAAACGAGGATCCTGACCTGCTATGTAACTTAGAGGGAGGTTTTTGGTTTCCAAAATCATAGTGGGAGAATGCTTTGTTAAAGAGTTTAATGAAAGATTAACATCAACATAGGTGCTAAACTTTGCATATCTTATGTTATACATCATGTCAGCCTCTACCATATCTAGTTCTTTTAATTTGCGATCTATCCTTGGGAAAGAAAATCTTAATGGAACAAACTTTATGGATTGGTATAGAAATTTGAGAATTGTTCTCAAACAAGAGTGAAAAGAGTACGTTCTTGAAAGTCCCTACCCTGATGACTTGCCTGACAATGCAACTGTGGCTGCATGGCGTGCTTATGAGAAGCACACTAATGATTGCCTTGATGTGAGTTGTCTCATGCTTGCTACAATATCCTCTGAGCTTCAGAAACAATATGAGAACACAGACGCTTACAATATTATTGTGGGTCTGCGTGGCATATTTGAGAACCAAGCGAGGGTCGAAAGGTTCAATACCTCAAAATTCTTGTTTGAGTGTAGGCTTGCTAAAGAGAATCCCGTTAGCTCCCATGTTATCAAAATGATTGGCTATATTGAGAGTTAAAAAAGCTTGGTTTTTCGCTTAGCCAAGAGTTGGCTGCTAACCTGATTTTTAAATCCTTGCCATCGAGTTTTGAACCATTCATATTCAATTATATTATCATATGAATAGCATGGACAAAACCTTTATGGAACTACATGGGATGCTGAAAACCGCCGAGAAAAGCATTAAGAAAAACAACAATCATGTGATGATGTTGCAGAAAGGCAAGAAACAGTCCCGTGTCAAGAAATGTGCGGTCAAGAGGAAGTTGACTCCCGATGAGATCCAGTGTTCCAACCTATTAAGTGTGTGACTCTATAGGTTCACATATAGCTTGGTTAACATATGGAAACTCCTTTCCAATACTCCATTAATAGTGGCCTCTAGTAAAGCATATTAACCTAAGTGTACATAAAAATCATATCGGCTGAACCTTGTAATGTTCCATATGTACATGTCCCTTTGCCTCACGATATCGATCGAGCACAAGGTGAGATTTGTGCCATCCTATCAATAGGTCGATCCTCTCTCGATCTCCATATTGGATTATAACCTGTGATTAACTCTTAATCACCTCGGCATGGCCATGCACTTCCATAATCTTTTGCATCAAGGGGCCTAGAGATATCTCTCGTAAGGAGGGGCAAATTCCATCGTGATCACTCATATCCCACTACATGTTTCATAGCATACCCGAGGACTACCTTTATAACTACCGAGTTACAGAGTAGCGTTTAATAGACTCAAAGTAAACTACTATGTATATTAGGAACCATAATGATCTCAGATCTAAGGACTTCAGATAAACACTACTGAGATCTACTAATGACACATCGAATCTCAATAGTGCTACATAGTGGGCTATCTAACATATGTTCTTTAACATACGTCTATATTATTGAGTTGGTATCACTATATCTATGATCCATGAGACATGATCATCAATCAATACACATGCCGATCTCAGTCATATCTGTTCCACATATGACTTATATCCGATCAGGGATAATTTAGAAATAGTCACATTATGAGTCTCATGAATAAATCAAACATTTATTGATCCATAATGACAATCTATTTTAAGGAACAATAACTTTATTTCATAAACATAGTATGCCACGTACAAAATCTTTATGTTGCCTATAGGGTATAATGCTAACAATCTCCCACTTAAACTATAGTCAACTATGTAAATATCTAATACCCATAGACCTAGTATGCGCCTCATGCTTGGGCTGTGGGAGGGGCTTTATCAATGGATCTGTAACATTCATATCAGTTTGCACTTTGCATATCTTTATATCTCCCCTATCTACTAGCTCGAGGATCAGATAATATCGCCGAAGTATGTGTTTGGACTTCTGGTGTGACATAGGCTCATTTGCTTGTATAATAGCCCCACTATTATCACAATAGAGGTCTATCGGACTGGAGGCACTAGATATCACACCAAGCTCAGAAACTAATTTCTTGATCCCAACAGCTTCCTTTGCAGCTTTTGAAGCTGCTATGTACTCGGCTTCTATTGTAGAATCAGCTACCGTCTCTTGTTTAGAACTTTTCTAGCTCACTGCTCCACCATTGAGACAGAAAACGAATCCAGGCTGTGATCTATAGTCATCCTTGTTAGTTTAGAAGTTTGCATCGGTGTAACCACTTACAACGAGCTCTTCCTCACCTCCATAGACTAAGAACATATCTTTAGTCCTTCTCAAGTACTTCAAGATATTCTTTACAGCTATCCAATGACTCTTACCTGGATCTAATTGATATCTGCTCATAACACTCAAAGTATACGAGACATCTGGGCATGTACATAGCATGGCATACATAATGGATCCAATTGCCGAAGCATGTGAAATTATATTCATCTTATCTCGCTCATCAGTTGTATTCAGATGCTAAGTCTTGCTGAGACTTATGTCATGTGACATCGGTAGGAAACCTTTCTTGGAATCCTACATGTTGAACCTCTTTAACACTTTGTCAATGTACGTATCCTAGTTTAATCCGATTAGCCTCCTTGATCTATCTCTATAGATCATGATACCTAGAATATATGCTGCTTCTCCTAAGTCCATATAGAAATTATTTTTCAATAAAGACTTAACATATTCCAGTATAGGTATATCATTTCCGATCAACAATATGTCCTCCACATATAAGATCAGAAACACAAGTACGCTCCCACTAGCCTTCTTATAAACACAAGGCTCTTCTTCGTTTTTGATGAAACCAAACCTTTTGATCACATCATGAAAATAAATATTCCTACTCCGAGATGCCTATTTCAATCCATAAATGGATTTTTGTAGTTTGTATACCTTTCCAGCTGATTGTGGATCGACAAAACCAGTCGGCTATGTCATGTACACATTCTCACTCAGATTTCTATTAAGGAAAGTTGTTTTGACATCCATCTGCCATATTTCATAATCAAATTTTGTTTGAAACCTTTTTCTACCAATTATGCTTTATAGATGTGAACATTTCTATCTATGTCTATCTTTTTCTTGGAAACACATTTACACTCAATGGTTTTTATACCATCAGGTGGATCAACCAAGTTCTAAACTTGATTAGTGTACATTGATTCAAGATCAGATCTCATGGCTCCAAGGCATTTCTTAGAGTCTAGTCCCACCATCGCTTCTTCATAGGTCTTGGGCTCATCGTTGTGTAACAACAATATTTTCCATTCCTGAGTGGTCAAAACCATGAACCTCTCAGGTGCATGCCGTATCCTCTCTAACCTACGTGGTGCTGTTGTACTTACAACAGGTTCTTCAACAGTTTGATTATCCTGTTGTGGTTCTATAGGAGTTGAAATATTTTTAGGTGTTTCCTGAATTTCTTCGAGATGCATCGAGCTCCCACTAACCCTTCTTGAGAGAAACTCTTTCTCCAAGAATACACCATGTCAGGCGACAAACACTTTGCCTTGTTCTTTATTATAGAAATAATATCCTTTAGTTTCCTTAGGATACCCGATAAAAAAGCATTTGCCAGATTTAGGAGTGAGCTTATCGGACTGTGAACACTTCACATAAGCTTCACATCCCCAAATCTTAAGAAAAGACAAACTAGGACATCGTCCTGTCAAAATCTCATATGGAGTCCTTTCAACCGACTTTAATGGAACCCTATTTAGTGTGGAAGCGGCTGTTTGAAGAGTATATCCCCAGAAGGATAATGGAAGATCACACTGGCTCATCATCGATCGGACCATATCTAATAAGGTACGATTTTTCCGCTCAGAAGCCCCATTCCACTGAAGTGTTCCAAGTGGAGTCAATTGTGGAACAATTCCGCAATCCTTTAGATGATTACCAAACTCAAGGCTCAAGTATTCTCCTCCACGATCTGATCACAGAAACTTGATTGTCTTTCCTAAATGATTTTGTACTTGATTCTAGAATTCTTTGAACTTTTCAAAGGACTCTGACTTATGCCTTATTAGGTAGATATATCCATATCTACTAAAGTCATCGATAAAAGTTATGAAGTACTTAAAATCATCTTTGACTATTGAGCTCATTAGTCCGCATACATCAGTATGTAAAAGTGCCAATAAGTCACTTGCCCTCTCACTTTGAGAAAGGTGTATTTCTCATCTTGTCAAGTAAACAAGATTCACTGTCTCAAATGATTCAAAATCAAAAGTGTCGAGAAGACCATCTTTATGGAGCTTATCTATGTGTCTCTCATTTATATGACCTAGGCGATAATGCCAAATAAATGTGAGATTCAAACTAGTAAGACGTTGCCTTTTCGTATTAATGTTATAGATGTGAGATTTTTTAGGATTAAAAACGTATAATCCATTCACCAATGGAATATGACAATAGAATATTTCTTTGAAATAAAGAGAACAACCATTGTTCATTGATCTAAAGTCATAACCTTCTGCTTGTAAACATGAAGCAGAAATAATGTTTTTAGATAGAGATGGAACACAATAACAATTATTTAATTTCAAAACTAATCCTAAAGGTAAATACAAAGGCATGGTGCCGATAGCAACAGCAGCAACTCTTGCTCTATTGCCTACGTGAAGATCCACTACGCCTCTAATAAAATTTCTACTTCTTCTCAACCCCTATAATGACTTGTAAATGTGAGCAATTGATCTGGCATCAAATACCCAAGAATCAGTAAATGAAGTAGCAAGATTGATTTCTATAACATTTATACCTGAAGCAGAAGTCGTACTTACCTTCTTCTTGAGATCCTCCAAGTACTTCTTGCAGTTCCTCTTCCAATGACCCAACTCCTTATAGTAAAAGCATACTGCATCTTAAACCACCCCTTTTTTGTCCTTTTTGGTCTTAGAATTGCTCTTGATCTCATCGGGAGTCAACTTTCTCTTGACCGCACATTTCTTGACACGGAGTTGTTTCTTGCCTTTCTGCAATATCATCACATGATTGTTATTTTTCTTAATACTTTCCTCAGCGGTTTTCAACATCCCATGCAGTTCCGTCAAGGTTTTGTCCATGCTACTCATATGATAATTTAGTATGAATGGTTCAAAACTTGATGGTAGGGATTGAAGAATCAAATTCGTAGCCAACTCTTGGCTAAGAGGAAAACCAAACTACTCTCAATATAGCCTATCATTTTGATAACATGGGGACTGATGGGATTCTCTTCAGCAAGCCTGCACGCAAACAAGGATTTTGTGGTGTTGAACCTCTCGACCCTCGCTTGGTTCTCAAACATAACACGTAGACCCACAGTAATATTATAAGCGTATGTGTCGGGGATATAACCCCGGGGTACTCTCCGAGTACATTTATGGTAATTACGACCTGAAAGGACAGAGCATTAATTACGACCTAGAAGAGATGCCGACCACAAGGACTCGGGTGGACGCCCGACCACCAGCACTCGAGAGAACGCCCAACCAAACGTACTCGGGAGTTTGTTCAATAGTCAGTCCACGCGATCAATGGCAATAAAACTCTAGAAAGTAACAATCAAATCAATGTAGCGAGTAACTGCTGTAATTATTGACCCATGATCCCAGGTGATTAAACCAATTAAAAAGAGATTAATGGAACCGATTAGACCCTAAACGGTAACCCCCAATCCCTATAGTATATAAAGGGATTGGGGGCACCTCTTACGGGGAAGTTCCTTTGGGACATACACAGTCGCTTTCTAATCGCGCATACACACACATAGGATTAGGGCTATTATCCTCTAGGAGGCCTGAACCTGTCTAAAATCTCCTGTCTCTCTCTCTTTGTGAGGCAACCATTAGATTTTGATCAGTCTTCCCCCTACACCTACATAAATCTAGTCCTAAGATATCCCCTAAGGATATTGTTGTTCTTACACAACGACAGTTGGCGCGCCAGGTAGGGGAAGGTTCTATGAAAATTTCTTTTCAGGTTCAATGGCCATTGTTTGTAAGGTGAAAACGCAGGTCACCGTCGGCGCTGTTATCACCTTCGGGAGACTCACCTTTGTTGGCGATCCTATGCGCCAATTGGTCCTCTCCGATGCCTTTGTTCGCCAGGCGAGGATCCCGCGCACTCCTTTTGTGCGCCATGCTGCTCGGAGCGCGGCATACAGCCATATCAAGGTGGCTTCAGTACCCACTAAGAGTACAGCTCCGTCAACCCTATGTCGACCCATCTCCATCGACTACCCCGCTGACTATGTCATCTTCGCTAACGATGGCGGTCGCACCGTCCACCGATGTCAATTTACGGAGGTCGCCCCGAAGTGGGCCAAGAAGCAGGGCACTACAGTCACCCCTGCGCCTCACCCCTTGGGCGCTATCATGATGATGATGGCGGCGGTCTCTGATGATGAACTCACCACTAACTCCACCGAGTCCAGCAATCACCGGCGGGAGCATCGGAGGCGGAATGCTTCCCGCTCACTCTGTAGGGGGAGAGCTCAAGTGGCCGGTACCTCCTAGGAGGCTTACACGGTGGACTTTGAATGTCACGTTGTGTATTGTAGTCCTACGATGAACCTAGTCGCTATTGAGAGGGCACTCTCTGCCCTCCCTAACACACCTGAGCTCGAAAGAGCCTGAGCAATGACATAGGCTGCTGCTGTCCAACTCACCGAGGTGACACCGTCTGTGTGATCACAATCTGCCGACCGCAATGCTACTCACTGACCATCCAGTCAGTCACGACGTTCCCGACCAAGCGATCGCCAGGGGAGCTCTTTCCCAGGTGATGCCCGACCAGGCGTGCGATGCGTGCAACATTATCTCACGCCGCCGTGGACGACGCGAGCGTAGTGAGCTTCATCGCCGGCAGAGCTTTGATCAGAGCTATGGAACACCAGGGGCTAGCCATCACAAGGACATTGATTCTTGTCACAATGGCTTTCCCACCTTCACCAAGCGGCTTCACCGGGTGGTATGGCCGAGAGGCTTTTGCCCATCGGGGATCGAGCCCTACGACGGCAAGACTGATCCCTCCCAGTGGCTGCGGCAGTACTATATGGCCATCCGAGCAGCGAGAGGGGACCATGATGTCATGGCCAACAATCTCCCCGTCATGCTGTCACCAGCCGCCATCAGCTAGCTAGCTGGCCTCCCGGAGAACTCCATCAACTCCTAGAGCCAATTGTGCGATGTTTTCATCGCCAACTATCAAGAAACCTGGTAAAGACCGGCCTCTCAACACGATCTGCGCCAGATACGCCAGAAAAGTGACGAGTCCCTTCGAGACTACATCTGTGGCTTCTACGAGCGGTGGAACACCGTCGCCAGCATCTCCGACGCTAACGCTATGTCCATTTTTCAAGATGGACTAAGAAAGCCATCAGAATTATTTCGCCATTTGGTGATGAACGAGCCCACGACACCAGGCGAGATGATCACCATCACCGAGCAGTTCGCCAACGCCGAGGACGCCGAGCGGGAGCAGATGCACCAGAGCTCTCGGGAGTTCTGCAAGGACAAGAAGCACCCAGATGATCATCGCTGATCGCCACGGCGTGATGACCACAACAAACCTAAGTCCTCTCGCTCGAAAGATCGAAAGAGGAAATATGAGCATGTCATGGTCGCCGAGGAGAAACCTCGATCCCGGGGACAGGGGAACTCAGTGATGCAGGAAATGCTAGATAAGCCCTGCATTTTCCATCCCAATAGCAACCACACCACTCACCGATGCTACCAGCTGCAGAACCAAATTGTTAAAGAGGCAGAAGAAAATCCTCGACAAGATAAGCGTCACCGGGATGATAAAAAGAAGAAGACTCACCGGGAAGACAAATACGCTGACCCCCTGGCTGAAAACGACTTCCAAGAGCCCGCTCAGATGATCTCAATGATCTTCGGTGGAGTGGTTCTAGCGGAGTCCAAGTGCCAGCAAAAGCTGCTCACCCGTCGCATGAACACCATCAGCGACAGGGTGATCGAGCACCTGCGATGGTCAGAGATCCCGATCACCTTAAACCGCGGTGACCAGTGGACGGACGTGCTCAAGCCAGGTCGATTCCCATTAGTGGTCGATCCGGTAATCATGAAGGTGCGCCTCAAGAGGGTGCTAATCGATGGTGGGAGCGGCCTTGATGTCTTATTCAAGGGAACTCTTTCCACGCTCGGCATTGATGAGTCAGCGCTCCAGAAGATGGACACGTCTTTTTACAGGATTGTCCCAGGAAAGGCCTCAATACCACTCAGCACGCTCACTCTGCCGGTAACGTTTGGTACTCGAGATAATTTTAGGACCGAGCACATTAAATTTTATGTTGCAGACTTCGAGACTACCTACCATGCGGTGCTGGGTAGACCCTCCCTCACTAAATTCATGGAGGTACCCCACTATACGTACCTGGTTCTTAAAGTACCAGGGCCATCGGGAGCTTTTTCTGTCAAGGGAGATGTCGCCACCTCTCACGCCTGTGAGCAGGACCGCCTCACCTTGGGAGAAGAAGTGGATATCTCCGTCCGGATAGAAGAGACGGTCCAGGCAGCCAAGACTGCGCCGACCGCCGACCGCCGACCTTGACATCCCAACCGCCAAACCATCGACTTTAGGCTTGACACCCTCGCCAGCTGAGTACAAGAGTATTCAGCTCTTCGACGCCGACTCCTCCAAAATAGCTCTCATTGGGACAGCACTGGATCCTAATAAGGAAAGCGCGCTCGTCAGCTTCCTCCATGCCAACATCGATATTTTCGCCTGGTAACCCTCTGACATGCCGGACATACTAAGGGAGCTGATTGAGCATGAACTACATGTCTTCCCGACCGCTAAGGTGGTCAAACAGAAGATGCACCAATTCACCCAAGAACGCAAGGAGGCCATCAAGGAGGAAATCACCCGACTGTTAGCAGCTGGGTTTATCAAAGAAATATATCATCCCGACTAGATAGCAAACCCAGTCTGCATTGACTATACTGATCTCAATAAGTGATGCCCTAAAGACCCCTTCCCATTGCCACGCATCGACCAAGTGGTCGACTCTACAGCTGGCTGTTCTCTTCACTGCTTCCTAGATTGTTATTCGGGCTATCATTAAATCAGCCTGAAAGAAGAAGACCAGGAGAAGACGTTGTTCATTACTCTATTTGGCGCATATTGTTATACATCAATGCCTTTCAGACTCAAGAATGCCGGGGCTACATATCAGCAGGCCATACAGCGTTGCCTCACTGACCAGATTGGCCGCAATGTGGAGGCTTATGTGGATGATGTCGTCATCAAGTCAAGGCATCCAGAAGATTTAATTTTTGACCTTTAAGAGACTGTAGATAATCTTCGTAAATTCTGATGGCGGTTCAACTAGGAAGCCGCTAACAGTTAAGATCTTGAAGCCAATCCAGATAAGATCTTGGCAATCGTCAACATAGCTAAGCCGACCAGCGTAAAGAATGTTCAATGCCTTACGGGTTACATGATAGCACTTGGGTGTTTCATCTAAAGACTTGGTGAGCGGGGAATGCCATTCTTCAAATTATTGAAAAAAGACAGTAATTTCAAATGGATTCCAGAAGCAGACCAGGCGTTTGCCGACCTCAAAAAATTTCTCTCCACACCGCCTGTTCTGGTTGCACTAACCCCTGAAGAAACTTTACTCCTCTACATCTCTGCCACGACACGTGTGGTCAGCACCACCTTGATTGTTGAGCGCCCATAGGACGTTCACGCCTACCCGGTCTAACGACCAGTGTATTTCATCTCGGAAGTACTCGGACCATCAAAAGTCTATTATCCACAAATTCAAAAGCTCCTCTATGCTATGCTGCTCACCGCTCGGATGCTTAAGCATTATTTCTAGGTGCACTCGGTGGATGTCATTACTGAATTTCCTCTTGGCAATATTCTTCGTAATCGGGACGCCACTGGTCAGATTGTCAAGTGGGCCATTGAGCTGGGTGAATATACAATTGATTTCAAGCCTCGCACAGCCATCAAGTCTTAGGCTCTCTCTGATTTTATTGCCGAGTGGACTGAGATTCAAATCCCACCGACTACCGAGACCCTAGAGCATTGGGTCATGTATTTTGATGGCTCCCTTAGCATTAACGGAGCAGGAGCTAGGGTACTTCTAATCTCTCCCGAAGGTGAACGCCTAAAGTATGTTCTTCAACTTCTCTTGACGGCGTCCAACAATGTAGCCGGGTATGAAGCACTCGTTAATGGCTTGCGAATTGCCATTTCTCTTGGAGTTCGACGCCTAATGGTTTATGGCGATTCGAAGTTAATCATTAGCCAAGTCAACAAAGACTTGTTCTGCGCCAGCGATAAGATGGATGCATACTGCACGGAGGTCTGCAAGCTAAAAGGAAAATTCTATGGCCTCGAGTTCCATCATGTCCCTAGGGACGAGAACTCGGCCGCCGACCCCTCGCCAAGCTGGGATCTTCCCGAGCGCCAGTACCGAGCGGAGTCTTTCTCCAAGAATTCCACAAACCGTCGGTTCAACCTAAAGAAGCGCCACCATCGGAGCCCAAGGAAGCGCCTTCTGTTTTGGTTATCACTGTCGATATTGACGATTGGCGACAGCCCTTCATCGACTTTATCCTTACTACCAAAGCTCCTGAAGATAAAGATCTAGCTATTCGCCTCGCCCGAAGGAGCGAGCAATATGTTGTTGTGGGAACTGAATTATACAAGAGGGCCACATCAACCTGAGTGCTCATGAAGTGTGTTACCTGATAACAAGGGTCGGATATCCTCAAAGAAGTGCACTCGGGCTTATGTGGGAATCATGCTGGTGCCCGCACTCTGGTCGGCAAAGCTTTCTGGTCTGGTTTTTATTGGCTGACTACAAATGAAGACGTCAAGCTGCTGGTCAGGAGTTGTCAAGGTTGCCAATTTTTTGCCAAACAACACCATCTCCCTGTTAAAGCTCTCCAAACCATCCCACTCTCATGGCCATTTGCATGCTGGGGACTTGACATGGTTGGCCCATTCCAAAAGGCCCCACAGGGATATGATCATCTTTTTGTTGCGATCGACATGTTCACAAAGTGGATTGAGGTCATGCCTCTCCACACCAACATAGCCAAGAAAGCCAGATCATCACCAACCTTGGAACCCAGTTCACCGGAAATAATTTCTGGAAATTTTGTGAAGATCGGTGCATTCAAGTAAAATATGCTTCTGTGGCCCACCCGAGAGCAAATGGCTAATGTGAACGAGCCAATGGTACGATACTCCAAGGATTGAAAGCCAGAGTTTTCGATCCCCTCAACAAATATGGCAATCGTTGGATGAAGGAATTGCCAGCAGTGCTTTGGGGCCTTCGCACTTAGTCTAGCCGAGCAATTGGTCGGACTCTATTTTTTCTAGTATATGGGTCAAAAGCCATTTTGCCGGTTGATAGCTCCATAAGTCCCCAAGAATTCAACATTATGATGAAGGTGCCACCGAGCAAACAAGACAAGAAGACATTGATAGCCTCGAAGAAGCTCGATTGGCCGCAGCCATCCAATCCGATCAGTACCAGCAAGTCTTGCACCGCTATCATGATCATAATGTGCGCGATCGGTCATTCCAAGTTGGCGACTTGGTATTACGCCGAATACAATTTGCAGTCAGCGTCTACAAACTTTCTGCTTCATGAGAATGTCCATTCATCATAGCAGAAGTAACCCGACCAGGTTCATACCGATTGATGCGTGAAGACGGACAACACGTGCCTAACTCTTGGAATATTGAGCATCTTCGTCGTTTTTACCCATGATATTACAAGCTTCGTATTCTTATCTTAGATTAATAAAGATATTCTTTTTAATTCTGTTTGTCATCATTCTTTTTCCCGCCCAACCCCGAGTGCTTGCATTCTCACCACTCTAACCCAAAGCTTATGACCTGCTCTAACTTTGGTGAGTGGTTATTGAGATGTGTTGTTCACTCGGGGGCTCACCATTCGCCCTACTGTTTGCCCGACCTCGTTCTTTTGTTACTTTCGACTACTTGTGATGCTAAACGTTCCATATACGTGCACGTGGATCAGTTCCTTACGCAGCGAACTACAGCTATATCAATCAATCGGAAGTCAGAGAATCATGGTCAGACACAGCACAAATTTCATTTCAAAACATAAATTGCATTAAAGGTTCACTATATGCACATAGTTCTTTTTTGCTACATACTTTTCCTATCTATTCAGCAGGTTCATCTGGAAACGGCTCCAAGTCTTCCACAATAATAGCTGTCGTATCCTTCACCTCTACATGGATCCACTCCACGTTGGACTCCTCGATGTTTGCCGGCCACCCTGCCTAGATGTGCTCCATTCGGGCAGTCGGATACAGCACTCAGACTATCCCGAGTGCGTGAGTGACTGCTGCCCACATGAAGTACCTTGCTTGCTCCCGCAGACGTGCCGCTGACCCCTAGAGCCGCTCAAGAAACTGCTCCATCATCCACTGGACGTTGGAGGGCTCTCCGTCAATCATCATGATGAGCGTTTCCGCCGTAGCCCGAACGTGGTTGAGCTGCGCCTAAGTATTCTTCAAGCGCAACTCTAGGTCGGCGAATTGAGCGTTGACTCGCCGATGAAGCTCTGCAACAGTACAAGGATAAGCGTCAGCCCATATTTCAAGTTGACGTAAATTGACGATAATATTGGCTGACCGTACTTTGTACTTACCGACAGCCTCATTGGCTTTCTTCTCGGTGACTATGGTGGTGGCCTCAGCAAGAGTCATCTTCTTCTTTACCTCTGCCATTTTAGCCTCCGCCTTTGCCAATTTCTCCTTGGCTTCATCCCGCTCGGCCACTGCTACCTTTGTTGTAGTCACCGAGCGGTCAGCCATGGCAGTGGCCATCTCCAACTGGGCCTCCAATGACATCCAGTCTACTATTCATGATAATTAGACTGCTACAACACCTGTATATTGCCAACAATTTAATGCAGTGATGGGATGCTTACCAGAAGAACGGATCTCCGACTGGCCATGGAGGATTTTAACCTCTCTCTCCGTCCTCATCCAAGCAGCCTCCCTTTGAGCAAGCTGCACTGTCAGGCTCTAAACTTAGGCGTTGGGAGCATCTAAGTCCAAGTTGTGGCTAGAGTGGACCACATCCGCAATCCCGACCAGCCGGTTTAGCACTCGCTGCAGTAAAGGCATAATCAAATACAAGTGATAGGATTCAACATAAATACAACAGTTAGTATCACTTATGCTGCTCATACGACCGAGATGACTTAATACGTCGTACCACTCGGCCACTTCCCGCTGCACTTCATCACCAGCAGGGGATGGGCCATCTCCCGACCCCGTCGCTGTAGTGGTTAGGGGCACTTCATCTTTTGCCTCCTCCACTCGGGGATCGACGGTCGACTGCTCCTCCGCTGC
Organism: Zizania latifolia; assembly: GCA_000418225.1. Taxonomy (NCBI): domain Eukaryota; kingdom Viridiplantae; phylum Streptophyta; class Magnoliopsida; order Poales; family Poaceae; genus Zizania; species Zizania latifolia. The sequence goes on from KE371877.1 coordinate 632,663, forward strand.
TACGCCGTTGGTCAGACCAGTCATAGTTGACACACCTCTGACGTCAGTCGGGGCACTGCTGTTGGGTAGAGCAGCAGTCGGCGTGACCGCAGTCGAAACCTCCACTGGTCGGTCCTCAGGGACTGGGACAGTCAGCTCAGCGGTAGGTAGGAAGACAACCACATCAGTGGTCGCCATCGTAGTTGCAGCGGTTGTCGCACCTCCCGATGCAGCCGCTGCCGCACCGTTCCCCCCCCACCGACCACCCTGGAACCACTGGCTGCTGGAGGGCTAGCCACGTCACCATCGTCGGGCAGCGTTGTCAGCGCACTGACAAATAACACAAAGATGAATTCTATAACCTCAGTGGTATTCATCAAACTCGACAAGATATTAACTCACCAGGCCGACCTTCAGAATGCACTCATCTTTATCCGCTGGTGTGGGCCCGAGGGGCCTCCCGATGGTGGAGGTGGAGGCGGTGATGGAGATGCAGACGATGATAATGATGATGCCATCACTGCCCCCCTGATAGGCCTGCCGTCGGACGTCTCTGACTTGGCATCGGCCTCTCCCGGAAACGAAGATGGTACCTTGGGTTTCCCCTACGATACCACCTTCGTGAGTGGCTTCTTCGCCACAGGAAGACAAACGTCTTTATCCTTCCTCTTCCTTGTTCTAATCGACTCGATCGGCCGATCGATGTCCTTCTGCCATACCCCACGAGGCTGCTCGGGCAAAGGTACCAGCGAGCAATAAGCTTCTCGCCCCTAAAATAAAGACTCCATCAGCACCTGGTAGGTGATATTATCAACCATTATTGCCAAACTAACAAATTAGAAGCAAAGCCTTACCATCGGCCAAGAATTCAGCAACCTATATGAGCGTGGGCCGTCTACATTCCCGACTGCCGTCTTGGGGGCAAGGAGGTCCCGCACCCGCTTGGTGCCCTCTTCAGCGGATAGGGCATCGACAGACTCCCTAGAGGGATCTGTCCGCCCCGCATACTCGTACCCTGTAGGACCAAAAAGGCGACCAGAGGGAGGGTGAATGGGCGCAAATTAAAAACGCAGTGGAAAATACAAATACCACCAAAACTTCAAACAATGAGAATATCAGCCTTGCAAGTGACTCAAGAAAGCTCAGCACAAGATTGTGCGATAAAGATCACACCAGGCAAGCTGATATCTCAAAACATCCTCAAAAGCACTCTTCAAGAATAGCAACAGGTATTCTACTCAGAACCTCTAACAAAGATCTCTACTAACACGAAACAAACACAAGTATACAAAGAACAACATTCATTGTGCAACTTGAAAAAGTAACGTGTCAGTGAGCAATTAGTAAACCCTAGATCACAGTAATAACCTCAGAAAGACATTTAAGTACAATATATAAGGTTCGGAGGGTTTTACTGCAAGCTTGGTGTAGAGGGTGCTGAGGATGAATCCCTGTAGTCGTTGACGAGCAAACGTGCTTCAAACTGTTCTGACTGGCTGGAACTTCCAGGGACCGGAACTTCCGTCACAACCGGAACTTCCGGCTACTACAGTAAAAACAGAACAGCTCAAATCGCGATTTCTTCACGATTTTCACCGGGAAAACTCTCCTTTTGCCATGAAATCTCCTCCCTTGTATTCCAAATCAAT
>KE371877.1:637962-654560 GCA_000418225.1 Zizania latifolia
TAGAAGCTTGGCTCTAAACTTGATAATGATTTGGTCACATATGTGATTCTTCAGTCGCTCCCTGTGAGCTTTGAGCCGTTCATTATGAATTTTCATATGAATGGCATGAAGAAGACCTTGGCTGAATTGCATGGGATGGTGTGTTGTCCATCAGTGTCTATTCTTTGTCGCTACCCTCAGGATTAGTTTTGGAGTTAAATCATTGTTATTTTATTCTCGCCTTGGGTAGAAACATTATCTCTTCGTCATGTCTAAAGGAAGATGATTTTGAATTCGTAATAAAAAACAAGTGTTGTTCGTTATGTTTGAATGGTATGCTCTATGGTGTTTGTCCATTGGTGAATGGCTTGTATATTCTGAATCTTGAGGATACACACGTTTATAACATTAATACCAAGAAACCTCGACTAAATGATTTAAATCCTACCTATGTCTGGCATTGTCGTTTGGGTCATATAAATGAGAACTGCATCCAAAAGCTTCATAGAAATTGACTTTTGGAGTCTTTTGATTTTGAATCATTTGACACATGTGAGTCTTGTTTACTTGGCAAAATGACTAAGACCCCTTTTACTGGTCAAAGTGAGAGGGTAAATGAGCTATTGGCCATTGTACATACTGATGTATGTGGACCAATGAGTTCTACAGCTAGAGGTGGTTTTTAATACTTCATAGCTTTTACCGACGACTTCAGTAGATTTGGTTACATCTACTTAATGAGGCATAAGTCAGAATCCTTTGAAAAGTTCAAAGAGTTCTAGAATGAAGTACAAAATCATACTAGCAAGATAATCAAATTTCTACGATCGGATCGTGGAGGTGAATATTTGAGCCATGAGTTTAATGATCATTTGAAGCAGTGTGGAATTATTTCACAGCTGACTCCGCCTGCCACGCCTCAGTGGAATGGGTGTCCGAGCGGAGGAACCGAACCTTGTTGGACATGGTCCGATTGATGATGAGTTAGGTTGATCTTCCATTGTCTTTTTGGGGACTTGCTTTAGAAACTGTTGCTTTCACGTTAAATAGAGTTCTATCTAAATCTGTAGAGAGGACACCATATGAGATATGGTCTGGGAAGCGTCTTGGGTTGTCTTTTCTAAAGATTTGGGGTTGTGAGGCTTATGTAAAGCGTTTGACGTCTGATAAGCTCACGTCTAAATCTGATAAATGCTTCTTTGTGGGATATCCTAGGGAAACCAATGGATATTAATTTTATAACCGGGAAGAAGGCAAAGTGTTTGTCACCCGGAATGGTGTTTTTCTAAAGAAAGAGTTTCTCTCGAAAGGGGTTAGTGGGAGCACGGTGCGTCTCGAAGAGGTTCGAGAGCCACCAGAAAGTGTTTCATCTCCTACTGAACCGCAACTCGATATGCAAAGTATTGCAGAACCTGTTGCTGAGACACCGGCCCCACGACGGTCGGAGAGGTTGAGTCGTGCGCCCGAGCGGTTTGCGTTTTTAACCACTAGGCAGCGCGACGTGTTATTGTTAGACAATGATGAACCTAATACCTATACAGAAGCGGTGATGGGACCAGACTCTGAGAAATGGCTTGGAGATATAAGATCCGAGTTGGAATCCATGCGAGAGAACCAAGTTTAAAACTTGGTCGATCCACCCGATGGTGTAAAAACCATTGAGTGTAAATGGATTTTCAAGAAAAAGATAGACGTTGATGGAAATGTTCACATCTATAAGGCACGATTGGTGACGAAAGGTTTCAGATAGATTCAAGGTGTTGATTATGATGAAATATTTTTGCCCGTCGCAATGCTAAATTCTATCCGGATCATCCTAGCAATTGCCGCATTTCATGACAATGAGATATGGCAAATGGATGTCAAGACGGCTTTCCTTAATAGAAACCTAAGTGAGGATGTGTACATGAAACAACCTGAAGGTCTTGATGATCCTGAGAATACTAGGAAAGTTTGCAAGCTGTAAAGGTCCATTTATGGGCTGAAGCAGGCTTCTCGGAGTTGGAACCTTCATTTTAATAAGGTAGTCAAAGGGTTTTGCTTCATCAAGAACAAAGAAGAGCCTTGTGTTTACAAAAAGGCTAGTGAGATCTCACTTGTGTTTCTGGTCTTATATGTAGATGACATATTGTTAATCGGAAATGATATTCCTATGCTAGATGCTGTCAAGTCTTCATTGAGAAAATATTTCTCAATGAAAGATCTTGGAGAGGCAGCATATATCTTGGACATAAAGATCTATAGAGATAAATCGAGAAGGTTAATTGGATTAAGCCAAAGCATGTATATTAACAATGTATTGAAACGGTTCAATATGCAGAATTCCAAGAAAAGTTTTCTGCCAATGTCACATGGTCTTTCTCTCAACAAGAGTCAGTGTCCTTTGACATCTGATGAGCTGGAGAAGATGAGTGCGATCCCGTATGCCTCCGCAATCGGATCCATCATGTATGTCATGCTTTGTACACGCCCAGATATTTCTTATGCTCTAAGTGTTAAGAGCAGATATCAGTTAAACCCGGGTAAAAGTCACTGGGCGTTAGTAAAGAGTATCCTTAAGTACTTGAAAAGAACTGAGGATATGTTCCTGGTCTATGGAGGTGAGGAGGAGCTCGTTGTAAATGGTTACACCGACGCTAACTCGATCTATGGGCGGTAGTAAAGAGTATCCTTAAGTACTTGAGAAGAACTAAGGATATGTTTCTGGGAGAACCGGAAGTTCTGGTTCAGAGCCAAAAGTTCTGGGTTCTGGAGCATCCGGAAGTTCTGGTTAGACCGAAAGTTCTGGGCCGGCCCTAATTTTGGTTTCTGGAGAGCCGAACGTTCCGGTTTGATCGGAAGTTCTGGGTTGCCTGGATGAACCGGAAGTAACGGTTAAACCGGAAGTTCTGGATCAAAATAAATTCGATACAGAAGGTTATTTTTGGAAGTTTCGGTCAGAACCGAAAGTTCCGGTCCAGGCGAACAGATTAGATCTGTTGGGCTTTAGTACAGATTAAAGGCTCATCACAGGGTACTATATAAAGAGAGAAGGGGCTAGCACGAAAAGGTTGTTGCTGCTATTGCTTCTGGTTGAGAACCCTTGCCGCCACCTCTTTTCTAGCTACAACGGTTGTAGCGATCTCTTCCCGGATCTCATGAGTGGTGCTAGCATGCCAGCACGAGGTGATCCTGTCCCCGGACATGTGGATACCGGAGAGGCACTACTCCAATAGTGGTGCTCGTCTTCTTCCCATGGAGATCGTCGCATCATAGGATCGCGTCGTCTTCATCACTAGATCGCCGATGAACGAATGGAGCCAGGAGGAGCAGCTCGAGGACGCGCTTCATCGACACTACTTCCGCTGCCCGAGCGTGTCTCGTGGCTCAAGGTAACGATCCATGATCCCATTACACGCATGGTTCCTGGGCTAACGGGGTAAATTTTTGAAATTAAGCGCTAGCGTAGCCTCCCCATAACCCAACAGCCGGTCGGTCTCCGGTGAAAGGGCTGGCTCGTGGTTCCCGACGTAAAACCACTGAGCGTGCTAGCCCTTGTTGGACGTCGGGAGAGAAACAGCGATATACTCGGCTGCCTTGCCGTCGCGGAGCTGGATCCGGCTCCGCCAACAACCCTCTTCTTCAAAAAATGTAGACAAAAGAAATAGCGAAAGAGATTGAAGTGAAGGTCGATGCCAAGGTAGGCTTCACAAAGATGGATGAAAATGGAAATGTGGAGAATAAAATTAGGGGTAAGATTGCAAAGAGAAATATCGTAATGGTGAACGAGGCCTCGAAGGAAGGGATGGGCTGGCAAGCCAAACCCGCGATGGAAAAAGGACTCGAACACCACCAGCTCGTTGGTATTTGGGGTCAGAAAGTTCTCTCCCTCCGCCGCGCGCCACAAGAACAGCGCCTTCCTCGGGAGAACATCGGCCTTCTCCAATAGCTGGACCCTCCGATCCGTGGCGACCGACCTCACGAACTCCTTAGAGCGGTCGACGCCGGTGCTGGAATCTCTGGTCGCCATGGAAATGGTGCACGGCGGAGCAAGCAGCTTTAAGTTAAAGAGGCAGCGAGCTTTACGAAGGCACACCACGCAGTCGCAGTGGCGATTGGGACGGTGAGGTGCCAGCAGGAAAGTTTTGTGCGAGTGGAAGAAAATGGACAGCGGAAGCGTGCGGCGAACGAAGCACTGCAGGGGCTACTTATAACTGACCACACGATGATTCGGGCCCCCACTCCGTCGCAATCGCGTAAGAATAATCCCACGATTATTTTTCATCGGTCAAACCATTGCGACGACTCCATCTGGCCGCTCAGAACAGATCGGACGGTTGCACATAGGAGCCTAATCGACGCCTGTCGTGCCAACCGACATCCACCTGCCGGAACGCTTGGGAAATCACGCATACATCACATCAGATCCATCAAGATCCTATCCCCTCGATCAGATGCCACTTCGCGAAGACCGCCGAGGACCCTGCATACTCCATTACTTCTGTTGTCGCCGATCTATTCTGACTGACACCATGGGCCCCATACACCCTATTACATTTGCAACCAGCAATCTAGCATTTCCCTTGCCGAAGCCCATAGTGGACCCCACAAAGACTGCAGTTGCCGATATGCAGCAACTGGCATCTGTTTCACCAAAATCTCCGTGAGCCACACTCCTATTCACGGCAACTGTTGCCTTTTCGCCAAGATGATGTGGACTCCACGTACTCCATTACACCAAAAAGACTCCAGTAAACGCCTTCTCGCCCACAACATCAAAGATTTAAAACATACTTAGGTCCCTATAAAGTATCCAATCGATACAACACCCAGAGATTCCGATTTATCCTGCTCCTATAAAGATGGGGCAAAAATTTAAATCTTGAAGCCTATTTTCTCTAACAAACCTTCAAGCTCGGGGGCTACACCCGACAGGTGCACCTGATATAAATTTCTCTCTTTGTGCGGCAACCATTGGATTTTGATCACAGTCTTTCCCCTACACCTATATAAATCTAGTCCTAGGGTATCCCCCAAGGATACTGTTGTTCTTACACAACGATAGTATGTGTTCTCATATTGCTTCTAAAGCTCAGGGGACATTGTGGCAAGCATGAGACAGCTCACATCAAGACAATTATTAGTGTGCTTCTTATAAGCATGCCATGTAGCTACAGTAGCATTGTTAGGAAAGTCATCATGGTAGGGACTTTTAAGAACATACTCTTTTCTTTCTTGTTTGAGAACAATTCTCAAATTTCTATGATAATCCATAAAGTTTGTTTCATCAAGCTTTTCTTTCTCAAGGATAGATCGCAAATTAAAAGAACTGGCCATGGTAGAAGCTGACATAATCTACAACAAAAGATATGCAAAATTTAGCACCTATGTTTATGTTAATCTTTCATTAAACTATTTAATAAAAGATTCTCTCACTATGATTTTGGAAACCAAAAACCTCCCTCTAGGTTACATAGCGTGTCAGGATCCACATTTTACCAATTCCTAATGAGCTTTGGCATCACTGCTAGAAATTAATGATGTGGGGTAAGCAACACCTTGCTAATCATATCTCCATGTGACTCCTGTTTGTTGGGTTATCATCACCATGCTTTGGCCCCAACCTTATGCTCTAAGGTCCAAAACTATTTTGATAAGCTTATTAAGCAAACCAAAAGCTTCCGTATATAGATGTCTGACATCTATCCCAATTAGCAATGATAATTACCGGCACTCTGCTTTGGCAGACCCACCAAACAATGATCACCACCAGGTTAGGTGCAGCAATTGGAAAGGTATGACTACTTAATTTTTCTTGAGGGATTCTCACCTACCTTGGCAATATATCACATATGACATTGCATAAAAGTAAGATAGTAAACACCATAGATAAACAGATTCAACTATGAAGTAGTATGGCCCAAATAAATGGTGATCTCTATCTCCATTAGTGGAGTAGATGATTTTCATCCTCCACATCACTCCTTCGGGCCACCATGCTTGAAATCCTATAATCTTAAGTCTAGACTACTACCATAATAGCTAGAAAATAAAGATTACAAATATTGATTCAAGCATCTAAGTCAACACGCAGGTCGACAAATACAACAGAGATAGCTTAACCATAAGCTAAAATTCAAGACATGCAAGCCACGCATAAGAGTTACATGCATCACATACATCTCTTAGAAAACACATAGGACCATACCATTCACATCATTCTCTGCAAAAACAAGTTAGACGTAAAATCGCATTCTAGCTAACGTTGCAGAGGAGTGCCCTATCCACCAGCAAAAAATCACAGATCTGATCTATAAAAAACCTCTCAGAATAACCGATTTATCTCGATCTAAAACAACCTCTCACGAAAAAGTTTTCCATTAGCCAATGGGGTTAGCCAAGTGGTTGGGTGATGCGCTCGAGAGTCAGCGACAGTAGTCGGGAAGACCAATCAGGAGGCGCCCGAGGCAGTCAGATCCGTAACCTACTCAGATTACGATATGTGTTTGCATCCGATGCAATAACATATAATGATTCAAGTGTTACGATCTAATCTGTAACTACCCCATAAACCGATTGATCTTATCAATCCATGCTGCCAATCGATTCATCACATGAACTGATCGATCTAGATTGTAATAGATCCAATCTACTACAACTGCATATCAATTATATGCACCGATCTAGATTACAATCTATGCAAGATGGTTTTGATACCACTGTTAGGGAACATGGAGGCTACGCTAGCTGAAAACAAAAATTTTCTACCGTGCATACCTAAATATCTTGCTAAGAGAGGGACCATAGATCGTTACCACTAGACGCACAGAGCAGCGGAAGAAGTGTTGGCATAGCGAGCCGATCCAACACACGCACACTGATGTGGTTGGGAAGCCGATCAATGTCCTCAAGAAACCGATCAATGTCCTCGAGAAGCCGATCAATATCCTCATTAACTCCCGAGGACTCCTCTTTCAAGCCAATGATGGTCCTCGAGAAGTAGCCGATGATGTCGTTGATCCAGTCAGTGACGCCAATGTCGATACGAAGCAGAATAGCAACGCCTCTACTGGTATCCACACATCCGGGGTGGAAACACCAATCGATGGTGTACTAGCACCCAGGCAGTCGGTGAGGTGGTCGGGCTCAAGAAGTGGCGGCTAGGATTTGCTCTTGATGGCTATCAACATGCGAGGCAGGAGCTTTGCTACCCTGCGCCCTGCACCCTCATATATATATAGACGTCCTGGCTTGGGCCCTCCTAGGCCCAACCAGGACTCTAATCCTCATCCGATCTGTTTAGATCTCTATCTAAACTATTTGGATCTCCATAAAAAATGAGCCCAATTCAAATCCTATTCGAATCTAGTATTCTAACCCGTTAAGTGTGTATACAGGTTCACGCATAGCTTGGTGAACATATGGAAACTCCTTTCCAATACATAAAGATCATATCGGCTGAACCTTGTAATGTTTCATATGTACATGTCCCTTTGCCTCACGGTTTCAATCGAGCATAAGGTGAGATTTGTGCTATCCTATCAATAGCTCGATCCTCTCTCGATCTCCATATTAGATTATAATCTATGATCAACTCTTAATCACCTTGGCATGGCCATGCCCTTCTATAATCCATTACATCGAGGGGTCCAGAGATATCTCTCTCGTAAGGAGGGGAAAATTCCATCTTGATTACTCACATCTCACTACATATTTTATAGCATACTCGAGGACTATCTTTATAAATACCCAGTTATGGAGTAGCGTTTAGTAGACTCAAATTAAGCTACTACGTATGTTGGGAACTATGATGATTTCAGGTCTAAGGACTTTATATAAATACTATTGAGACCTATTGATGACACATCAAATCTTAATAGTGCCTCATAGTGGGTCTATCTAACATACGTCCATGTTATTGAGTTGGAATCTCAATATCCTTGATGTATGAGACATGATCATCAATCAATACACATGTCGATCTCAGTCATATATGTTCCACATATGACTTATATCCGATCAGGGATAATTTAGAAATAGTCACATTACGAGTCTCATGAACAAATCACGTATTTGTTGATCTATAATGACAATCTATTTTAAAGAACAGTAACTTTATTTTATAAACATAGTATGCTACGTACAACATCTCTATATTGCCTCTAGGGCATAATGCTAACAGTGGGTGCACCTCACACGATAAAAGCATGACTTTTTCAGGATCATCTGGTTTTAACAGCACAAGAAGATTCAAGTTAAAGGATGAGCTCCTCTTAGCTTGTTCAGCTAAAGATTTTCAACAAAGCTAACAAGAGCTCGAGGGCTGCTATCGGGGATGTGACCCCTGGGTACCCCTGTTGGAGAACGCGGAGGCTACGCTAGCCAAAAACAAAAAATTTCTACCGCCCACACCAGGATATCTTGTTAAGAGAGGGACCATAGATCGTTTCCTCAGGCACGTAATTGTTAACGGTAAAATTTGGTATGGCCTAAGCCCAACACAGTTTCGTCATGGTCAATGGAAGTCAAGGAGTCCGGTCAAAGCACAGTCAACAAAGCCCATCCGCAACATGTACGAGTGATCGGATAAGGATACAGTTGGAGAGAAGCCGATAAAGAAGGAAAGGGTGGATTTTCTCCGGAATCGGTTACAATCGTATCAGCATAGGACGGCAAGTCTCCGGACTATAAATATGTAACTTTTAGACCTAGTTTAGAATCAATCAACAGATCAACAAACAACTCTCGGCGCATCGCCAAACTTGCCACTAGCGAGTTCTTGCTCTCTCGCGGGGCTGCATCGCTTCTATCTCCGGCGAGAGGTAAGTTCCGCCAAACATATATTAATCTAAGGCTTCATCGATTAAGTTTGACATCTTAGTCTATGTATTTGATTCATGTCACGTACCGTTCATCTGGATGAAGTGTGCTCTGATATGTTTAGCACTATGATTTGCTGTGGCTTAGCGACTGTCTTGGTTCAGTCCAATCTTGCGGTTATAGTGAATGATAATGCGAACACAGATCGAGCATGTTGAAGTCAGATTCTATCGGAGTATAAGCCGATAGGTTATGTCTCTGCCTGTTGATCTCACCGTTGTATCGGGTATCAGAATCGGGCAATCACATCGGAGTAGCGTCATTATATATGTCTTGCTTTTATGTCCTGATATCGGCTCCGATACTAATCCCAGCTGATTTTACAGATTAGATGGTTTAGGCTGATGATTCTATCTCGATAGGTTGTACAGTAGATCTATTCTTCATGTCATACATCCGATATGCCACGTCATACAATTTCCACCATGTTATTATTACATTTTATTTATCTTATTTAGATGTATGTACCGATGCACGCCAAGACCATCGGCTCGACAGCCGATAGGCGTTACTGCTTACGTTTATTTTATCTATCTTATCAGTTGCAGGATCAAACTGATTGGCACGCCACGAACCCTAAATTTAGGATCTGCACTAGAGTTAAGCAGATCTCTCAGGCCACGCGTGTGACCAAAAACTTCACCAACACGCTTTTTGGCACGCCCGGTGGGACCATCTTCAACGACACCTCACACCATGACGAGCGAATTCGACAGCAACAATGTCATCCAGGTCACCATGGAGGCACTGAACGAGGAACAGAGGGAGGCGGTACAGAAGCATGTCGAAGACTATCAGAAGATGTGCCTCCAATCCTTTGGCATGACCAGATTAGGACCTATCCAGAAGTCCCAATTGTCGAAGCCCACTTTCACTGGGGAATCCAGTCAGCAGCCTGATAGTCCACACGTTAACTTTCAAGAAGCCGTTGACCAAGCAGTCAGCCACGCCCTCATCAATCAATCGGGAGTCCTGGTCAACACTCTCCACGGGTTGATCAAGAAGACCATCGAGGGTACCGTTGCTCAGGAACCACTATGGGGCCCAACGTACTTCCCCGTCAATCACCCTCAGGCGCCATAACCTCATCGGCCGGTTCAACCACCAGCTGCCTCCCCGCAAGGGCCGATGAGGCATGATGCCCCACAGATCACCTACGGCATTGAGAGGAATGTGCTGCCCGATCTCGTGCCGCCAAGGGGGGCACACAATGGTATCCCTCAGGGGTACCACCAAGCTGCGTACTTCGGAGGATAGCCCTACACCCATGGAGATCAGTACCACTACAACGCCCCTCGACCATATCAATACCCTTAAGCACCCACGCCCGATCGATACCCCATGCCAAACCAGCAAGAAGAAGACTAGGTAAACCGCATCGCTGAGGTCATCTGTGACCAGTTTGGTCTGAAGCCCAAGGACCAGACGTACATGTATCGGAGGCCGTACCAGAAGTGGTTCGACCGGGTACCACTACCAAACCGATACAAGGTGCCCGACTTCTCCAAGTTCTCGGGGCAAGACTTGAATTCCACGATGGAGCATGTCAGCCACTTTCTCGCCCAGTGCGGAGAGGCATCGGCCGATGAGGTCTTAGAGTCCGATTCTTCTCGTTGTCACTATCGGGATCGGCCTTTGCATGGTTTTCATCATTGCCGCTGAATTCCATCAGAGGTTGGGCGGACCTCGAGAAGCAGTTCCACAAGTACTTCTTCGCCGGCATGCACAAGATGAAGTTGATGGACCTCACGGCGGTTTGACAGAAGATGGATGAGTCGGTGCAAGACTATATTCAGAGGTTCCGAGACGTGCGTAGCAGATGCTACAGTCTCAATCTCAGCGATACCCAATTAGCTGAGCTCGCATTTCAGGGGTTGCTAAACCCGATCAAGGAGAAGTTTTCCTCTTAGGAGTTTGAAAGTCTGTTACACCTGGTGCAGCGGGTATCGGCCCATGAGAGCCGGTTCCAAGAAGCTCAGAGGGAGAAGTTCTAGAAGAAGGTTGCGTACGCCCAAGCGTACTCATCAGACTCTGAGGAGGATGCTGAGTCCGATGCCGAAGTTGGACTCGCTGAGTGGTCAAGAAACAAGAAGCCCGTTGCCTGTCCCTGGGTAAAGGCATCGGGTAAAGAAGAAAAGTATGATTTTGATATTAACAAGGCTGACAGAATCTTCGACTTGTTGCTAAAGGAGAAGCAGATCCAGTTGCCACCCAACCACGTGATCCCGCCGGTCGATGAACTGAAGAAGAGGAAATATTGCAAGTGGCACAACTCTCCGTCGCACCACACCAATGAATGCAAGGTGTTCAGGCAGCAAATCCAATCGGCCGTCGAGCAGGGCCGAATTAAGTTCGATGACGGAAAGAGGCCGATGAACATCGACGGGCACCCGTTCCCCACCAATATGGTCTACATCCAGTGCCCCGATGGGCGACGCAGAGAGGAAGATAGGCGCGTCAAGGAGGAGGGGAACCAGACACAAGTTACTTCATCGGACTTGATAAACAAGTACAAGAAGAAGGCAAGTGAAGAGTATGATTACGAAGCCGATCGAGCCCCTTCACGGTTCAACCCCCACTGGAACTGCGAGTTCTTCTGGTTCTGCTGGAATAAAGGAATGCGGCTACCATCAATGGACCTACTCAAGAGTTTAGAAGGAGAAGTGTTCGAGAAGGCATTGAACAGAAAATACTTAAAACAATATTACCAGAGCATATGGATAAATGCCTAAGTATACACGGAAGCAAAGAAAATCAAATAGCCGATACAAAGTATCGCCTTAAGAAACGGCCGATGAAACTCATCGCCCTTAGACATAAATTTACAGCGTAAAAGCCAAGAGTTTTTGGGCCCCAGCCGTTCCGTTAGAAGAAGTCTTGGAACTCCAATGACGCATGCAAGCGTGTTTATCACCGATGGCAGAAATTCGAAAGATTATAAAAGTTTTCAGGCCAGATAAGGGATGATAGTCTCAACCACTCTGCTCCTGATGACATCGACACTCCGGATAAAAGCCAAATCTTCTCCGTCCGACCCTAGAATTAACTTGATGGCCTGATGACGATTGTGCACGTGGCGGACGGCCTCGTTGAGCTGGCATTCTTGTGCCTGGATCCGTTCAGGAAGGACTTGCATGGCATTTTGAGATCAGATCGGCTTCTTCCGTCTCTAATTCTGCCAGACGAGAAGACGTAGCCGATGATTCATCAAGCAGATTATCTAGATTGGCCTTCTCTTGGACGACGATGGCATCGTCGGCTTGGGCAGCCTCCAGTTGTAGTCTCTGACTCACCCTATCGGACATTCTCTGTTGAGCTCTGGTGAACGAGGGCCAATGAAACTCCAGGTGAACGGCCGGCATCAGTACGTCAACAAGCTCCACGGTTAGATGATCCATAATATCATTGAAACGTGCCCTTATCGGACCTGAATTATTCACCAAATTCTCAATAGGATCTTGGAGCCGGTTCAGGATGTCCGATAAGACCTCTTTGACTTCAGAGGTGAGTGGAGCGCTAGCCGGCTGGGGGGCACCAACGACTTCTTCTTTTTGCAGATAATGGCTAACATCGAAAGGGAACCTCCGAGTAAAAGACTGAGTAAAGACAAAGAGAAAGGGTAAGATGGGAGTTGAACGATTGAAATGATAAAGTCAAAAAGATGCTTACATCGGCTGCTTCAGCGCGATCGGGGACGAGCGTAGCATCAACGGCCGCAGAAGAATCACAGGGTTCCTCAGCCACATTCCCATCATCGACGTCGGCAGTATGACTTCTGGTTGCGCCCTCTTCTTCAATATCAGCTTGAGGGGTAGGAACGTTGGAATCCTCCTCCACGACAGAAGGGTTGATCATCAGCTGCAAAAATGAAACAAGGCCGATGTTAATATCATAAGGATAGGTATGACCAGAAGACTAAAAGGTACCTAGGAGGATTCATCGGCAACAGCAGTAGCCGGAGCATCGGTGTCGGCAGCGACAGTGGATAATGCATCATCGTCAGCAGCCGCATTGGCTCATCATTGATCGGACCATATCTAATAAGGTACAATTTCTCCTCTCGGACACATCATTCCACAAAGGTGTTCCAGGTGGAGTCAATTGTGGAATAATTCCACAATCCTTTAGATGATTACTAAACTCAAGGCTCAAGTATTTACCCCCACGATCTGATCGTAGAAACTTGATTGTCTTTCCTAAATAATTTTGTACTTCATTCTAGAATTCTTTGAACTTTTCAAAGGACTCCGACTTATGCCTCACTAGGTAGATATATCCATATCAACTAAAGTCATCGGTAAAAGTTATGAAGTACTGAAAACCACCTTTAGCTATTGAGCTCATTGGCCCACACACATCAGTATGTATGAGTGCCAACAACTCACTTGCCCTCTCATTCTGACCTGTGAAAGGTGCATTTGTCATCTTGCTAAGTAAACAAGATTCACAGGTCTCAAATGATTTAAAATCAAAAGAGTCGAGAAGACTATCCTTATGGAGCTTCTCCATGCATCTCTTATTTATATGACCTAGACGATAATGCCAAATAAATGTGGGATTTAAATCATTAAGACGTTGCCTTTTCATATTAATGTTATAAACATGATATTCTTCAGAATTCAAAACGTATAATCCATTCTCCAATGGAATATGACAATAGAACATATCTCTAAGATAAATTGAACAACTATTGTTCATTGATCTAAAGTCATAACCTTCTGCTTGCAAGCATGAAGTAGAAATTACGTTTTTACATAGAGTTGGAGCACAATAACAATTATTTAATTCCAAAACTAATCTTGAAGGTAGAGACAATGGCATGGTGCCGACAGCAACCGCAGCAACTCTTACTCCATTGCCCACATGAAGATCCACTTTGCCTCTAATCAAACTTCTACTTCTTCTCAGACCGTACAACGACTTGTAGATGTGAGCAACTGATTCGGTATCAAATATCCAAGAATCAGTAGATGAAGTGGCAAGATTGATTTCTATAACATTTATACCTGAAGTGAAAGTCATAATTCCCTTCTTCTTGAGATCATCCAAGTACTTCTTGCAGTTTCTCTTCCAATGACCTGGCTGTTTACAGTAAAAGCATATTGCATCTTGAGCCACCACTTTCTTTTCCTTTTTGGTCTTAGAATTGCTCGCGATCTCATCGGGAGTCAACTTCCTCTTGATCGCACATTTCTTGACACGGGGTTGTTTCTTGCCTTTCTGTAGCATCATCACATGACTGTTGTTTTTCTTAATGCTCTCCTCGGTGGTTTTCAGCATCTCATGCAGTTCCGTCAAGGTTTTATCCATGCTATTCATATGATAATTCAATATGAACGGTTCAAAACTGGATGACAGGGATTAAAGAATCAGGTTAGTAGCCAACTCTTGGCTAAGGAGAAAGCCTAGCTTTTTTAGACTCTCAATATAACCAATCATCTTAATAACATAGGGAATGACGGGATTCCCTTCAGCAAGTCTACACGCAAACAAGGATTTTGAGGTGTTGAACCACTCGACCCTCGCTTGGTTCTCAAACATGCTACGCAGACCCACAATAATATTGTAAGCATCTGTGTTCTTATATTGCTTCTGAAACTTAGAGTACATTGTGACAAGCATCAGATAGCTCATATCAAGGCAATCATTAGTGTGCTTCTCATAAGCACGTAGTGTTGCCATAGTAGCACTATCAGGCAAGTCATCAGGGTAGGGACTTTCAAGAACATACTTTTTTCTTTCTTGTTTAATAACAATTCTCAAATTTCTATACCAATCCATAAAGTTTGTTCCATTAAGCTTTTATTTCTCAAGGATAGATCACAAATTAAAGAACTGGACGTGGTAGAAGCTGACATGATCTATAATATAAGATATGCAAAATTTAGCACCTATATTTATGTTAATCTTTCATTAAACTATTTAACAAAATATTTCCCCACTATGCTTTTGGAAATTAAAACCTCCCTCTCGATCATATAGTGGGTCAGGATCCTCATTTCACTAATTCCTAGTGAGCTTTGGTATCACTGCTAGAAATTAATGACATGGAGTAAGCAATATCTTACTAATCACATCTCCATGTGACACCCGTTTATTGGGTTAGCATCATCATGCTCCGGCCCCAACCTGATGCCCTAAGGTCCAAAAGTATTTTGATAACCTTATTAAGCAAACCAAAGCTTCTGCGTATAGATGTCCGACATTTATCCTAACTTGCAATGGTAATCACCGGCACTTTGCTTTGGTAGACCCACCAAACGATGAACATTACCATGTTAGGTGCAACAATTGGAAAGGCATCGAAAACTTAATTTTTCTGAGGGATTCTATCCTATCATGACAACATATCAACCGGGATATAGCATAAAAATAGATATAAGACATCATAGAAAAACATATTTAACTATGAATTAGTATGGCCCAATTAAATGGTGATCTCTATCTCCATTAGTGGTGTAGGTGATCCCATTGTCCACATCACTCCTTCGGGCCACCATGCTTGAAATCCTAAAATCTTATATCTAGACTACTACTATAATAGCTAGAAAGTGAAGATTACAAATATTGATTCAAGCACCCGACACGCAGGTCAGAAAATACAACAGAGACAGCTATCACATAGCCGAAGATCATGGCATACAAGCTATGCATAAGAGTTACATGTATTACATACATCTCTTACAAATAAATAGGGCCATATCATTTACATCATTCTCTACAAAAAAATAAGTTAGACGTGGAATCACATTCTAGCTAACGATGTGAACTCGGACTCTATAAAAGTCGCGCGCACATGGCGGTCCTGCTAGCCGGTTAGCGGGCGGGGGGTCGAGAGGGATTACGCCCCCTCACGGGTTGTAGGGCAGCGCCTTGTCTACCAGCAAAAATCACAGATCCGATCTATGAAGTTGCTTTAGAAAAACTACTCAGGACAAACAATTTACCCTTATCTGAGACAACCTCTTGAGAACCAGTTTTTCCTTAACCGATAGGGTCGGCCAGGTGGTCGAGCGATGCGCTCAAGAGCCGATGACAGTTGTCGGGAAGACCAGTCAGGAGGCGCTCGAGGCGGCCGGATGTAACAACATATAGCGATTCGAGTGTTACGATCCAATCTGCAACTACCCATAAACCGATTGATCTCATTAACCCGTGCTACCGATTGACTCATCTCATGAACCAATCGACCTACACTGTAATAGATCCAATCTACTATGAATGCATATCAACCCTATGCATCAATCTAGATCACAATGTAGCGAAGGCTACGCTAGCCGAAAAAAAAATTTCTACCGCGCACACCAGGATATCTTGTTAAGAGAGGAACCATAGATCGTTACCTCAGGCACGCAATACAGCGGAAGGAGAGTTGGAGTAGCGAGTCAATCCAACTCGAGCGTGCTGATGAGGTTAGGAAGCCGATTAGTGTCCTCGAGAAGCCGATCAACGTCTTCGAGAACTCCCGAGGACTTCTCTCGAGGACTCCTCCTTCGAGCCGATGACGCCGATGATTCAATTAGCAATGCACATGCCAATGCCTATCAGCGACACCAATACCGATACTAATGCGAAGCAGAACAGTAATGCCTCTACTGGTATCTATACATCCAGGGTGGGAACACTGGCCGATGGTGTACTAGCACCAAAGCGGTCGGTGAGATGGTCAGGCTCTTGAGAGGTGGTGGCTAGGGTTTGCTCTCGGTGGCTAACAACTTAACACGAGGATCGCATCAACATGGGAGGCAAAATCTCTCTTT
>KE371877.1:659112-670387 GCA_000418225.1 Zizania latifolia
CATGTGTTTGATTCAATGTCTACAAGTACTTGATTTTCAGATTGTACTATGAATGTTGATTGAAATATATATGTGTTCTAGTGCATATCAAGTGTTTGTTGAATTGACTGAGTGGCTCCGAAATGTATTTTACATGTTTGATGAATTGTCTATGAAGCCGCACACCAAGTGTTCGATCATTTGCGCATGAGTGCTTTGTGCATGTCTTTTTCTATAGAACGCTTGTTGCACTCGTGGATGCTCTTTGATTGATCATTTAACACTTGTCTTTACTTTGGACAATTCTTTTTCTGTGATTGCTTTTGGTGGAGATTGTATCAACTTGCTTCGAGTGGATATTTTAGCACAGCCTTGCGCTGAATCTCTTGAAGCCACTAGCAAGTTCAATACAACGAGTCGAGGAGATTTTGCTTTAATAGGTGTTTTTATTTTGCGCCCATTCACCTCCCTCTGATCGCTAGTTTTGGTCCAACACTGCTTTGTTCATATTGTAGCATAAAACTGATAGAAATATGCCCAAGAGAATTCTGAAAGAACCGGAAGTTCTGGCTTGAGGTCGGAAGTTTCGGGTTCTGGAGCAACCGGAAGTTCTGGTGGGACCGGAAGTTCTGGGCCAGCCCTAGTTTTGGTTTCTGGAGGAACCGGAAGTTCTGGTTGGACAGGAAATTCTAGGCCTGCTTGAAAGATGAATTCTGGACAAACCAGAAGTTTCGGGTGGAACCGGAACTTCGGGGTCGAAATAAATTCGATACAGAATATTATTTTCGGAAGTTTCGGGCCTAGACCAGAACTTCTGAGCCAGACGAACAGATTAGATCTGTTAGGCTTTAATACTGATTAAAGGCCCATGAGAGGGCACTATATAAGGAGAGGAGGGGCTAGGACGAAAAGGCTACTGTTGTTTTCGCCCCTACCCTAACTCTAGCCGCCACCTCCTCCTGGCCGCACCCGCTGTGGTCGTATCTCCCCTAACCTCACACGTGGTACTAGCATACCGGCGTGAGGTGATCTCATCCCTATACGTGTGGATACCGTAGAGGCGCTGCTACAATTGCGGCGCTGATCATCTCGACGTGAGGATCGTTCGTCTTCATCGCCGAGGATCGGACGGAGCCGGGCGAAGTTGATTGAGGACGCGCTTTCCCAACTCTTCTTCCACTGCCCTAGCTCATCTCATAGCTAGAGGTAACGATCCATGATCCCATTACTCACATGGTTCCTAGGTTGAACAGGGTAGAAAAAGTTTTATTTTTAGCTAGCGTAGCCTGCCCCGTTACCCAACAGTGGTATCAGAGAATACGTGCATTGTGTTCGATCTTGATCATGCACATATAGGTGATATGTGGTGAAAATAGATTAGATCTATTGTTCTTGCGTCAAATTTTCAAAAGTTTCGAGCACCAGTCGGAACTTCCGGGCTAAAATAATCCCGGTACAGAATGTCATTTTCGGAAGTTCTAGTTGGACTGGAAGTTCTAGGTTCAGAAGTTCTGGTTGGACCAGAAGTTCCGAGCAGAAATAAATTCCGTACAGAAGGTTATTTTCGGAAGTTTTGGGCCTTGAGCCGAAAGTTCCTAACGAAAATAAATTCGATGCAGAAGGCTTCAGCCGAAAGTTCTGGGCTTCGGCCGGAAGTTTCGAGCCTTGAGCCGGAAGTTCTGGATCTACTTTTTAGTCATGCATAGATTCTACGCTTAACTTGATTTTACAAAGAATGATGTGAGTGGTATGGACTTGTGATGTATATGATGCATGCATGTAATTTTCATGGCCTACGTGTCATGGTTAATTGCAGTCCAAGGCTATTCTATTGTTGTATGACCTGCGTGTCGACATGTGATGCTTCTCCTCATATAATTCGTATAGTGCTATTAGATGTAATAGACCGATACAAGATCATGGAGACCTGAAACGTGATGACCCGAAGGACAAGAACCATGGAGATGGAGATCACCATGTGAGAAGGGCCATACTATGTCACAGTTAATATGATTGCCTGTGATGTTTACTTATGTTCCTGTCATACTATTCTTTCATGTTCTGTGTGCGGTAGACATCGTTACCATGTTAAAATAGTTTCCCTCAGAAAATTAAGAGTCATTGATGCCCTTCCTAATAGCTGCACCTACAATGGTTTTGATCATTATATGGTAGGTCTGCCAAAGCAGAGTACCATCTTTTATCTTAACCAGTTAGGGTGGATGTCGGACATCCACAAGCATAGTATTGGTTTGCTTAACAAAGCTATCAAAACTATTTTAGACTTTGGGGCATGGAGTTGAGCGTCGAGGCATTGGATGCCACACCAACGAACAAGAGTCACATAGAGATGTGATTAGCAAAGGGTTGCTTACCTATGTCACTAATTTTCTAGCAATGATGCCAAAGCTCACTAGAAGTTAGTTGAATATGGATCTTGTCCCACTACATGTCGTAAGAGGGAAAATGATTGTATATCATATAGTAGAGCATCTTTTATTTGATAGAAGATTCACATAGCATAGTGCTCCAACTTGCATTTTGTTGTAGATCATGGCACCTACTGCTAGTAACACTTCCAGTTTTAGTATGCGATCATTTCTTGAAAAGAAAAAGCTTTCTGGAACAAACTTTATTAATTGGCATAGAAGCTTGAGAATTATTCTCAAACATGAGAAAAAGGAATATGTTCTAGAGGTTCCCTATCCTGATGAACCAGCTAATAATGCATCTACAGCTGATCAGAGGGCTTATGAGAAGCACACCAATGATTCACTCAATGTTAGCTGTCTCATGCTTGCCAGTATATCCTCTAAGCTTCAGAAGCAAAATGAGAATAGGAATGCCCATGATATGATTGTGGGACTCCAAGGCATGTTTGAGAACCAAGCTCGAGCCGAGAGGTACAACGCCTCAAAGTCCTTATTTGCGTACAGAACTGGTCATTGGTAGAGGGACTGCAAATTGTACTTGAAAGAACTCAAGAAGAAAAAGGGAAGTAAGACTTCCACCTCTACTTCAAGTATAAATGTTATTAAAATTAATCTTGCTACTCGTCCAAGTGATTCATGGGTACTTGATACCGGATCAATGATTTACACTTGCAAATTATTGCAGGGACTAAAAAGAACTAGAAGGTATGCAAGAGGCCAATTGGATGTGCGCGTCGGCAATGGTGCAAGAGTTGCTGCGTTGGCCGTCGGCGTTTATTCTTTGTCGCTATCCTCAGGATTAGTTTTGGAATTGAATAATTGTTATTACATTCCTGCATTTGACAGAAACATTATCTCTTCTTCATGTTTAAAGGAAGATGGTTATGAATTCATAATAAAGAATAAGTGTTGTTCGATATTTTTGAATGGTATGCTCTATGGTACTTGTCCATTGATGAATGGATTATATATTCTGAATCTTGAGGATACACATGTTTATAACATTAATACGAAGAAGCCTTGGCTTAATGATTTAAAATCTAATTTTGTTTGGCATTATCGTTTAGGTCATATAAATGAGAAACGTATGCTGAAGCTCCATAAAGATGGTCTTCTAGAGTCTTTTGATTTTGAATCATTTGACACATGCAAGTCTTGTTTACTTGGCAAAATGACTAAGACACCTCTCACTGGTCAAAGTGAAAGGACGAATGAATTGTTGGCCATTGTACATACAGATGTATGTGGATCAATGAGTTCTACGGCTAGAGGTGGTTTTTAGTACTTCATTACTTTTACCGACGACTTTAGTAGATTTGGTTACATCTACTTAATGAGGCATAAGTCAGAATCCTTTGAAAAGTTCAGGGTGTTCCAGAATGAGGTACAAAATCATATAGGCAAGACAATTAAATTTCTGCGATCGGATCATGGAGGTGAATATTTGAGCTATGAGTTTATTGATCATCTAAAGTAGTGTGGAATTGTTCCACAGCTGACTCCACCAGGTACGCCTCAATGGAATGGGGTGTATGAGCGGAGGAACCGAACTTTGTTAGACATGGTCCAGTCAATGATGAGTCAATCTGATCTTCCATTGTCCTTCTGGGGATACGCCCTAGAAACTATTGCTTTCACATTGAACAGGGTTCCATCTAAATCTGTAGAGAGGACGTCATATGAGATATGGACTAGGAAGCGTCCCAGATTATCTTTTCTAAAGATATGGGGTTGTGAGGCCTATGTAAAACGTTTGATGTCTGATAAGCTCGCTCCCAAATCTGATAAATGCTTTTTTGTGGGGTATCCTAGGGAAACCAAAGGATATTACTTCTATAACCGGGAAGAAGACAAAGTATTTGTCGCCCGGAATTGTATCTTTCTTAAGAAAGAGTTTCTCTCGAAAGGAGTTAGTGGAAGCATAGTGTGACTCGAAGAAGTTCGGGAACCACTCAAAAGTGTTTCAGCTCCTATTAAACCACAACTCGATATGCAAAATGTTGAAGAACCTGTTGTCGAAACACCAGCCCCGCGTCAGTCGAAAAGGGTTAGTCGTGCACCCGAGCGGTTTGTGATTCTAACCACGGGGCAGCACGACATATTATTGTTAGACAATGATGAACCTAAGACCTACTCAAAAGCGGTGATGAGACCAGACTCTAAGATATGGCTTGAAGCCATAAGATCCGAGTTAGAATCTATGCTAGAAAATCAAGTTTGGAACTTGGTCGATCTACTTGATGGTGTCAAAACTATCGAGCGTAAATGGATTTTTAAGAAAAATATAAACGTTGATGGAAATATTCACATCTATAAGGCACGATTGGTGGTGAAAGATTTCAAACAAATTCAAGGTGTTGAAAATATTTTCGTCCGTCGTAATGCTAAAGTCTATCCAGATTATCCTTGCAATTATCGCATATTATGACTATGAGATATGGCAAATCAATGTCAAAACGTCTTTCCTTAATGAAAATCTAAACGAGGATGTGTACATGACACAGCCTAAAGGTTTTGTCGATCCCAAAAATGCTGGGAAAATTTGCAAGCTTCAAAAGTCCATTTATGGACTGAAGCAAGCTTCTCGGAGTTGGAATCTTCGTTTTGATGAAATGATCAAAGGGTTTGGTTTCATCAAGAATAAAGAAGAGCCATATGTTTACAAAAAGGCTAGTGAGAGTGCACTTATATTTCTAGTCTTATATGTAGATGACATATTATTGATCGAAAATGATATTCTAATGCTTGATGCTGTTAAATCTTCATTGCGAAAGAGTTTCTCAATGAAAGATCTAAGAGAGGCAGTATATATATTGGGCATAAAGATCTATAGAGATAGATCGAGAAGGCTAATTGGATTAAGCCAAAGCACGTACATTGACAAGGTATTGAAATAGTTCAATATGCAGGATTCTAAGAAAGATTTCTTGCCAATGTCACATGATATTACTCTCAGCAAAAGTCAGTGTCCATCGACACCTGATAAGCTAGAGAAGATGAGTATGATCCCGTATGCTTCCACAATCGGGTCCATCATGTATGCCATGCTTTGTACATGTTCAGATGTTTCCTAAGCTCTAAGTGTTACGAGTAGATACCAATCAAACCCGGATGAATGTCACTAGGCGATGGTAAAGAGTATCCTCAAGTACTTGAGAAGAACTAAAGATATATTCCTAATCTATGGAGGTGCGAAGGAGTTCGTTGTAAATGGTTATACCGACGCTAGTTTCTAAACCGACAATGACGATTCAAGATCGCAATCTGGATTTGTGTTTTGCCTTAATGAAGGCGCAGTGAGTTGAAAAAGTTCCAAGCGAGAAACGGTTGCAGATTCAACAACGGAGGCCAAGTACATTGCAGCTTCTGAAGCTGTAAAGGAGGCTGTTTGGATCAGAAAGTTTGTTTCTGAGCTGGGTGTTGTTCCTAGTGCGTCCAGTCTAGTGGACCTCTATTGTGATAATTGTGGTGCAATTACGTAAGCCAAGGAGCCTAGATCGTACTAGAAGTCCAAGCACATACCGCGACGCTATCACCTCATTCGAGAGATCATAGATAGAGGTGATGTAAAGATATGTAAGGTACACATTGATTCGAACATTGCCGATCCGTTGATGAAACCTCTCTCGCATCCTAAGCATGAGGCGTACTTGAGCTCTATGGATATTAGATACTTGTGTGATAGAGTCTAGTGTATGTGAGAGAAGAAATCTTGTCTATGCTGATATATTTTAGATAATTGGTTATCTTGTTCCTTGAATAATTATCTTTTACATTGATCAGTAAGTATGTGACTTGTTTATGAAACTCTTTGTTTTATAATGATGTTATTCTAAATGATCCCTAATCTCATATTATCATGTGGAACAGTGATGATTTATATATTAGTACATCTGACTGATTGATGATCATGTTTTACGGATCATAGATATGGAGATATCAAATCGGTGATGTGGACACATGTTAGAGAACATGGTGTTGGATAGACCCACCTTGAGATACTGCTGGGATTGTTATTCTTGATGTGCCATCAGTTGTTATCTCAAATGGTGTACCTGTAGAATCCTTTGACCTGATATCGTCATTGATTCCAGAATGTGTAGTAACACACTTAGAGGCTTCCAAACGCTATTCCGTAACGAGGTAGTTATAAAGGTTGCTTTCGGGTATGTTATGAAACATGTCTTGGGATGTGAGCAATTAAGATGAAATTTACCCCTCCTAAATAACGGGAGAGACGTCTCTGGGCCCCTCGAGATAGTTGGATTAGAAAAGTGCATGGCCATGCCACTATGATTAAAGAGTTAATCATGATTAATCCATTACTTGATCAAGTGAAGTGTCGAGCTATCACAAGGGTGGCATGAATCTCGCCTTGAGCTTGACTGATATCTTGTGGTAAAGGGATTGGTGCATGAGTATATCAAGGTTCAGTTGATATGATCTTTATATGCATTCGGGGGTCAGTATGTGTTGCTAGGTACCGCTATTGACCTGTGATCTAGAAAAGGTTTCTGGGTAACGGTCGTTTACATATGAACCTATCGGGTCAAACGCTTAAGGGGATGAGATTTAAAGCTTGCAAGAATTGACTCTTGTGCAAGTGGGAGATTGATGGAAATATGCCCAAGAGAATTCTAGGGAACTAGAAGTTCTGGCTTGAGGCCGGAAGTTCCGGTGGGACCGGAAGTTCCGGGTCAGCCTCAGTTTTGGTTTCTAGAGGAACCAGAAGTTTCGGTTGGACCAAAAGTTCTGAGCCTGCCTGAAAGGTGAATTCTAAACGAACCAAAAGTTCTGGGTGGAACCGAAACTTCTGAGTCGAAATAAATTCGATACGGAATGTTATTTTTAGAAGTTCTAGGCCTGGACCAAAACTTCTAAACCAGACGAACATATTAGATCTGTTGGGCTTTAATACTTATTAAAGGCCCATGAGAGGGCACTATATAAGGAGAGAAGGGGCTAGAACGAAAAGACTGTTGTTGCTTTCGCCCCTACCCTAACCCTAGCCGCCACCTCCTCCTGGCCGTACCCGCTGTGGTCGTATCTCCCCCAACCTCGCGCGTGGTACTAGCATACCGACGTGAGGTGATCCCGTCCCTATATGTGTGGATACCGTAGAGGCGCTGCTGCAATTGCGGCGCTGATCATCTCGATGTAAGGATCGCAAGGCTTCATCGTCTTCATCGCCGAGGATCGGACGGAGCCGAGCGGAGTTGATCGAGGACGCGCTTCCCCAACTCTTCTTCCGCTGCCCTAGCGCGTCTCACAGCTAGATGTAACAATCCATGATCCCATTACTCGCTTGGTTCCTGGGTTGAACAGGTTAGAAAAAGTTTTGTTTTTGGCTAATGTAGCCTGCCCCGTTACCCAACAAAAACATTATTTTCTAACTCGCCTTTTCTGATAACTTGTCATGAAAAGGTTTGTGAAATATTAATTACTAATGTAATGTGGTAAAGAATATTTTGGATATTATTTTTTTACAAAATATAAAAAATTATTATCAATTAATTAAAAATTATCAAACAATTGTCAATAATATTGTAATCACGAAAATATATGTTCAAAACTTCTTAAAACAAGAGGCAGGGGTATTTCAGTCACTCTTATCCTCTCAACCATCCTACAGCTGATCAAAAAGCTAGACAGCTAAACACCTAACTTCTCAATACAACACTTCTCACATAATCCAATTCAAATAGAATCGCAGCTGCAGCTGTGTCGGGTATATGACTCCAGGGTACTTCCCGAAGGTGATGGCGATCAAGTAGGAGGGGTCGGGAGACGAAGCATTAAAGACGATCTAGAAGGGGTCGGATCATTCGATAGCTGAAGATGCGGTTGGCAGTCTGAAAAGCTCCCGAGTCCCACACTCGGGAGTATAGCCCGATCGTAGGCACTCGGATGGTCAAAGTCGACAGCTAGACCGCCCCATCAATGACAATAAAGCCCGGGCATGTAACTATTCAATCAAGACAGCGAGTAATGCCAAGGTTAATAGCCCACATCCTGACCGTTTCAACTGTTGTAAAGGGACTTAATATGGCGCATAAAACCTAAATGGTAACCCCCAGCTCCTGCAGTATATAAAGGGCTCGAGAGAACCTCTTACAGGCACGATGTTTTTTGGCTACACATTCTGTTAGACATATTCATACTTTTTCATATGCTTAAGGTCATTTCAAGCCCTTAAGCTCATATTTTCACACACATAGGACTAGGGTTATTATTTTCCGGGAGGTCCAAACCTATCTAATTCTTGTGTCTCGTATTCTTTGAGGCAACAATTGAATCTCGACCACAGTCATCCCCTTACACCTATACAAAACACCTCTGTGGATAACCCCGTAGAGGACTGTCGTACTTACGCAACGACAAGCTGCTTTTTATAAAATCTGCAGCTATTCCAAACAGGGTCTAAACCTGTTTAGTTCAGCTTTTAGCTTCCCAACTAAAAAACTAGTTGGAAAAGCTGAACCAAACACAACCTTAGTCTATATATCTACTTCTAGTCTATTTGTAGAAGATTTTTTTAAAATCATCTATTTAAAAACATATTACGAATAATATGATTATTAATGCATTGATGTGGGCTATTTAGAAATGTGCTATAAATTACCTTTCCGTTCTAAAATACTGAAAGTTTTAGGTTTGAACATATATATTAAAAAGAAAAGTAAAAAATTATAATATTCTTTTCAAGGTTGATAAGTGTGGGCCTGTGGTTAGATAGAGTAACGATTAATCAAGTTTAAAAATAGTATAATTATTTTGAAGATACAAATTATTTTTATAAGTATTAGAATGTTAAATTTATAATAAATTTAAACTCTACAATTTATTATAATTTCGAACAGCAGAGATATACGTGGCACCATTGCTACAATTTTTCGAGCGAGGTCAGTCCGGTCCACTCAACCCTCCAATCGATACACCGACGCTGCGGCGTCAACCTCGAGAAAACCAGACATAAAAAAACAGCACAAGGCCACATGCTACTGCACTGCATTGTGTTCACCGACACACGCGACGCGACCCTAGAGTGTTGGATCATTGGGTGCACGCTCGATTCATCTAGCCGGATTAAAACTCGATTTTATTTTTAGGGTAAAGTTAATAAGTCAGTGATACTGAGAATAAAAATTAAAATATATTTTATTAAAAAAATCAGTATTATAAAATGATGTGTAAAGAAATTGAAGCGAAATTTCTTTATATCCGAATCAATGGTAGGTAGTGAGGCGTGGAGTCTTTGGGAATCAAGTTGAAACGATGTGGGTGAAGTATTTGTTTTGACGTTGAGAGTAGTATGAAAGTCTCTGGATTAAAAGATTTAGATTTTATTCTAATATATAAGAGATTCTAAAGTAATATTTGTCCTCACTTCTAATTCAATTTTATTACTATCTTGTATCAACCAATTTCCCACTTTATATATATACATTAAATCAAAAGTATTATAGTTTTTTTAAAAGATAGAATTCCTTATATTATGATACAAAGTAAGTGCTCCTTAAATGTAATCTTTCCTCCGTTCCATAATATAATAACTTAGATTCGGATATATATTTTATAGTATAACGAATCTAAACAGTGACACTATCCAGATTCGTTATATTATAAAATATTCCATCCGGTCTTAGGTTGCTATATTATGAAACGGAGGAAGTAAGTTTTAAAGTTTAAAATTTATCCAAGATATAGCAACCAATTATTTGTAAAAGATAACTTTTATCTTTAAAAAGCATATACTACCTTGAGACTTAATTACTCTTTACTCCACCAAATACTTCTGGATCTACACCCAACTAGAATAGATTATTATGATTTTCTTATCCTTAGTATATATAACTAAACTACATTTTAGGGTTGGGAAAGTAGTTAGTTTAAATGAATAGTATTTTTCTAGGTCGGACAATGGCAGGCCTGGAGTATCTACAAAGCAAGGCAGATGGCAAACTCATAGCCCATTAATCAATCTGATGGGCCCTGGCACTACATTCTACCTATTTATGACTTAAAAAAGTTGTCCAGTTATACCAAGCCCTCTTTTGAAACACAAACAGATAGTTTCTTCTCGTTTATAGAGGAATCGAAATGAACCTTATGAATATCGTATGAAATGTTGAGGAAGATCTGCTACTAAGTATAATATAGAGATTTTGGTGATGAACAATTACAAAGAAAACAATGGAAATACAAAATGTAGGAAATCTATGTTTTTTATTTTTGACATGTGCTTGCAACGAGAAGTAACCACTTAATTTATAGGCACAATCAGAGTGAAAATAAGTTTAAGATGTGTCCACTCGGTTATATATTTTCTTAGGTTTCCATTTGTATCTCCAGATAACAAATATACATCTTCAAAAATTTTAACATACAATTCTAAATTTCAAACGGGATTTGTAAATCAGAGTTCCGAGTTCAGACATCAAGGTCCCGTGAGTCCGTGACAGACTTACCATCATTCACTATCTGCATATTCACAGCGCGACAATGTAATCCTACTCCAGATTCGAGCCATGGAATTTTGTAGTTTTAATAATCATAAGGATGCTGCATTTGTCTTGACCTATTTGAAAAATGAAGCAGCCTGCAGCTAGCACGAACAGATGGATGCGTCCAAACCAAGGGAACCACCCAGCATTGGGAATCCGGAACAAAACTTGCAGCTTCAGGAAATTTTCAAAATCAACAAGACATCATCTCGGATTTGATCTCGAGTTACCGTTTGCAACGTCGGCGATCCTGCAGGCGAGCGGCCGGCCGGCGCTCCAGGACACGCCCTCCTCCACCTTCCACACCCCGTCGTCGAAGTTGCGCGCGTAGCTGGCCGGGTCATAGGACCCCGCCCCGCC
>KE371877.1:690445-706353 GCA_000418225.1 Zizania latifolia
CCGCCGCCGCTCCCCGCCGAACGGATCGAACCACCGAGCGTCATGAGCCGCGGACGCGCGCGCGCTGTCGCATGGCGCGGCCGTGGCCGTCGCGTGAGAAAAATCCAAACCGGCAGCAGGAGGCCGCTCGCTAAAGATAGCAATGGTACCGGAAATCCCATAGTTTTTTTATCATATTAGGATATATCCATATAATTAAATTATTTAGTCGTGGGTTTATTAAAGAGAAAAAAACAAAACTTAATGAATACGCGGGTATAGGAATGATTTTATACTATCCATACCTATCACCTGATGGATACTCGTCACCCAATGAGCTATTTATTTATAGCACAATCTATTAAAAAAACCCTAAGTTTACTTCAGTCTTTCCTAAATTCTCTTCACTGGTTACTGCTTTTCTTCCAGGCTTTAGATCCTATAGCGACGTGTGTCTCTACTCCTCCTCACTCCTTAGTCCAGGGTTCTAGACATCCAGTGCAGGCCGCTGCACTGCTCCTCGCAATGGTTAATGACTATTGACTAATGTGACATTGTGACAATCCGTAGACTATAATGTGGCAAAATGCAATGTTTTATTGCCTATTGGCTAATGTCTAATAGCCTTTTGATGTACTATAGTAGTTAAGACTATTAAGTATTGGTTACTCATTTATTTGGTTACGTGCCATCTTAAGAATGATTACGTTACAAGGTTTATGCACTGTTCTGGAATGGTTATGTGTTATTTTGTTGATTAAATTAGAATATGGTTATAACGGGTATAATTTATCTGATGGGTATATTTTACTCGTACATATATAGGTTCAAAGAAAAATTAGACTTACATATATAAATGGGTTATTCGATAAGGTGATTTTTTTCTAAAGAGCTATGAGGTTGAGATGTCAAATATTTGCGTATTAACGTCTTTAGGCCGCGCGCGCACAACGGCTGCCTCACTGCCTCCTCGGCGCCGCCCCGCGCGTGCCACACCACTGCGCCACTGCCAGCCGGCAGCC
Source organism: Zizania latifolia (assembly GCA_000418225.1). Lineage (NCBI taxonomy): Eukaryota > Viridiplantae > Streptophyta > Magnoliopsida > Poales > Poaceae > Zizania > Zizania latifolia. The sequence continues at coordinate 691,447 of KE371877.1, forward strand.
GGCCAGCGTCCCCCGGCCGATTGACTTTTCTTTGGACTAGCGCGCTTCGCCTGGCTGAGGCTCTGCCTCGCCGCGTCCCCACGTAGTCATCGCTCCTGTCCTGTCGAGCTGCGGCTACGGCCACGCGGGGGCGTCGCCGCGCATGTGTCGCCGACGTGTGGGCCCCCCTTACTAAGGGCCGGTTTAAAGTGATAATCACTGTCAAGATTGCCAGCTTTGAATGGATACGGATTTTGTTTTGAGGTGATCATTACGGGAGATGAATATTCAAACACGGTTGGGATGGAGGCTAGGAATCGGGGTTTTGATGTAAGAGGATATCTTTAGCATTAAAAGTAGTGCAAGATTTTATCTAGGTGGTTTAAAATCTTAGATATGGTTCTCCATTTATGCCGATAATTGTTGTATCCATGAGTAATCTGCACCATTTAATTTATACCCTGTTTAGCATAGCTCCAACAGTTAGAGGTGGATTGAGCACATTTAATTGAGTCATTTGATTTTTATTTTAAACTAAACAAATTTTTAATTACTTTATTATATCATATAAACTTTAAATATAATATGAATTTTAAAGCTAGAGTTGTATCAAAATATCTTATCGACAATAATGGTAGTTTTGTATATGATTATTATGAAAGGCCAAACATACATGGTGAGGTTGGAGCCTATAAATTGGGTCTTTAGAGGATATCTTAGCCTATAAATTGCGTTTGCTTACGTTGTAAATATTGATTCTTGACAACCGTGGGAGGTTTTAATAGAGAAATATTAGATATGATTATGCATTTATGCCAATATTGGTGTACCCATTAGAAATCACTGGCACCATTCATTGAATTGAATTTCTGCTTCTGCACGGCATTCATTGAATTTCCGTTTCTTCTTAGTATCCATCCAATTTATCTTAAGGGTACAGCATCGAGCATCGAGACTAAGAAACCATAATTTTTATAATCAATTAGTGTAAAACATGAATATTCGTTTTGTTTTTTTAGTCGTAGACCATAATTGCTTTGTTTTCCTGCAAAAACTGATTTAGTAATAATGACACGTTGAAGAGTCATACGAAACCCTAAATTAATGCATTGATATGTTGATAGAGTAACATATAGATCAAAGTTAAATTCTTTATTTTTTGTTAGACACGGATCAAAACCGAACAAAAAGAGTATCACCAGATAATTTCAAGAGATATATGTCATTAAATATACAACTCGTGCATGTTTTTGGTCTTGCGGTGCGACTCTGGTGGCTGAGCATCATATATTGGATTTTTTTTATCAAACAGAAATATTTCTATTTTAGGATAACACATACGAATAACTAGTTTGCACTATACTTTGCAAAATGACACACCTAGGATGGCAAAGCACCATACATTAGACTCATGTGTTTGGACAATGGAAACATTTCCATTTCAGTATGACCATGTGGACAACTAGTTCACACGAACCTCCACTTAATGATCACTTCATAGGGATTGTAAAGCATCATACATTGAATCTTGGCATTTGTATAGCGGAAACCTCCAAGAAACCTTATATGTTTTAGCATGCATGTCTGTATTTCAGTGAATGTACTAGTATGATGTTGGCGATTACCACTTGACCATAGTCTTGCTCATACATGTCATTGAGTGACAATTTATACATGTTTTTGCCCTTACCATGTGTGATACTATATGGATCGGTTTTCTCTCTAGGTGGCTGAACATCACATATTGGACTTTCTTTTTATCAAACAGAAACATTTGTGTTTTAGGATGATCACACGAATGACTAGTTTGTGCTACGCTCTATATAACGGTACGGTAAAGCCCTATACATTAAACTCACATGTTTGGATAATAGAATCCTTTCCATTTGAGCATGAACATGCGATGAGTAGGTCGCAAGAACCACCACATAATTGTCACTCCCTAGGGTTGCAAAGCACCATATATTGAATTTTGGCATTTGGATAGCGAAAACCTTCAAGAAACCTCATATGTTTTAGCATGTACATCTAAGGTCATTGAATGTACTACTATATGATGTTAGTGATACTATGTCAATCGGTTTCTCTCTGAGGTGACTGAGCATCACGTATTCGACTTTCTTTTTATCAAACGGAAACATTTCTGTTTTAGGATGATCTACAAATGACTAGTCTATGGTACACTATAGGTAACGGTGCGCCCCAAGGTAGGAAAGCACCATACATTAAACTCACATGTTCGGACAATGGAAAGCTTTTCATTTGAGCATGACCATGCATTGAATTTTCGCGGGTAGCCGAAATATCCAATAAACCATATTTGTTTAGCATGTTCCTCTAAGGCACACAGTTCATATGATTAGTCACCAGAATATAGTTTTGTGTATACTTTGGTGTAAGAACATTTCAATGTGATTCTGGTGCAAAGCAATCTATATATGTTTTAGTTTCCTTAGTTGAATAATAGCTCCATGCCTAGTTATACTTATATTAAATGAAGTATATATATTAAGTATGGGGAATCCCCTAAGACAATGGTATGGATGAGGAGTGATCAAATGAAGTGTTCGGCGGACACAAGTGGATGGTCTCGGCATCTGCTATTAGCATCGATACCTCTTAATGTATGTCGAATGCATCATTGATTGATTGATTAACTAGAGTAACTTGTATTTTGATGTGATACGTTCAAAGTGGTTGGTGTGATATGTCATTATCCCCTCCAAACATTGTATATTTATACTCATATAGTACTTAGTAGAGCCCTCTTAGAGATATGCTGCTCGTAGTTAGGTTGTATTCGACTAGATTTATAAAATATTATCCCGATTCTTATATGTAAGGTGTGCGTATCTCTTAGCTATGGAACTCAGCTTTCTCGTAGGTAGACTCTGGTATCTCTGTCAATATGTTCCTTTAGGTATTGGGTATTCGACAATACATTGGCCTCACTTGTCAGTGTCACCATGGCAAAACCTTTTCTCCCCAATTCAGGGTGCAGGGAGCGTTTGTGACGGCCCTGGGCTCTCCAAAAATATTTGCCACGCTGAGAGAATCCCAACGCATCTCCTCTCTCCTCTCTCTCGACGCCCACCTTCCTTTGCTCCCTCTCCTAATCTCCTTCCTTTATATTCCCCAAAATCTTCCATTTTTTTTTACTCGAACAATCTCCATCGCGCACACCATAAATAAAACCCGAGGGGACTCGTCTCTGCCTCGTCCCTTTTGGTCCCGATAAACCCCAAGAAAACCCATGGCGGCGATGGGCGCCGGAGGAGGAGGAGGAGTGAGGGGCCGGGACATGAGGCTGACCATGCAGGAGGCGGCCAAGAAGCTGTCCCTGTGGAACTCCGCCACGTTCCGCCCCATCCTGACCCACGACGAGCTCGAGCCCATCCTCGCCGCGGCCGGTTTCGTGGCGCTGCCGCCGCAGGCACCGCCCGTGGACCAGGCGCACCAGGCGCACCACCAGCAGCAGTCCGGCTCGGCGCCGGTGGCGTGGCGTGAGTACGCCTTCCTCGGCGTGTCCTCCACCGGCGGCAATGCGGTGGCCGGGTGGCAAGGCCCGCGGCCGCGGCTGCCGTGCCCGCGCATCGACGCGCTGCACCTCCGCACGTACCAGGCCTTCCTCGGCGCCGCCGAGCTCTACCTCGGCGCCCTCCGCGTGGCCAATCTCTTCCACGTCAGGTCCGTTCGCTGCCACCTCCGGTCCTACCTGCCATGGCCAGATTCTTCTCCAGTTTTTTTTGTTTGTTTAGTTGCTGTTCCGAATTCCGATAGCTCGGTTAGTTGTCAGCTTTATCCTTTTGCTGGTGCCACGTACATGCGACATTCGACATTGTCATCTCTTTTAAGGACGAGAAGTACCAGTCTTATATAATCTTTTTATCAAATTTTCCCATTCGAATTTTGAGGAATTGAATTCTAAACGATTTTCACTTGTTTATTTGATCGAATGAAAGGTTCAGCGTGCGATTTTATGTGTGCCTGCCTCTGACGTTTTTTGTTCGCTAGAAATCAACCGGCGCGATCGATCGCTGGCTTCTCCGGCCATTATTAGCTCTTGTTTTCTGTGATCAGGTCCTGGTGATTAGTTCGTTCAAATTTTGCGAGCCTTTGTAATTAATCTAGGAGATGTGTAAACATATGCTGCATGAAACGCGGAAACGTAAGTCAGGTTATAGATCGTTGACTCTTGTCGCCATTTTTGGTGCCTTGTTGCTGAAACGTAAGCCATGCCTGCTTTCTTGTAAGCTGTAATCTGTTCAGAGTAATGACAAATATATGTCCATGTCATGCGAAATGGAGAGATCTTCGTTTGCAAGTTCAGTGGGTAAAAAACCATCCCGACAATCTTCAGATGGAAAAATCATTTGGAAGAACTTGAAATTGCATTATGCTGTATTGAGCTGGTCTGGCTTCTTCTTTGGAGGCCCGGCCTATTCAGTGAGAGGAAAGTCCAGCCCAAACAATGACTTGTATAGCTAACATCTCACGGCCCAATCTTTTAAGCCTCTTTTGTATGAGCTACATTTTTTTTGAAAGATTTGATAATTTATCATAGTAAAGAAATGATTGTGATTTTTTGTTATTCTGACATATATATATCATTGATTTAGACGGTTCTATGTTTACAGAGTAGCAATATAATTAAGTGTGTTATTTTAAGAGTGACAATTCATCAAAATTTTTAGTTTTAGTATAAACTTATGAGATGATCCATGACTGATGTTACAGTCTTTTTTTTGTGAAACTGGGAAGATTATATTATATTGAAATAATGATTGATGCATGCCACAGTTAATTTTATCAGATGCTGACAGTATGTATTGATTCATGAAGTCGATCTGGTTCTTGATGTTTCTTTCTTCATCTTGATCGTTTCAGGTGCATGCCGGTGACTGCGGCTCAGGACAGGGTGTTCGACAAGGTGTTCAAGATGATGCGCAATCACGGCGTCGACGACGAGGGCATCATCGTCTACCGCGACGGCACCCTCGACGACGGCACCTCCGCGGCCTGCAGAGGGCACACCCCGGTCCGGGACGCCGTCGGCCACCATATCTTCCCGGGGAACACCTGCAGCGAGCTCGGCTACCTCAGGGCTGGCAGGATCAGCGGCAACTGCGCATGCGACGAGGAGTCCTGCACCGGCGTCTACCCTCCCGGCAACGTCGTCGTCCGTCTCAGCGACATCTCCCCTAACCCTGCACCAGGCAGAAAGACGCAGGTCAAATTTGATCTGTAGCTAGCTAACCAGCTCGAAACATCAGAAAGACTAGTTCGTCAGTTCGTAGCCAGTGACCTGGTTGGTTAAGTTCGTGGGGGTTCAGGTGATTGATACTGTACGTGGTGGTGTTCAGCTAACTGTTGTGCTGATCAGCAGTTGATTTATTCGTTAGTCTCGAAGTTTTGCACAGTCTGTGTTGCCTGTGTGCTTCGGCAGTATGTTTTGCCAGGATTAATTACATGTTAATTTGGGGGAATGTTAATGTAGCTGGATTTTGAGATTAATAATATAATACATACCAATAAAAAAGAATCATATATATTGTGGTTGCAGTTTATTACAAATACCGAGTTTTCTTTGGTCGTTAGGGAGGTTTTACTAGGTATAAGTTTTTTCTAACCTTAATTAGCTAGAAGGTATAATAACTCTATTGAGAGGTATATGCACAGTAAAATTTATCTATAATTAACACTTACATATATTTAACTCTAAAATAACTTTAACTCTAAAATACCTTTAACTCTAAAATACCTTTAACTCTAAAATGTAACAAATTTTAGAGTTTAAAATTTAGGATCTCCTTATAAAAATAACTTTAACTCTAAAATACCTTTACTACTCTGACTTGATTACTCATTACTTCACTTAACTACTTCCAAACCTACATTTTGAGACAAAGGGAGTATTTTTCGAGACGTGGTAAGGAGTGGAAAAAACTCATATGATTTCTTTTCTTTTTCGAAAATAGTCATGTATGTGCTTCTTCTGAAGTGCATATGTGATCACTTTTGTGCATCCGTTCAGTAGTTCAATAGGCACTAGCTAGCAGATCAGGTGATTACTGTAGATGGCAATCATCATAAAACTTTTTCTTTCATATATTATTCAGTTTGAGGCCATCCAACAATAGTTGTTGCTCTCTCTAGAATCAATTGAGAAAAAGAAAGATCAGTTATTCCTCCGTTACATATTGTAAGTAATTTGATTTTTTTTCAAAGTCAACTTCTTCAGCTTTAATTATTTTTATAAAAAATATACTAACAATTATAATATCAAATCAGTTTTATTATAATATCTATTAAATATATGTTAATAATGTATTTATTTAATATTATAAATGCCAATATACTTTTATTTAAACATTGTTAAAATTTAAAAAATACTTAAAAACCGAACAACCTAGAATATTAAACGGGTGCAGTACAACAATGTGGATGAGTATACGGTGAAAGGCAAGAATACCAAACTTGCACCATGGTCCATTTGCTGTCTACCTCGTTGCTCTTTTCTTCTAGCCTTCTTCTTCCTCTCATGCATCTCGTCCTTTACCTTTTGCGCTTTTGCTCTTTTTGTAACTTGTAACCATTAGGTCCTGCAGATCTCCAGACATTCCAAACTGTATTCCTTGCCTCCTCCATGACCTCCCTGCTCCTGCTCACTACACCTCAAAAAGCAAGCTTGGACTCGTCAATGGCGTAGTACTACGTCCATGCATGCCACCACAGGCCGGGGCCTGCGCTGCAGGATCCTCTATGACCAATCGGCAGTAGCTCTGATCCTTTTGCTGAAGAATCTCCGTTCTTGCAGCACGGGAGCACTGAAAGAGACGCATGTGTTGGCATCTCTCTCCTGCATGCAACTTATCAAGTCGTCTCAACTCTGAAATCAACCTCTCGTTTCGTGCCCTAACATAATCTACACATGCATGCTGCACCAGCAGACAGCAGTCCAGCACTGGTCATGGTCAGGAAGAAGAAGAAGTAAACTAGTAGCAAGAAGACACCCAGGCCTCGGTACGACCACCGGGTCGCTCTTCTCCATGTAGACCTAGATCACCTTTGGGAAAGTAGAGAGGAGATCATAGGTAGGCCATAGATTAGCTCCAAACACCAGGAATCTCTTGAACACTCGTCTTTAACCTTTCCCATTCATCACATCCTGCCGGTGCTCTTTTGTGCCTTTGCCACCTTGTTAGCGTCTTCTCTCTTGTGGGGGTGTCGCTGCTATAAGAGCCCCTGCTCCGTCCTCGTCATACTGCCTCTTCCTCCCCGTCGCATCGATCGATCGAAATTGAAAAAACCGACAGCCGTATACGATCGATCTACGGTGCACCATCCATGGAGGTAAGGTTTTAACTGCTTGCTGAAAATCCATCCATCCATCTATCCATGATCTGAATTTGCTCTGTTGGATTGTTGTTTCGTGTACTATGTACTGGAGTTTGTTGTTCTCTCTCTTCAGAATGATGCATGACATCATAATGAACTTTGATCTGCTCGTCTGCAGTAAGTAATGATATGAAATGTGTGCCTGTGTTGTGTGCACCTTTTGATCAGTATTACTGTTTGCCCTTGTGACATAAAAACGCATGTAGACTGTAGATTGCACTCAAATTCAGAGCCATATTCATTATAGAACTCATGAAAGGGCAACTAGAACTTCTGAGTCCTTTTCAATATAATGTACCTTCAGAATTTCAGAGGGAAAAAAGACAGTGATGAGACTGAAAGTCTGAAACTATTATTTGACAATTGACAATACTGTATTACTGTATCTCATGATCAATGCATGCATGTTCTGTGCAAATTTGCTGATGATGTGCTCTCCCCATGCAGAGCACTGAGCTGAAAGTGGAGATGGTGGCACTGCATGAGAAGAGAGTACGGAAATGCCTGTCCAAAGTGAAAGGTAAAACCAGAACGAAAAAAAAAGTAAAGCCCAGCAGCTAGCCAGCCAGCTTAACTGCATGCAGTTAGCTAGCTAGCCCCCACAAGACCTCATCTTTGTCCCTGCATTTCGCTGTAGCGTATATGTAGCCCATCCATGTCGCAGATCTCGTCGTCCTCCTTTCTTCTTTAGCAAAGCTTGCCTCCATGAATGCTCATGATCCCTTCTCCTGCCTGGCTAGCTGTGTGGCTGCAATGATGATGGCTGTGTGTGTGTGTGTGTGCAGGCGTGGAGAGGGTGGAGGTGGAGGCGAGCCTGCAGAAGGTGGTGGTGACAGGGTACGCGAACCGGAGCAAGATCCTCAAGGCGCTCAGGAGGGTGGGGCTCAGGGCCGAGCCATGGTCGCCGAGGAACGAGCTGCTCAGCGCCTACGCCGCCGGCAGCTACCTCATGGCAGCCAACAACTACTACAGCTTCTTCTGAACATTTGCTGGTCCGATCCCATCGACAGCTGAGCTGACAGCAGACGCATGCAGCTTCTCGTGTCAGAATGCTCGCTCTCTGCTTAGTTTTTACCTTTGGTTAGGTCAAATGTTGGTGATCAACTAGCTTCTTCCTTCCACTGGTGTACATGATCGCTGTTCCTTCTTCTCCTTTGGGCCAGGGAGGTGAAATTAATGGTGAGGCTTGCAGATGAAAAATGTTCCGCAGGCATCTCAAAAGAAACAAAATGTTCTGGAGGCGGAGGGAATTTCTTATGTTTGTAGCATGAATCAGCGTGAGTAGGGATAAAAACTGAGTGAATAGTTTCCATCCCGTTCTGAAAAAACGGAAAATAAGACCGTTACACGGAAATGAAATATCTCGAAATAAAATAGAAACGGAAGTGAAAACAGAAGCCCGATTTCTGTAACGGATATGGACATGGATATTCCATGTAATATGGAAAGTTTGTGTTTCCAATACCATATGAACTATTAGCATTTGATTGTGTATTATGTGAAATTTTTAACTATTGTCTATTTGTGAAATATTGGACCTTGTGATTTCTTGATAAAAAATAAAATAAAAATATTCATTAAAACCGAAACTTTTTATAAAGCCTATTTTTATTCTATGATATATGCTTATTATTTATCAATATGTATCAATATTTAAAAAAATCATGCAAATTAAATATATCTATTGTCTTTGTCTTGTTTTTGTATGGATTAATGGTTTTTTTATTGTGATAGATATTTAGCTTCGTATTTATGTTTACTCCTTATTCCATCCGTATTTATTTCTAGCACTATTGTCTTCTATATTCATTTTCAGATATCCACATTCGTTTTTATTTCAATTTTAAAAGTATGAAAAAGTGATACACTAATTTACACTATTTCATCCCTAACTGTGACTCCGTGAGGCATGCATATGGCTTAATGCTGCAAAATGTTTTGCGGTGCTTAGAAGGTACTAAAGGTGTTTTTTTAAAAAGTAATTTTAATTTTGCAGTCTTAAAGGAGATAATGCAAATCACTAAAATATAAAAAATATGATATCTCTCCGTATCTACCAAAGACAAAGACATTAAAATGATTCTTAGATTCCTAAAAAAAAGTAGAGGTACCATATCTACAGTTGACCGCATATAAGTACTGGTAGTAATTTCGAAGGATTTTGTAAAATTTACCGAGTTAGAGTCACACAATTTAGAGTGATGATCATATCAATTTTGCATGAATTTACCGAGCGGCCGGTATTATTATATTATTTGCAACTACATAATAATAATAAATTCATAATTTCTGTATATAACACAAAAAACTTTGATATAAATATTTTTCCATGATCGGGAAAAATTCTCACGTTTCAAGAATGGAAAATTTTGATATAATACACCACATAAGTGGGTCATCTATCATAGCAAAGGCGTAGAACGAGACTATACTACACACTGTTTAACTGGCAATTTACTCACCGTCAACATTATTTTACTCATTCCTAATATTGAGAATATGAAATGAGCATATCACTCTTCCTCACGTGTGCTCTTGTGTAAACTATAAAAGTTTAATATTTGTCTTTGTCTGAAATGAATAATATTCTGTTTGTTTCAGCTTAGAATTATAGTAATTTAGTTTATAGAAAAAGTTATGTTAAACTAACTTATTAGATTATTATAATCTATACTCTAAATTATAATAAACTGATATAATAAGTTAACTTGTTTATTTTAGCCTATAAAAATAAACTAAATTACTATAATCCCAAACTAAAACAAACAAGCCATAGATTTTTTGGCTATACGAATAACTAAACTACATGTTGCTTTTAGCATAAAACAAACTGAATGATAAAAAAGATGCGAGTGAGATTATGAGCAGGGAACAAAATGAAATGAGAGAGATAATCCGATTATTTATGAAAGTTTCTGACTTTAAAACTTTAGGAATAAATATAATAGTATGTCGTAGTAAATTCTTTTGATAGCAAATTTTTCCTTAAAAAGTCCTTTTCCTCGTCAAGCTCGGCCGCGGATAGCACGGAAACGTTCGGGCCCACTTCCGGCCCATAATACACATCGTTTCGCTTACTTTCTGCGGCCCAACCAATTGGCGTTCACCGGCTCACCGCGTCCCACCCACCGCCGAGTTCGCGACTCCGCTCCGCTCGCCGTCGGCGATTCATTCGAACGCCGCGCCGCGCCGCGCCGCCGCCTCGTCTCTTCTCGCCGGCTTCGGATCCTCTGCGCTGCGCCCGAAGCTCCTGGTCCCGCCGGCCCGGGACATGGGGGAGGGAGGGGAGCTGGCGGCGGAGAAGCACGTCCGCTACATCGTCACCGTGGAGAAGGTACGCCGCCTCGCGGTCTTCCCGCGCCGGATGTTCGCTGCAACGGCTGATGGGATGCTTGCGGTTTCTGCTGCTGCTGATGCAGAAGAAGGACTCGTTCGAGTCGCTGGTGATGGAGCACATCCGGCTCAACGGCGCCTACTGGGGTCTCACCACGCTTGACCTCCTCCACAAACTCGACGCCGTCGACGCCGACGAGGTCATCCAGTGGATCATGTCCTGCTACCACCCGGAATCTGGTACCGCGTGAAGGGGAAGCCTCGGTTTTTCTTGTTGGTCCTTGGATCCATGAGGGAGATTGATTTGTGCGTTCTTCTTCGGATGTGTCTGTGCAGGTGGGTTCGGTGGCAACGTTGGGCACGACCCACATGTCCTCTACACGCTCAGCGCCGTTCAGGTCCTGTGCCTCTTTGATCGGCTTGATGTTCTTGATGTTGATAAGGTTGCTGATTGTATCCTTCTCGAGATCTTGAGTGTGAGCTCCATGCTTGTGCAAACGTTAGATTATCAGTGTTGGTTCAATCTCGCAACTTTTTTTGAAGCTGTTTGATTTTCCTGAATATGCAAGTCTGGGTAGTAAGAGCTGAAATTACTATCCTCTACTTTTCTTGATCCTCAGTAACTAGTAACTACAGGCTAGCAAATTTGTAGACTGCCGCTACTTCTAATGTGCAGCTATATGGGTGACATACTACTTAAAGGATAATAGACGATTTGACACAGTAAAATTGATGTTAATTTGCTTCATTATCCTAGTCAACATCTGTGAGACCGTGTGACGGTGTGATGAAAACCAAAATCAGAATGAGGAAGACCAAGATATGGTGTGATAAGTGGAGAAATATCTCCTTGCATCATGCTTATGCCTACAAGTCTATCGCTAATTTGTCCATCGATTTTTGCGTCTCATAAGAAAGAGTATGCTTCACCTGCTACACTGTTGTTCCTATATCAGCCAACTGACATATTTACGGAGAGTACCATGGCTACTTCAAAGTAAAATAAAAGCCCAGTTCTCTATGTCTCATAGATTTTATTCCTCCTTTTACTTTCTTGTTCCCTTCTTTCTTATACCTTTATACCAATAGATAGAGATGAATGGGAATACCTGAATCACATCTACAAAATGTGATGAATGGGAATACCTGAATCACATCTACAAAATGCCAATCCCATGCAATTGCTTCAAAGCCAACGATCAATTATGGTGTGTTATCCAATATGAAATCGAGGATTATGAGATAACAGTCCTGTAGTTTTTGCAAGGCAGCAAGGGTTTTAGTTGTGTAAATTGAATTACTGCATCCTCAACTTGAGATCTGGTTCCCTTTTTTCCTATCTAAATCGTGTCAGATGTTTCTGGACTTCAAAATGAGGATGGATCATTTTCTGGTGATATTTGGGGTGAAGTTGACACTAGGTGAAACTCTTTTGATATCCCATGTTTTTGCTTCGAACTATAAAAACAATTTCTGTATGAGCTACTAATGTGAAGCTAACCTATTTATTTGCAGGTTTTCATATATTGTGATTTGCACCCTAGCTTTACTTCATCATCTACATAAAATTAACGTACAAAAGGCTGTAGATTATATTGTAAGCTGTAAGAACTTAGATGGTGGATTTGGAGCTATGCCAGGAGGGGAATCCCATGCTGGGCAGAGTATGTCTCATCTTGTTTGCTATGTATCCTATTTTCCATTTCCTGACAAGATTGTGCTAACCCATTTTATGTTCTGAATGTTATTACTTCATAGCTGTCAGATAAGCTAAACATCATGGATACATTTTCATGCAGTATTCTGTTGTGTTGGTGCTCTTGCCATCACTGGTTCTTTGCATCACATTGATAGAGATCTCCTTGGGTGGTGGCTCTGTGAGCGCCAGTGTAAAGAGGGAGGGCTCAATGGACGACCTGAGAAACTTGCTGATGTGAAATTTCGCTGTCCATTTCTCAGACTGCATGTTTTTTATTACTCTCTCATGGCACCATAGATTTGACTGAGCTGCTTACTCTAGGTGTGCTACTCCTGGTGGGTGCTATCAAGCTTGATAATGATCGATAGAGTACACTGGATTGACAAGGATAAACTTGCAAAATTCATACTAAATTGCCAGGTAAAACTGCTTGAAATCTTGCATCTGACATTTGTATAACCATGTATCCATTAATCAAATAAAAGATCAGCCCCCATCCTCTATGTTTATGTTGCATAAAAAATCCTGTTCATCGGCAGGACAAGGAGAATGGTGGAATTTCAGATAGACCAGATAATGCAGTGGATATCTACCACACGTATTTTGGAGTTGCAGGTGTTTATATTTCTAACCACAGTTTTTATCATAGGATCTTATAGTATGGCATCTTAATAAGTTGAAACTATGACACCTTTGTTGATTCCGTTGGCCCCTTTTGCAAGCAGGGCTTTCACTGATGGAGTACCCCGGAGTGAAGCCTATGGATCCTGCCTATGCGCTGCCGCTGGATGTTGTCAACCGGATTTTCTTGAGAAAAAGAGATTAGCATTCCGTGCATGAAAATATGAACATGCTTTGTAACGTGGTTGGTTCTTCATTCCGAATTCGTCGTTTACTTGAAAATATGAACATCAAACCTCCATGCAAGAACGAATGCAGCATCAAATTTGAGCGGTATCTAGAATTTAGTGCAGGATATTGCAGTAGAATCTCGAGGATCTCGAGGCCTCCTTCGGAATAAAGGAATTTTAAAGGAATTCTATAGAAATTGAACTAATTCATGTAAAATTCTTGTGTTCTAAAGGAGTTTTTAACTGTAGATTCTGAAAAGACAGTTGTGAGCTGTGTGAAAGTCACCATGAACTGAGAAAAAAAAAATGAATTAATATCACTTATATGTGACATGGTGGATAATTAACATGTAAATGTATAATTACATTTAATTGCAGTGGGTTAAGAATCTATGAATTCTAGGTCTGATCAACTTTTAAGGGGCGCTTGGAGAATTAAAAAAATCTGATGTTTTTATGAACTTATGTTGTTAAGGTCCTGTTTGTTTCAGTTTCGGATTATAATAATCCAGCTTATAAAAAAACTGAGTTACACTAGCTTATTGGTTGTTATAATGTACACTCTAGACTATAATAAACTGATATAATAAGTTGACTTGTTTATTTTAGCTTATAAAATAAATTGGATTACTATAGTTAAGTTGAAATAAATATGCAACGTGAGCTGTTTGGTTTAGCTTTTATATTTTCACACGAAAAGCTAGACGGAAAATCCCAACTTAACACGTTGAGTCAACACTTACTCCACACTCAACACTGATTTTACTGACTGAACTTATGCTGTTTTACTGAGCGGCAAATGATGCCCCTACTTTTTTAATTCCTGTAGTGCACATTTCAAGAAATTTTTTTGCTCAAACATTGCCCAGTTGATGTACTGGTCTGTTTTTTTAATTCAACCACAAGTTTCATTTGCTAGTTGGTGAGATTCTTGTGATGCTTCCAGTCCGGGCATTGCATTCATTGCCAACACATTATATCATTGAGCTATGCGATTTGATGAAGCCGATATATACCGTCAATACTCAACAGGTAACACGTTAACGTTTGATGCTACTCAGAAGCGACTTTTACGGGACAATCTCTTCGATGCACCTGCGCCTAGCTCATTGTGCAATACTGCAATTTATTCTAAGCAATTTTTTTATTTTTTTACCAGTGAAAGCGACTCATTTTGATGCATATACATCCCAAGAATAAAATGACGCGAGATAGATTATCATAATAATGACATAATATTTGATAACATTGCATAGGATATTAGGATAACATGGTCATGTCACTGAAGATAACAATAAACAACTACACTAATACATAATAAATCCAGGGTGAAACCTACACAACAGCTACACTTACCAGCTACAAATTCTCCCCTAATTGAACTTCAGATTTACACTACATCATAAGAGCTCGTTAGAGAAACGTGTGGCATCGATTGCTACTTTCTGACAGAGATGCAGTCTATCGACAGTCTATCGTAGTCCAGATTCCTGATCAGGTGAAGTACAGTCTATCATAGTCCAGATTCCTGATCGGGTGAAGGACGAAGGGTTCATTTCCAGGGCATGCTAGACAAGAATGGCGGCTGGTTATTGTTGCTGGGAGGAGCAATGCCTTGATGCAATGGGCTGCCAGCGCCACCTGAGG
>ASSH01052078.1:0-20328 GCA_000418225.1 Zizania latifolia
CGTCGGCTGGGGCATGGGGCGCGGGGCAGCGCAGGGCGGTGCCGGGCACCGATGGGCCCAGGGCACAAGCCATCAGGCAGGGCATGGGGTGTAGGGCAGCGCAGGGCAACACCGGGCACGGGGCACAGGGCAACGGCGGTCACGGGACGGCGTAGGGCAATGGCAGCCGGGGCACAGGGTGGCGCTGGCCTCCCTCCAGCCGTACTATAGAAGCGCACGGGAGAGAATGTGTGACTGGTTGTTGCATGTAATACACATTTAATTAATATTTAATTAGATATAATGAAAGGCTAGGATTAATTACAACTCTTACCACCTTGAGAGGTATCTATTGTACCGTAAATGCCCCATTATAAAAATATCTAAATATCAATATCAAAAAATTTTAGCTCCGTACTCGATCTATAGGTTGAGATAATACTCCAAGTCCAGAACAATGAAATATTGTATTCATCACACCAAGCCAGTGCTTATACATGCCTGATGTCTAGTCACTACGGGATTATACTGCTTTGCCGTGTGCCCTTGGCACACGGCGACACACCAAAAACACTAGGTGAAGGGTTCATCGAGTATTCTACTTGGTGAACCCGGTGTCGATAGACACAGGTTTACCGAGTGTCTTTTGTCGGGCACTCGGTGAACTCTTTGCCGAGTGCCAGACGTGACACTCAGCAAATAAAAGTGCGTAACAGCTCCAGCGGCGTGACGATATGTTTGCCGAGTGCCAAGCATGGCACAAAGCAAAACGTGCCAAAACGCACAGATTCACGCCACGTGGCGCGATTCTGTGCGTTTTGACACGATTTTGCCGAGTGTTAAGCTGGTCACTTGGCAAACATTGCCAGAATGCACAGAATCGCGCCACGTGCCTGGGAGAATGCACTTGGTAAATCCTAGGGCACTCGACGAAGGCCCTATTTCTGGTAGTGAGTTTGCCTTCCTTTATTATCTCCATTGTAGTGTCTATATATACCCATACATTGTAGTACTGCTACCACATTATATTTTTCATGTAGCGCTAGCTGGCCTAGGTAATCCCATATTGTCCGCTTACTACTACAATATATGTGAATAGTGTCGGGTCAAAATAGCTATTGACAGTGGATTCTAAACCACCACTAACTAGTCAAAACTAATAGTCGACTGCTATTAGTGACGGTTCTGGAACCTACACTATTGTGGCCATATCAGTGCCGGTTTCAGCCACGAACTGGCACTGATACGCCCATATAAGTGTCGGTTCTGAAACTGAACCGGCACTGATAGTTGGCTATTAGTGTACAATGATTTTGAATTCATTTCAATTGAATTTCTACACAACTAAGTTGAATTTCATTTTAATTGAAATTCTCCACAACTAAGTTGAATTTCGTTTTAATTGGAATTCTCCACAACTAAGTTGAATTTCATTTCACTCAAATTTCTTCACATCTAATTTGAATTTCATTTCACTTGAAATTCTTCGCATCTAATTTAAATTTTATTTCACTTGAAATTCTTCACAACTAATTTGAATTTTATTTTAATTGAAATTCTCCATAACTAATTTGGATTTCATTTCACTCAAAATTCTCCACAACTAATTTGGATTTCATTTTACTTGAAATTATTCACAACTAATTTAGATTTCATTTCAATTGTAATTGTACATAACTAATTTAAATTTCATTTTACTTGAAATTCTTCACAACTAATTTGAATTTCATTTCAATTGAAATTCTTCATAACTAATTTGGATTTCATTTCACTTGAAATTCTCCACAAATAATTTGGATTTCGTTTCACTTGAAATGCTCGACAACTAATTTGGATTTCATTTCACATGAAATTATTTACAACTAATTTATATTTCATTTCAATTGTAATTGTTCACAACTAATCTGAATTTCATTTCACTTAAAATTCTCCACAACTAATACAGATTTTATTTCACTTGAAATTCTTTACATCTAATTTAAATTTCATTTCACATGAAATTCCTCACATCTAATTTAAATTTCATTTCACTTTAAATTATTCACAACTAATTTGCATTTCATTTCAATTTTAATTGTTCACAACTAATTTAAATTTTATTTTACATGAAATTCTTCATAACTAATCTGGATTTAATTTCAAGTAAAATTCTCCACAACTAATATGTGCTTTTTTCAGTATCTTTAGATGGGTTTTATTTACAACCTGGTACTAGAGATACCTTTAGTACTGGGCTGTAAATAAAACCCATAGTAAAGATACCTTTATTTGCATATAACACGGCACTAATTTGTATTTAATTTCAATTGAAATTCTCCACAACTAATCTGTATTTAATTTCAATTGAAATTCTCCACAACTAGTTTGAATTTCATTTCACTTGAAATTCTTCATATCTAATTTGAATTTTATTTCACTTGAAATTCTTCACATCTAATTTGCATTTCATTTCAATTGAAACTATTCACAACTAATTTGAACTTCACTTCACTTGAAATTTTTCACAATAATTTGGATTTCATTTCACTTCAAATTTGTCAAACCTAATTTGGATTTCACTTCACTTGATATTTTCACAATAATTTGGATTTCATTTCACTTTAAATTCTTCACATCTAATTTGAATTTCATTTTATTTGAAATTCTTCACATTTAATTTGTATTTCATTTTACTTGGAACTATTCGCAACTAATTTGAATTTCACTTCACTTGAAATTTTTCACAATAATTTGGATTTCATTTCACTTCAAATTTGTCAAACCTAATATGGATTTCACTTCACTTGACATTTTCACAATAATTTGGATTTCATTTCACCTGAAATCGTTCACAACTAATTTCATTTCATTTCACTTGTGATGTACACCGAAGAGCGACATAAGATGGTTTTATTTCAGCCAATCACAGTAGGTACCGACAATTTACACCACATAACAGATGATGTTCTAAGCTAGAAAGCTAATGTACATACATAGTTGCATCCAGCGTACCATTGCTAATGTGAAAATGAAAAGCGCAAATTATGCCGACAAATATCTCGTTGGCTTGTAGAAAATGGCCAAAACTAGCGATCAGGTAACAATGCCCATCTGTCGATTTGTGCACTGCAATTAGGACTGATGTGCCTCCTGCTGCTGTCACTTGGATCTCTATGGTCTGTTAGTGTAGGTGAGATGTGACGTATTTCTCACAATACTGACTTGAAAAGTACTGTTACACAATTAAATATTCCGATAGCTAGTTAGCCGAGTCAAGTACATATAGATATAGATGTTTGCAACTGTGATATGTGCAAAGTGCTTACCATCCTATTTTTCTTGATGACCGAGAGATTGATTGTGTAGATATATAATTGAGTACCGGAGGATGTCATAGCCGGGATGTCTTGAATGAGAGCTTTCCTTTCTACCGTTAGATCTATTGGATTGCCAAAAAAAATAGATGGTCTTTAGTTGGTCGTTGTCGCCTTCTCTGGATTTCTGTTTTCCCTTCTTCTCAGCTAGCCGTGCGGATCCAATGGGTAATGCGAGTTCATTATATATATATACTACTATCACTTGAGTCTACTCTTATGGCTTGTGAGGCTTTTTCTTCACCATAATTATTGAAAATAGTAACCCTGACAGACAGCGGGGCTCCCAATGTTAGTACCACAAAGTCTCCTTCTACTAGAAAGACTCGGCTAGAAAATGCACACCACCTTTTACTCAGGCAGAAGGTGCCTCCACATTTTTCAACCTCGATCATATTGGTGTAGCCATCTCTTGTTGATATCTCAAGAGTGTCACCCTCGTGAATGTTATGGAGATTGACGAAGCTTTTTGGTAGAAACTAGAATAGTGAGATAACATCACATCAGTTTGTTATGATTTTATTACCACATAAATAGAAAATGCAATGTATATACATACGATGTGATGTCTTTGTCATTGATCGATTTTCAGAAGGCAATACTTCGGCTCATAAGTCGACACCTAAAATAGGCAATTATCAAACCAATTTTACTTAAGATTGTATAAAAGTTGATGAACTAAACCACATTGCATATTCATCTGCATTATGTCACTTGAATTTGTATATTAAATTAAGATACATTGCATAACCGGTACTAAAGATGCAGCATTTGCATTACATATTTGAGTGAGTACGTACTGGTCGACCGGCATAGAAATAGAAATCACATGTGCATTGTAGTACTAAGATTGTTAACTGGGATTACTACATCTATACATAGCATTTGCCGTATAGATCGGCCAAATAACAATATCTCATAATGCAGTGTTCAATCAACCCTGAAATAGCCAAATAAATGAGGAAAACAACATACCCTGGTGGCGGCGGGCCTACTGCTGGAAGCACGATGTCTGGTGGCACCACTTAGGAGGCTTGCCATGTCGTTGCTCGATCTGGATCGTCGATGAGCGGTTGGCTAGGCTAAACACTGAGTTGGTCACACGGGCGGAAGAAGAACTGAAGAACAGAGACAGAAATGAGGAACATAAGATTTTTGGAGGATATCGGATACATTAGGAGAAATGTTTAGTACCAGTTCGGGATACCACCTAGCGCTAAAGTTATTAGCACCAGTTAGTGTGCTGACCTAGTACTAATGCGTAGGCTTTTAATACCGGTTGGGTACCCTAACCGGTACTGGTAAGTTTAGTACTAGGCGGTCTCCCGACCTAGTACTAAAACTCTAAGTTAGTACCGGTTGCGGCTACCCATGATGTTCTCTCTCTTTTCTGACCGTTACAAATGATTTTCGGTACCGGCTCTAGTTGAAATCGGTACTAAAAGGGGTGGATGAAATGCCACTTCTCTAGTAGTGATCATGCCTGTGACCGTGTCGCTCACACCTGTTGTCTCCTACCATCACTCACCACATCCAGGCCAGTCATCACCCACCGCCTTGAGCTCCCAATTTAGTGGATTTGCCCATTATTGGCCACCCCGACCTCTCGATCTAATGGATTCACCCGTCGTCGGCCGCCCCAAGCTCTTCACCCAACGGATATGCCTGTCGCTAGTCGCCCTATGTCCATCATCTGTCATAGCCTAAATTTTTGAAAATAAAATAAAAGAATAAAAATGGTAAATTTATAATAAATAAAGGAAATGAAAAGCTTTAAATAAATATTGGGAGATTTTTTAAATTAAAAGTTGCTAAGAAAAAATTATTTAGTATTTTAAAAGGCCTTAGAATTTTCTGGAATTTTTCTGAAAATTTCTGGAGTTAAAAACCTATTTTTATATATTTTTAAATATTTTCTAAAAAATAAAAATAATAAAAATAAACGTTGGCCTAGCTTCCTCTCCCTTTTCTCCTGCGCGGATGGCCCAGCATCGCCTGCAGGCCCAGCCACCATGTCGAGCTATTGACAGGGTGGGTCCTGCCTGTCAGCATGTCCCTAACCTCTAGCTACCTACAACCATGCCCTAGCATCATCGTTGCCGTGCACTCCGGCCACTTTGGGCCAGATTAGCCCAATCCAACTCTGGATTTGGATTCTCCACGCCCCTCTCGCCCTTATACCAAAAAATCCAATCATGAGTCTTGTGCCCACAACTACCCACCGTGATCCTCAATGCCACTGGCCACCTCTACTTTTGCCACCACCGTATCCATACCGGCCACCACCTCTGCCCCTATAAATCCTAACCCCCAAAGCCTCATTCACCTCATCCAATCCTTGCCAGCACTCCAAGTGCAGCTGAACCACCTCCCCACGTCGCTCCTCTGCCCCACCGCATCCTCCTGTCTCTGATCGCCGCTCATCGTCGCTCCGCTGCTCATTGGGCCCCACTGACCCCGCCATCTCCTTCACCGTCGCCGCTCGAATCATGCCACCAACTACTAGAAGCCCGCCGCCGCTATCGACCCTAGGGATGGAAACGGGTTTAAAACCCGTGGGTTTTGTGAAAACCCACCCTCAAAGTAAACACATGAAACCTACTCAAACCTGAACCCGTGAAACCCATGGGTTTAAAATTAAACCTGTGCCTAAACCCATCGGTACCCGAAACCCGACGGAAAACCCGCGGGTTCAGAAATCCACACAATAATGGTAGAAATGAAGGCAGTAAAAGTTTAGGCAGTAGAAGTCAGGCAACATCTCACTGTTTACAGTACAAACTTCTACTATACTACTATAGTCTTGAACTCATAATGGGCTAGGCTGCTAGCATCGTGGAGAAATCGAGCAAAACTTTAAGGAAAAGAAAGAAAATTTAACTAATCGGTAAACCCACAGGTACCTGTGGGTTTTAAATCAAACCCGAACCTGACTCGGTTATATTTGGGTACCTGAAC
This sequence comes from Zizania latifolia, assembly GCA_000418225.1. Classification (NCBI taxonomy): domain Eukaryota; kingdom Viridiplantae; phylum Streptophyta; class Magnoliopsida; order Poales; family Poaceae; genus Zizania; species Zizania latifolia. The sequence goes on from ASSH01052078.1 coordinate 6,291, forward strand.
TCGTGAACCGATGAGCATAAATTTAAACCCAAACACATACCCGTCAGGTCAGGTACCAGCGGGTATCTATACCCGTGGGTAAAATTACCAACCCTAGTCAACCCGAGTGCCTTACCACCCCATGCCACCGCCGGTCACCTCCTGTCACCACTGGTCAGCATCGTCACCTCCGGTGAGTCCATCTCACCGCCTCGGTCCACCTGCTGCCCTCGCCACCGGTCGCCAGCGCCCATCGGATACCATGCCCAGGCGGCGGTGGTGACATGGCACACCACATGTGCGCCCCATCAGTACGGTTCGCCCACGTGGCCGCTGCGTGGCAGACCCAGTGCATGCACCCGCTCGTGCTGCGATGACGCAATAAAGATGTTTTTTCTTCAGGAAAATAATTCATTACTGTGCTATAAATCCTTTTTAATTTTTAAAATTCTAGAATAATGTTGAAACCTTTAAAAATTCATAACTAATTCATTTTAACTCTAAATCCAACCATTCGAGTTGCATATTTTTCTATAAAAATGAGCTCTACACATTAAAAATATTTTCAAGCATGACTTGTTTGATCTATGGTGTTGTTTCTTAGCGGTTGTTATTTCCTTGTAGTCATTGACGTCTCGGAGGAGCCCTTCTACGTTGGAGAAGCACCTATCTATCATCTAGAGCCACAAGGCAAGTCATCCAAGTCTGTCTTTTAATCATACTTGGATAATGTTTTGAAATCTATGCTTTAATTCAAAATATGCATTTATTTTTGAATGTCATGGGAAGGGATAACCTATTGTTTACTAAGCCCCCTATTGTTTTATCTTATTTCCTTGTATACCTTGGTTTAATATTAAGTAGTTAAGTCTATTTTATGATCTAACTAGATAACTTAGGCCTACTTAGCCATGCTTAGAAAATAGTACCACCTAAAATGGGTCATTAGTGTCACTTTATAGATTAATGCTAATTTAATGTGGTTCTTATGATTAAGGATGAATGGTTAACGGTTAATTCCACTAAAATTTTGACTAAGGTGGGTGATTACAAGGTTTTTCGTGATTAGTCTCATATTTACTTAATTAATCTGATGCATTAATGTTGTTTTAACCTGGTTAGCTCTAGTGTAAGAGTTGGTATAGGTTGGTTTTGGTCCTGATGACCTAGGTAAGGTTATTCCGTGAATAGTTAATACTGTTTAAGATATTCAACTTTTAGAATAACTTTCAAACTGTGAAAATTTGTCTAAATGTTGCTTTACGCAAAATAACCATATTATGCCTTCCTTTGAAGTTCCCTATGCATTTATTATCTTGTCCTTGGGTGATTTGTTGAATATTCGAAATACTAACCCTTGCATTCCCCCAACTATAAGTGGATTATGTCAGTGAAGATGAAGGTAGAGATGTTTGAGATGTCCTAGTCAATTTGCATGTGGAGTAAAGTCGTTGCGTAATTTAGGATTCATTAATTAGTTATTTATTAGTGTTTCGAGGTTCTAATCTGTCTTTGTAATAAAGTACTCTTTTATTGTGTCATAAACAATTTGTGCTTTTGATTATCCAATAAATGTCAATTGTGTACCTCACTTGATTTCTAAACGAGGATTTTTTTCTACACAATAAGCGTTAGGAAATAGTTAGAATTTCCGAGCATGACATCATCCACCGCTCGACGTCTGACACCCACCACCCCGCTACCATGCCCATTGTATATTGCCCGCACACCCACGCTTGATGTCGCTGTGTTGAACCCACAATTTTTGATCATGTTTTGGGTACCTGATAGGTTCAAGCATGGGCCTTTAAACCCATGGGTTTTGAGGGCACATGTTTAAGAGGGTTTCAGGGGTTTATTTCGTGGGCTGGTTTCTTTCAAAACCTACGGATTTTAGACCTGTTGTCATCCTTAGTAGCACTAATAGATTCCCTGCTCCCTGCCACCCTATTGGGCTATGGCTCCCTTTGTCATCATGGATAAACGGGTACGGGTATGGGTATTGACTCCCATACTAGCCCGCTTCACCCATTTAAAACCAATCCCTTCTCTCTCTCCTCCCTTCTCTCTTTACCTGATTATCCTAAGTATAAAAACCAATCCCAAACCCTACCCCCTCCCTTCTCCCTTCTCTCTCCTCCCTCCACCCACAGCCTCAACCACCACCTCTCCCTCTCACAAATCCAGTGCCCCTCGCAACCCCAAACTAGGGCCGTGTGACGCTCCGCCCCGTATAGATTTGGCTAATACGAGATGAGTAGTCACATTTCGAATCGCAACAACATCATTGAAGATATTTCACGATTCAATGATGGCACATTGCGACAAATATAAGTCTTACAAGCCCAAGTTTAGTACAAAATCCGTAGGAGACATTTCTCACAGCAATTCAACACTTCATAATGTCTTTAGGCGGAAGCAAAATAAACTACGTCTTGGCGGAAGCATTCTCAAACCCTAGTTGGGAACTAGGCTCGAGACCCTATGCCTACCATTCTTATTCTCCCTGGACTTCTTCTTCTTCTAGATACCGTTCGTCATCTCACCTTCTGAAGGGGGTTAGCAAGAGGGGTGAGTACAAACGTACTCAGCAAGTCTCGGGTAGTGATTATAGATATCGGTCAACAAGGGTGGCTGAGGTTTATTTATATATAAAATGAAAGAATGCTAAATGTCCCATACCCATCGATAGAGGTCCCAACCTCCACCAACTTACTAAGTAGCAAGTTTGTTTTTCAAATCTCAAGTTCTTCCATACTAACAACTCCTTCCCTTCAAGTTTTTTCAAAATAATCCTTTTAACTTAACATTCTTTACTTTACTTCGGTACTAGCCTGCCCCTCCATCGGGTAAGTTTTTCCTCGCTTCTTCAAAACATATTATATCTCTCATCCTAAGGTTAAACCTTACCCTATCTCTATGAAGCCTTTTGATTTCCCGAGCTACACAAGCTCGTTCCCAACCACAAAGGCTGGTCGTACACCCTAAGGGCATACTCTGGTAACGTTTTCTAACCCTCAACTCGTTTTATTGTTCAAAACTAAAACTAAAGACTATGCATAGACAACTATCATGGCACACGTCTATAACCGTGGGCATAGCTGTTCGAACAGTTTATACTTCTGTAAAAGATGTACACTTTACCCTTACGTAACGATCTTACTCCTTGTTTGCAAGGCAAGGAGGTTCGCTATGAGGCATTTTCCTAGCCGACCTAGGAGAACCCATTGCTACATAAATGGGTCCACGACCAAGGATCCATTGGCCCTTGGCCACCTTCTCCCTCGAAATCCCATGGTCCTCAAGTCCCCTTTCTCCTCTCCCTACCACCTTTCTCCATATCCATCATAATCCGCATGGCTCCTTGAGCCCGTAGTCAACCACGGAGTCAACCCGAGCATTTCATATCTACTGGCAATTAAGTAATCCTAGATCTACTAAGTACTCCACCAGGGACACCGCATAATGCCCATAAGGTTGAACTTTTGTGTGCATGATGTTTTCCCAAGGAATCGGTCCTTATACGCCACTCGAAATCAGGCCTTGAAAAGCGACGATGACTTATAGTAAGTTTTACCCAAAACACCATTCTTTTGTATTTATTTTCAACACACTCGGCACTCTGTACTAGTTTTCAAAACAACCTTGCAAATCCCGTTTTCAACCCACATGATTCATTCATTGGCAATGATGTCATGTAATAGTGGTAAAAGACAAGTGTTGATTACGGATAACCCACATCGCAAGATTAGGATGGGGTCATCGTAATCGTCAAGGTTACAAGGTTAATAGGGTTCTCAACTTTCAAAAAAAGGCTATGGCAACAAGTTTTATGTTTAGTTGACTTAATCGTGAGGGTGATCGTCATTAATTTTAAGTGCATGTGTGCGTGTGTCCTAAACATGTTCTTGTACAAAAATTAAATTAATATTTTTGGGAGCAAGCATGATTAAAGGAAGACTTTCCTTGATCTAGATAGTACTCGAGTCTTCGGGGTCGAACTCTTGCGGGTATTCGGCGTCGGCAACTAAGGTACAAACAATCATCACATAAATAAAAGCATACAAAAAGTTTTGGGAAAACATTTTTATTCTACTCTAAATTAAATATTATAAATTTAGAAATTTTTATAAATTTGAACGGAGCTAATCGGAGCTAAAACAAAATTTATATGAATTTTTAAAGATTTAATTAATTTCTGAAAATGAGAAACCGTACTGTGCAGTACTGCTCAATTGGGCCGGCCTTCTAATAAAATAAAAACCGAAACGAAAATAGAAAACGCACTGTGCTAAATGGCCCGGCCCACAGGCCGGAGGCCTGCGCGGCGCGAGTGGCGCGCGTGCGACGACACGTGGCAGCGCGCCGTTGGCGCGGAGCTGAGCGACGCTGACACACGGACCCCAGGCATCAGCGGCATGGAGCAGGAGGTAGGCGCGAGGTGAGCGGCACCGACATGTCGGCCCTGGTCATCAGCGGCACGGGACGCGAGCGCACGGACGCCACGCGTCAGGCGAAGGCAGAGATGAACGGTGGAGATACAGCCACGCGTCGGGTAGAGATCAAAAGCGGCATAGGCACGGGAAAAAGGGGGGCACTGACAGGTGGGCCCGTACTGTCAGCCTCACGGATACGGCGCAGCTGGAGGTTGACAAACACTGTGAACGACCGAGAATCGCCACGAGCTAACTTCCACTACATAGCTCCGATCGACCTCAAAATTTAACAGGAGATACATCTTGCCAACAGGAACAAGATCAACGGTTGGATTTCAAAACAGAGCTTCAGATCGGGCAGAATAGCGAAGGGGTACAAATCGGGTTGCTGGCGTGGAGGACAACGGTGGAGCTCCGGCGACCATCAAGGTTACTTTTCACCGGATTAGAGGTACTAGGGATACTTTTCACTGGCATGGAGGATGACGGAGGGTGCGGTTGGCAGACGTGCACAGGGCTGGCGCGGTAAGGCGCGGGCGTGGCTTGGGTGCGGTGTGGGCACGGCGTGACAGGCCGACATCACACACACCGTCACCTACTGTAAACATAAAATAAATAGATAAGGTAGATAGAAGATAGAAGATAATGACATGAGGGGTCATCCCAAACAAAATATGAGTAAGGTTTTCAAAAAAACAGGTTGCATATAGGAGAGCATTGTGCTGCAATTAGATTTAGAGATTAGAAAAGGCATATAGAAATCCCTCTTTGTAGTTCTAATTATAATTTTTATTATGCTGTATAATATAAGCCGGGTGAAATGCAAGTCGGATCAATCAATCTATCGTTATAGATTGTGGAACATTACAAGATACCATTTCTAGGTAAAAGAACAATACATAATAATACGGTGTTTTAGATAAGATTTTTACAGAATTGAACTAATTCTAAAAATCCTATAAAATTAGTACGTTTCAAAGAAGATTGAGAATGTAAGCTCATGCTTGCACATTTTTATCTGAAAGTTCAGCGTAAAACATAAAAATGGATAGGTATTGACCTGAAAAAGACAGAATATTCGATCCTTCCAACAGGACACTGAAACGGAGGATATGCTTCCTCGAAAAAAAAAAGAAACAAAGAAAGAAATGGAGGATATGCTTTGAGGACCGTGCAGACAACGAAATGTGTTGTAGAATTCAGAGAATTGTTTCCTCTGAGGGTGGTGGTCGCAGCTTCTGCTCGCAATTCACAAACTCCAAAGCGTTCTGATTCCTTCCTCGCTTTGCATTGCTAGCTACAGTGGAAGAGTCTATCTGCCAGTTCCCTGTTCGCCGATGTGCGTTTCATTACTTCTTCCTCGAAGAGATGGGAATTACATGCAGAGAATTCTCAATTTTACATTGCATATATACGTTTTTCCCTGCATGATCATTGGCATTTTATAAGGCAGATTTAGAAATGCTAGCTAGATTACGAGAACGCTATCTGAAATGGGAGGATAAGAACAAGGCGGTAGTAGGGTCCAGCAAGATATTTTTTGGCGGGCTACTTTCATATAGCCGATCGGTGTGCTGCGCTGCCACGATCCAACTGATCGATTTGTACAGAAAAACGGAAGAAATCCATGCCACGAAAAAAATGACCGAGAAAGGCAATGTTTATCTTAGCAACATACTTCCATATCGATCGGGTCCCTCGCATTTTTCAGGATGACCAGAGCAAGCGAATCTTGGAGACATCCTGTGTGCGTACAGGTTGCGTAATGGACAGTGCTTGGGTTGCAGCAGACTTGTCGTGGTGCACGATCTGTCTAGCAGGTGGCCACAGCGGTCGCCGGCGATCGTGAACCTCCCCCGGCCAACGGGACACCGTGGGCCCTTCGGCTCACTGCGCCGCGGCATCACTCTCCCGACGCTGGGCACCCCGCGCCGAAGCTGCGTCACGGGGTCTCGGCCGCACGGCGCGGCGGGGGGATGTGGGCCGAAACTGATCAGGCCGGTGCTGCGGTGCCTGGCGGTCGCTCTGTGCGTACTGGACCGAAGGCCCGGCTGAGCCGTGTGCAACGTTGGGGCGTTATATTTTCTTTGCTGATACATTGTAAAATTTATAATTATTATTATGAACTACTTCTGTTAGAGCACCCATGAAGACCACTATCTCCCCAAAGCACGGTTCATACATGCACATTGTTGAAACCTGGGCCATAACTAACCTAAGCCGAATTAAACACCGTCTAGAAATATGACATCTTTTTTATATATACTTGCCAGATATGAGCCCACTCAATGCAACAAAAAATAGAAGTTGTAGATAGGGCCAACCAGATTTTTTCAGCATTTATACAGAGGGTTTTCTGGAGTTATCCGCTCTTTCACAAATGTTTTAAGAAATTTAATAAATTAATGAAAAGAGTTAAAGATTAATTGTTATGGAGTACTTATTAATAAGAAAGTCGTATTGTAAAAGTTAAGTAAGAAACGTTGAAGAAATAAAATATCTTAATTTATGATCCGAGTGTAGATAACAAAATATAAATAAAGTCATGTGCATAAAATTGAAGGACTAAAAATAAAGTCCTTTTTAAACAGAGTAATTTTTACGGGCTTGGAGGTTTGGAGCAGGACATGTGGGAAGGGTGGCTCGAAGGAAACAATAGTTTTAATTAGTAGAGAAAATACACTTAGGCAATATAGGTATTTCCAGTGTTCATAATTAGAAGATGTACCTTGACAAATCTCCGAGAGATCCACAGGGCCGGAAATTTAGAGCGTGGTGACGAGACCCCCACAACCGACGATTGTACTGTGCATCACCGTAGGTCTCTATCTCACTTCCTAGGATGGCACAGACGGTGACAGAATGGGTGCAAGCAACGCAGCGTTAGGACGTAAAAGAAGCAGAGATCTTCACAGGGCAAAGAAGGACCTAAAAGGACCACAAAATTAAGGGAGCCTCTGGGGCTCTCGGCAGTTACAACACATAAACAGCTGCTATTAGTAAGTTTTTAGAATTTATAACATAGACAGCTAAATAGACAATAAGTATAATTCATAGATAAAGTCTATCTATTTAGCTGTCTACAAGTTATTTAATGCTTGCATGTAACCATGATCAGTTATAAATATCTTTCCTATATATCATTGTGTCGCTAGTAGATACAAAATAGATCGTTCAATATAAATGATATATTATATATATAATGTAATAAAATATTTTTTTCATATAATGTGCTGAAATCACCAAATTCAGCTAATTGACTGAAAACAATCATCATCAAATTAATAATTTCATATTTCTTACTCGCTCACTTGTGCAAGTGCACAGCAGTTGCCACAACAATCGTTAGCAAATCATCAAAATTAAGTACACAGCAGTTAACTATGCGTGGGAGCAAGAGCTCTCGCTGTCTCTTCACCAATAGATGGCTTGCTTCTCTCTCTTCATTTATTGCTGCGAAATGGGGTTTTTTGTAAAATGTCCAGCGAAGAGACGGCTCCCAGCACGCCGTTGTACATGCCCTAAGCTAGCTAACCAAGCCGGGCAGCAGGCACCAGATACTCTACCACTACTGCATGCACAAGCGTGCATTGGCTGCTACAGTACAGAAGTTATAAAGTCGCTCTTGCTACTGCCAGGTAGTACACAATGCTTTCAACTACGCCATGGCAGCCAGCTGCTGGCCTGCCATGATCGACGAACTGGTTACAACAGTGCGCGTGTGCCTTTGTGAATCTTTAGATTCAACTGTTTGGATATTTATTCCATTATCAAGAGAAAAAAAACTACGGCAGCGTGCACTCAGTTACATGGATCACTAATGGAGTGGAAGACGCTACATTTTGCTAGAGTTTTAAATCTAAAATAAATAGAGAGTTGTAGAGCTTAAAAATGTTAAGTCCACTGTTTTTTATTTTTGAAAAACAGATCTACCTGTTAGACTATTAAAAAATTTAAAAATTAGTAGCGTTTAATTTGATTTTAACTCTACTGGATAATGATCCATTAGTTGAAGTACTATTAAACATGTGCAATTCAGAATGGGTGGACGGAAGCATATATGGATCAGGCGGCGTATCTGTGTGGCAACGACGCGAGATCCACATAGGATCGATCAGGGGGGTGGGGTGCGATCGAGTTTGTTGGAGCTTGAAAGTGGAAGGATTCGGTGGCCGGTGGGGCGCCGCGGCCGGCCCGATCGATCGGATGGGAAAGATGACGTTTGACGCACGCGAAAGGTGGACGACGTGCGCGCGCTAGCGGCTACGTGCATCAGTCCACGGCCACGCATATGCGCGCGCGCGATGCATACGTGCGACGCGATCGTGAGGCGCACATAGGTATATATATAGGCAGGCGATTTAGATGGCTGGCCTGGGACGGCCGACCGGTGATCGATCGATCCGATCTCTGCTAATCTCCTATGCTAGCTAGTATATATGAGACTGATCACCGAGTAATTAAATCACCCCTCCCAAGAACTACCGATTCCTTACTACGTTAATCCATTAATTCGATCTTGGTTCCGTACTAACAAACAAGAAAGGTTGAGAAATAATAGCCATTTCTTAGGATGACTCCTTTGATAACAGATGTTAGTTGTTGTAGTCTCTGGAAAATTTAGAATCCCGATGTGCGTACGTACTACTCTTGGCCAGCCCCACATCACCGGCGCCGGGTTGGCCCGTTTGGCTGGACGGTGAGGGAAGGATGGGGTTGGTTTGGTATGCATATATGGTGGGGATGGACCATGGCCGTCTAGCTCTGGGACACGAGAAAGATCTGGTTGTTAGATATACGGTGACATGGGAGATCGAGAGATGCCGTGTGTTCAGAATACGGAGGTAGCTAGCTACTCTTTCCCTGCCTGAATGTTTCTTGTGTGCTAAACTGCTAATCTCAGCAATCTTTAGTATAATAGAGATCGACGACTTATGCGTAATTGATGACATCGAACATATCTACCGTGATGCTAAAAGATTTGCATAAAGTCTGACAAGATCTTTACTGTTTAGTATCACGCGAAAAAGGAACAGGACCATATTACCCCCTTAAATATTTTGTTTGTCTAAAAACACCCATCAACTTTTATAATGGATACTACTTTATATATTTCACCACTCGATCGGCGTTAAAATCTTTCACTTCACCCTCTCGTTCTAAATCGACCGAGTTGATTTTCGACTACATGACGTGATTATGTGGCAATCCAGTGAACGATTGGCAATATGTATAGCGCACTACGTAGATATGCATGTGTCAATGTTTTACCAAACATTTCACCGACATGTATATCTTAGATAGTGATTTATGTGGTAGGGATAAACGTTGAATCTTAGGTTAAATGGTTGACTTAGAATGGTGTCAGAAATTTTAGACAGGTTCAGATCTCTCGAAGGATAATAACCATATGTCTTGTGTTTTATATTGTAGATTGAATCTAAATCTTGATCACTGAGAGCTGAATGTAAAGCTCGATGCGAGAGTGGATGTCTTTGGAGAGGGTCCCTCGCCCCCTTATATATATGAGGGCTGAGAATTACGTGAAGGGAATCTTATCCCCAATCAATTTTCTATAACTAGGGATTATAACTGGACTCTTATTTATCTTCTTATTACAAATATATCTTTACATATTTATTTTAACTTCCTTATTTATATAGACTCTCTTATTTATATCGGATTGCTAAATGAGTTAGACTCATCATTAGATACCGGGGGTTTCATATATCCCCGACGCATATTTAGTCGTCCAATCGAAATTGGATGGTTGAGGCAAATTTACATGCAAGCTGGTCAGTAATCCACTTGCTCCAAACAACCAATTCGATCACGCACATACATATCATGCACTTGCTTAGATGATAACTCGATAAGTAGGTTGCTTTGTACTTGGACCACCACCAGAATGCGTGCATGCACAAGTGTGCAACCCTCCCCAAATAAGCTACCTCTGAAGAAATAAACTTCCTAACACGCCAGGCCAGTACGTACACGTACATGCATGCATGCACCGCTAGCACACTAGCTCTCGCCGGACTAAATTCAGAGAAACGAAAGAAACACATGCATGCCTCGTGCAGAGCCGGAGCTGCTCCAATTGAAGCATCAAACACCAACCAATCCTGCGCTAGTCTAGGTTAGGTAGCCCACATGCTGACATGCACCTCATGCAGCGAACGGGACGATAGATGAGTTCGCGGACCCGATGCGCCGAACGGAGAGCCTAGCCAGCCAGCTCTGCCCGCAATTTGCAGGCGGCCGGCGAGCATGCGTACGCAGTTGCGGAGACGATCGCGACAACGACGGGGGACGGGGGCGGAGGGGGTGTATCGGAGGCGAGACCTCGAAGCGGGAGTAGAAGGAGAAGCCCGCGTTGCCGACCCGGAGCTGATGCCCGAAACGGGTCGGTGAAAGAGTCAGGAGATCGCGCCCAGATCGGAGGAGATAGAAGAAAAGAGAGAGAGGTGAAAGGGTGAGACTTGAGAGCTCTTTGTGGTGGTGGGGCCCAGAGGAGTGAGCTGGCCCTCTTGCGTCGGCTCCATTAAAATGTTCCGGTGTCAATCATTGTGCTCTCTGTAAGGAAACCTTGTCAGGGCTCAGGCCCACGAGGGTTTCTAGGTCTCTTTGGGACTTTGATTGAAGTATATAATGTGGAGTACAACTTGTGATTTGATCTTTGGCTCCCTCCTTGATTTGCTTTGTTATTAACTAAACCTAACCATTGACAAGATGTTCGTATGAGGATGCCCTAATTTATTACAATAGTTTATTTAAAAATTATTTTTGAAAGCTATCACACCGTACTTGACTTGGGTTCAGTAAAAACCTCGCTTGCTGATCAAAACACGTACATGTGAGTTTTGAAGTTCCATGGGACCACGACCGTTCACCTATACCCTTTTGCAAAAGCAGTCCACGGGCAAGCTGTATGTACCATCAACAGTAAGCTCAGAAAGTAAGTGGTCAGGGTCAGTGAAATCCGAATTCAATTTTATTATTTTTCTTAACCTTTTAATTTATTTCAAAAATAAACTCTCCGATTACTTATTTTTTAAAGAATTTTGGTTGGAATTGCATGTGACGCTGACAGATTGTAGCATCACTATTAATGGCGAAAAAATTAATGATTTGTCACTCATGAGATGATCCCCTTGATTATATTGTCACTCCATAATAATAATACATGACATTATTTAAGTAAATAATATATGAACCAAAATGATAAAAAAAACAAAGCCACTTCTTAATTATTATAATTTATCAAATCTCTCATTAATAGCCGGTGTGACAATAGTAACTTGCCACACCAAACTCTTGCCAGACTAGAAATTCTAACTATCGTCATGCTAGTTGCCAATGGGATGGCTTAGGAAAATATTTATATCAGGAAATATGTTACATGTCATTTTATATTTGAAACTATATAAAAAGAGTACAAAAAATAAAAAAATACTTCTTGGCATGCATCCACTTATACCACTCCAAACAAAAAGTTTTGGATGGTACTAAAATAAATTTCTGAAAGAACACAGGGAGGGATCGATGTTATGACAGTTTGTTAGAGAAGGGTATGCTACCTAAAGAATAAACTCCAACTTGCAACGTTTGTGAGGTTAAGCTGAACAAAAGTTGGTAGTTACATTCAAAACACAAATATACTTCGATAATATCATATTGAAACAATTACAAGTTTATTATAAAATTGAAGTTTCAAAGTTTGAAAATACATATTTTCCTTACAAGAATTATGAAATGGAGTTATGAACCATATAGACCTCAGCCGCACTAGCTGGCGCGCTGCACGTTAAGTTACGAGTGGCTTTATCATGAAACACAAAATTAAATATTTAAACAAATACTCCCTAAAACATATACAAGCTGACATTTTGCAAAGAAAAACTAAATCCAATTAGAGAAAATTGTTGTTCTGCCACATAGTTGGGTGTCATGCTCTAATTTATCTCAACTGTGAAATGACATATTTGCCTCAATCTCCTTTTTACTCTTTCTTCTCCCTGTTTCCTCTCTCCTCTTCATCCTCTCGTCTCGAGCCACGAAGTAATCGCTGAGGCTAATACCACCCTTAAGAAGGAGGTGAAGGAGCCCTCGAGGATGTTCTAGATGTTGGCGACATTGGAGAGGTTGCTTAAGTGGTCATCGAGAAAGTTAGAGAAGTCCAAATGCTTAGGTGTGGCAAGGGAGGGAGGCCGGTGATAGTTCTGGCCATGCCACTTCCTTCATCTACAGGCCAGCACGTGCCAGCTAGCCTTGCCTCTACCTTCGACCGCCACCCACTGACGGCGTGAGTTCGTCTTTGCTTGAGTGCCTCCAGCTGCCGCTCAATGTCTATGCCATCATGCTCGACCACCAGCTATCGGTCACGCTCTACCTCCATCTCTGATAGTTGACATTCTCTGTAGTCAAGAAACAAAGAGAAGAGAAAGATGCAGATGAGGAAAAATATCAAATTAAATTGACGTGGGACAGACGGTGTCTACGAACACGTCGAGGAGGCGAAATTGCCATTGGAAAGAGGACGACGCGGGATATACAACAGTAGCTCGGGATGGCTATGTTATAAAGCTTGCATGTCCTGCCTGGCGATCAAACAGGCGATCATGCTGTGGTTGATGCTAATGGCGCGGGGTCATCCTCTGCTTGTCATCTTCCTCCTCCACCGCCTTTTCCTTCTCCCAGTCGGGATGTGGAGGTCCTGACAAGGAGGTCCCGATCTGGATGGATGGTGGATTCGGAGACTTCAACTCTCATCGGCCATACACGTGGAGTTTGGGACTCCGGTTGCAATTTGGAGGACCTCTACAACCACTCCTAGAGTCCCCTGGGTGAGCATTGGGTTTGGGTACCTCGCGGAACCCCCCTCACCACCAAGGTTTTAGAGTTAGGTTTCCCAGCGACATCAAAGGAGGTCTGCCGTTTTGGGGGTTCTGCTCCCCAGATTCGCCATTCTACTCCCAGGTTGGTTGATTCGAGAACTTTTGCTCAAGTTGTTTCTGGTTCGTCGATGGATCGTGCTAGTGGCAAGCGTCGGCTGCATGATCGGGAAGGGTTTCGTGGTGATAGGGATCAGGGATCGCTAGGGTCTGATGATTTTCGTGGTTCGATCAGAAGGGATTGGGATCATAGGCAGGGCGCTTTTGGTCGTTGGGATGAGAGGCCGTCAGGGTGGAGAGGGGATGATCCTCCGATAAATAATCTAGTCAGAAGAGATTTTAGGGGACCCATGAAGCCAAACCAGATGAGATTACATGTTTCAACTGTGGTTTGTTCGGCCATCATCATGCGCATTGCACGAACCCTACTTTGTGCTTTGCTTGTAAGAAGTCCGGGCATATTTCATCCAAGTGCCCCCTACTTGACGATCAAAGAGAGCTAAAGAAGGAGCCTAGTCTAGAGTTATGGGGTTTTGGCATATCGAATCTGACATTTCATCACTTGGATATTGTTGTCCTTGATTCTCAAGTTACTAAACCTTCGATGACAGCAATCTTGACAGTAGAAGGCATTTGTTCTGAGTCTAAAATCTTAATTGAGTTGAAGCATCTCTTTGAAATCTCTTGGGACTGGATGAAGGACCGAAACTAGCGACCAGAGGGGGGGGG
>ASSH01052079.1:0-20330 GCA_000418225.1 Zizania latifolia
CGTACGATGGTAAAACAGATCCCTCGTAGTGGTTACAACTCTACTACACCACCGTTCGAGTAGCAGGAGGAGATGAGGGGGTCATGGCAAATTACCTTCCAGTCATGCTTTCTTCGTCTACCAACAATTGCCTCTCGAGCCTATCTAGGAACTCTATTGATTCCTGGGCTCAACTTTGATCGGCCTTCATCGACAACTACTAGGGCACGTGGTAGAAACCCGGGACCTAATACGATCTCCAACGATTACGACAGAAGGAAGACGAGACACTCCACAGTTTTATTCAAAGGTTCTCAGAGAAAAGGACTACGATCGTGGACATCGATGAAAAAAACATCATCAACTGCTTCATCGATACCCTGCACGACTCTACCGAGTTGCACGGGGCCCTCGTGAGGAAGAAGCCGAAGACCATAGCCCGGATGATCTCTATCACTGATGGTTACGTCGACTATGAAGATGCTCAAAGGGAAAAGTTGGAGCGGTCACGCCATGAGAGTCGATCTCGTCGGAACAAAGACAACCGACCTCGATCTCCCCGATGAGAAGACGAATGACCGAGATCCTCTTAGGACAAACAAGAGCAAAAAAGGAGAACGAAGAGAACTGTGGCGGCCGCCTACAGCACATGACGCTAGGAGGATGAAGCCATGTTGGAAGAACTTGACAAACCATGCCTATTTCATCCAAAGGGCAAGCACACCATGTGCAAGTGTTATTCTCTACAGGACGTGCTCGTCAAAGAATCGTGCAATAATCCTCACCAGAGCAAAAGATACCGAGACGATGATGATGCCCCGAGAAAGGATAGTCAGTCTCGAGATGACAACGACTTCCAAGAACCTCATAAGACTGTGAACATTGTCTTCGGAGGCCCCGCGTCAGCTAAAACCAAACGGCAGTAGAAGATCCTGGATCGATGCAACAACGCCGTAGGATTCAAAGAACTTCAGTGGCTACGGTCGTCGGAAGTTCCGATCACCTTTTCCCAAGATGATCAATGGACAAACGTCCCAAAAACCGAGCGTTGGCCCCTAGTGATTGACCTTGTGATTCTTAAAGTACGCATGAGGAAGATACTGATCGACAGAGGGAGTGGGCTAAACATCCTCTTCCACTAGTCCCTCACTGACCTTGGCATCTCGGTCGATAGTCTCCAAAAGGAGGATAACTTCTCGTTCTACGGCATCATACCAGGATAGAGCTCGGTGCCGCTTGGCTCCATAACTCTCCCGGTCACATTCGGTTCTTGAGACAACTATCTGACCAAGCACATCACCTTCTGGGTCGCAGAATACGACATTCCATTCCATGTCATCCTGGGAAGACTATCCATAGCCAAATTCATGGCAATCGGCTACTACCCATACTTGGTGGTCAAGATGCCAGGCCTTGGTGGAACCATCACTGTTCGCGGAAATGTTGGCACCTCCCGTGCATGTGAGAAGGATAGTCTCATCCTAGCAGACACTGTCGACCTATCAGCCCGGATGGAGGCAACCTTCAGGCAAGTCCAAGCACACATTCCTGAGGCCGTGGAAATCCCAGTCAAGGCACCAACCGCTTCGGGGATCTCCTCCACACCCTCGAGTACCAAGAGGACTGCCCTCTCTGATGCAGAGACCACAGCTATTGGGGCAGGGCTCGACCCTAAATAGGAAATTATGCCCGTTAGTTTCCTATGCTCCAACATAGATATCTTTACATGGAAGCCCTCCAACGTGTCCGAGGATCCCTAGAACTCGGTTCACCGTAGACGACTTCCAGGATCCTTGCGAGAAACAACCAATCAAGAAATACGCCGGCAGGTGGCTCCAAGAATTATCAGCAAAGCTCCATGGGCTCCGCACACAGCTGGACCGAGGCTCAGGGCAAACACACTTCCCCCACGGCCTATGGCTCGAAAGTGACCTAGACAAGTGATATGCTACACAACTCCCCCCGAGTTTAATATTATGATGAGGGAACCGCAGAACAGGCAAGTGCTGAAGACATCGATTCCATCGAAGAGGCCCAGAAAGAAGCCACAATCCAGTCTGATCAGAACCAGCAAAACCCTTCGACGATGCCATGACCGCAACATGCAAAACAAAACCTTCAAAGCAGGTGACCTGGTACTTTGCCAAGTACAACCAACCAATGGAAGAGTCCTTTATTATCTCCGAAGTAATAATACCAGGGGCGTACAGGCTAACGCGAGGAGACGGGCAAACAGTACCAAACCCCTAGAACATCGAGCACCTTCATTGGTTTTATGCTTAACAATATTTCGCTAATAATCTTCTTTGATGATGCATGTCCAGGCACTCGTCGACCCCGGGATGCCGCTTCCATCATCGACACTGCCGACTACTTCTCCCGGAGATGCATTTGGGTCGGGAAGGGGTCAGCCCTTAGGCTATACACCCATAGTCGAGCATCACTCTCACCGACCTTGCCGACTACTTCCCCACTAGGCATGCAACTGGGCTAGGAAGGGGTCAGCCTTCGAGCTATACACCTGTAGTCAAGCACTATTCTCGTCGACCTGTGCCGATTACATCCCCCTCCACGTTGGGCGCCAGATGGCCACCGTGCATGCAACCGGTTCGGGGAGAGGGTCGACTCTTTAGTCGTACACCCGCAATCGTGCACCTTGAAGAACTCACCGACCCATGCCGGTTACATTCCCCTCCGTGTTGGGCGCCTGATGGCTGCCATGCATGCAACCAGACCCAACAGAGAGTTGACTACTTAGTCATACACCCGCAACTGTGCATCTTCGAAGAACTCGTCGACCATTGCGGACTACATCCCTCTCCGAGTTGGGTAGCATATGGCCGCCATATACACAACCGGACCTGGGAGAGGGTCGGCTATTTAGTAGTACACCAACAGTCTCGCATCTTCATCGACTCCGCTAGCACCATATGGGTGGTAAACAAACACATGAAACGGTACACAATGAATAAAACAAATTCAAAGACTTCTTTATTTCTTTAGGACTAATTCTTTACAGGAGCAACTCTACTTCAAAGAAGAGGATGCAGCAACAAGTACGCTACTTCAAAGAAGGGGATGCAACCTCTACCGATCAAAAGAAGAAAAGCGCTCTGACGACTAGAAACAGCATTCTACGAAGCAAAAGAGATGGCTATAGAACTGAGGTGCTTACAGCAACCCCGCCCACTGCAGAATCAACCTATCATGACCGCATGAGCACTAGAGACCCTAGGGGCCACTACTGTGGCAGCAACGACTCCGCGCAGTCCTCGCCTTCACCAGAGGAGATCGTCACCGACCCTAAGAGACCAACTCAAAGGAAGAGCAGTATTTGCCTGACCTCGGCGACGGGATTAGATACCTCCTTAAGGTGCCTACGCCAACGGACGTCTCCAGCTCTTTCCATAGGATCGAGCCTCTACCTTGGTATCCAGACATCAAGACAGGTGGTGCAAAAACGCCAGATGGTACTATGTTAGCAGAAAGATCTATGCCACCAAGAAGTCTCAAGAAGGATACAACATCCTGCTGCGGCGATAAAATCAAGAGTCACGCATTGCACAAGTATAGGTAAAGCAAATACACATGAAGATCAACGTACTAGACAGACTCGATGGCTCGAGATCAGAGCAGCCAGTTCAGTGACCAAGCCAGCGCATTGTGGATCTATGGAGCAGCAAACGACATCAATAATCTCTTCCTTGTAGGTGTGAAGAAGAAAGGATCTCAAGGCAGAAGAGAAGAAGTCACGAGGACCTGTTGCAGGACTTAGGTGGGTGAGGGGGGCGTCGACTTAAATAGAAGTGTTCCCGCAACCATCAGCACAGCGAACAACGCTTCAATTATCGTGCGCTTTATGACGGAGAAGGTGAAGCAGTTCGCACTGCATTAACTCCGCTAGTGCATGTGGCATATGACTCTATCAAGGGCAGAACATCTTTTCATCTTTTTTTCTTGCCATACAAAGACCACGGATGGGAGAAAGAATTATACAATAGCCTTTTCTGGCACAACAGGTGAAGTCCATGACGGATCAGACCGTCTGCGCTGGTAGGTCCCACACTTGGAGGCTCGCGCACGCCCGAAGACCTTCACGCTCGGGGGCTCACGTGCTCGGAGGTTCACGTGCCCAAGGACCTTCATGCTCGGGAGCTCGTGCGCTCGAGGACCTTCGTGCTCGAGGGCTCGTGCGACCGAGGATCTTCATGTTCAGAGGCTGGCACGCTCGAGGGCTCATGCACTCGAAGGCTCACACGCTTAAGAACACCCATGCTTAGGGGCTCGCCCGACCCGAGGCATGACCTTTTTTAGTAAGGTCTCGACGAAGACAGGATTACGAAGCAGTAGATCATTATTTGCAGGATATTTTTGGACCCTCGAGCGAAATGTTCCATTTAACTTGAGGCTCGGGAGCTACACCGTGTGGGTGCACCTATATGGTGCATCTAGCATAAAAGAAGGCAAACAAAGATTTTCTCAAGGACATCAAAGTTCGACAAAGATGTGGAAGTTCTAAGTCAAAAGAGAGCTCCTCCCAACTTGTTTTTGTCGAAGATTTCTTCAACCAAGCCGAGAAGAGCTCGGGGGCTGCTGTCGGGGGTGTGACCCCTAGGTATCTCACAATTAGGCTTATCAGACCAGACCAAGGGCATGCTAAGACCAGTATTGACCGTCCAGTATGGCCCATAAACAAGGGTTTGATTCCAATAAGGAAAGTGGAGTCCTTATCGGAAAGTTAAGCTCCAGATATGTTGTCTAGAGATTTATTTATACCGGAATCCTTGTAATTAGGGATTTAGCATTCGAGTTAGGTAGGGAATCCAAGTCCTACTCGGGATAGAGTCCTGAGATTGTTAGGCTTACCTCCTAAGTATATAAAGGAGGCGATACCGCCCAAGAGGCATCTATCAACTCATCTCAACAACGATCAGCCATTATCTAGCCATCTAGCTCCACCATATTTTTCTTGCTTTCGATGCCCAAGCCTTGATAGCTTGATTGCGTCATATTGTAATATCCATCATCATAGTAGACACTAAAATACTAGACGTAGGGCTATTATCCTCTAGAAGGCCTGAACTAGTATAAATCTTGGCTCTTGTGTTCTAGAGTTGACCATCGGGTTCGAAGGCGCTACGCTTCTCTTACACAATATCTAATTACCACCTCGGGTACCCCCTTGGGTAGACTAGCCAGTGATTCACCGACAGTAAGGTTCCCAAAGACAAAGATAGAGACAACTAGAATGATTACGTCGAAGTTATAGATGATTTCCATGAAGCCTTCAGCAAAACAGTAGCGACCTCCTACCTAGCACACCAACTATCGAGGTTTTGCTGAGCAGTCCACCTATGGGGGTACCTACGATGATGATTGAAGTGTTGGGAAACACTGGATTCTAGGCCTAATGGTCAACTCAAAGAATATCACCACGAGATTTGGACAGATTCGGACCTTCCGGAGGATAATAACCCTACATCCTATGTAGTGGATTGTAGATTAGATCTAAAAGACTCGATAGAGTGTCGATATGAATCTGGATAGCTATGCCGCTGTCTATGGATGTGTGTCCTCTAGGAGACCCCCTCGTCCCCTTAAATAGTTTGGGAGCAAGGTTACAACAGGGGATCATATCTTTTATTGGTTGCTATTTTTAGGAGATACAATCATATATTTTTTCCATCTTTTAGCTATTTCCTAGTTACAAAGATATCCCTCCTTATCTTGGGATATTTCCTATTTATAAGGATTCCTTTCCTGATATAGTTTATCCATGCCAAACTTTATCGGGTTAGGCCTATATCTATCCGGCCCAATAAAAGCCTATCAAAGGATACCCGGAGGTCATATCTCTGGCACTACAATATAGAAAAAAACATGACTACGTTAAAAACTATGTTTCGTAAATAAACTAACTAGGTTGATGTGTTTAATTGTCTAAATGTTGATAAATAAACTACCTAAGTTGATTTGCTAAGCTAGTTATATTGATCTATAAAACTACCTAAGTTAATCTAAGTTGTGCTAACTAAACTACCTGGATATATCTAAACTACATTAATTACATTAACTAAACTAAACTAAATACTACTATTACCTTCTACACTACACTACACTACGCTAACTACTGTTAATACCACTAGCACCTAGCCTAGAGAGAAGAGAGGAGACTTACTTGAGCTGGAGGCCACTGGAGGAGAGGAGAGGGGGACAAATGAGGGGTGAGGAGCAGGGGGGGTTTGCTCGACCCCGTCTAATAACCCCTGTCGATAAGAGACCAATGGTCGGCTCTGACCCTCTGTCGACCATTAGGCCACCGACAGTACAGATATCAACGGCCAACGGTCGATGGGGTAACTTTTATGATTTTTAAAAAGACACATCTAGATTTCGAAAAAATATTATTTTAAAAAATTCGTCTTGTGAAGACGTGATCGCAAAAAAATCCCAAAACAGTCCAGCCATTTTGATCTAGGCCGCGGAGGTAAGATCGGACGGTTCACAAGAATCTTTAGGACGGCCGAGATAATCAGCTCGCCCTGCTTCAATGGAATTTTTTTCATTTAGAAATATTTGTTATTTTTAATAAAAAATAAGTTCTTCTTTTTTAAATTTACACAAATAGATTTCAATCACTCTATGCCTCTATGGGTGTCGCCCACTGATAGGGTTTTCTTTTAAAACTACCCTTTATGAGAGCGTTTTTTTGCATCGTAGCGAGGGTTCTTTTGCCCTCGAAAAAACTTACATGGAAGAGATCTAATAATTTGACACTTAAAATTTTCAAGTGGATTCGATTATTATTTTCACATATGTCAAATAATTAAACATGCACGTGTTTTTAGTTTTAAATCATCAAATATTTAAAATATAGATGTATAAATGTTCATTCGCCTCGGCGGCTCAGGCGCTCAGCGCTCCATCGCCGGACGGAACGGCGTCCTCCTCATGGGCCTCCGTGTACACTCCTCCGGTGCCCAATTTCCCATCCTCTCGGAAAGAAATCCAAATATTGTATGGGCTGCACTAACGTACGACTGATCCGATTTCAACTCTTGCAATTTACAGACTTCTTAATATTATTTTTGCATTAATTGGTTTCCAAAAGCAAAGTATTTCCTCCGTCCAAAAAATTAATAAATTAATAATACGAGTATAATATAAAAGTAAGAAAATAGTTTTGTAAAGTCAACTATAAAGGACATGTAAGGGGTAATAAAATAATGAATTTTTTTACGAACCGATTGTAGGTAAAGAAATAAAAATAGTCTTTTATGATAAAGTTTTAAGGGAAAAACCATATATCCCTTGGTAATGTTATGTCAACGTGTCACCGGAGTGAAACAGTGGCAGAGCCATATTACGCGAGGGGTGACTTAGCCCTAAAAAAACAAATTGTTGTTAATTTTCTTACATTGAGCATATATATTATAAGTCTAATATCTATATGTCCTAGTATATAAATCAGTTTACAAAGTTTAGTATAGGTATAATTTCTATTTTTCGCTAGCTCAACACTGGAGCGCAAGAATTCATTAACATGATCGGTTGATTAAGCAGCCAAATCAGCAACAAAATCATTGGCGTCCCTTAGTTTATCAGCAGAGCTTGGAGACAGCAGCCAAGCACCTCTTACTTTTAGGCCTGTTTGAATCTCAGAATTGGACGTAGAATTGATGAATTGAAATTAGGTTTAGACAATTTGAATGTTTGTTTGTCTATGAAATTCATTCATGGCATTTGACCTCAATTCTATCGCTTGCCAACAGAGAAGATGAGACGGCTGAAGAAGAAAGGAGTACAAAAGTCATTTCACTTAGATTTTGGAGGGAGAAAAGAAAATAAAGAAAAATTATAAAGTGACAAATCTTAGAGTGTTTCACGTTTTGGATGGCATTTTAGTAATCCTAACCTATAGGATGACATTTTTTTCGAAAGACACGTGGGCATTGCCGCATTGCACCTGCAGCTTGTTGACGGGGGAAATGGCCTAAAGTACTTCACTGCATGCACTTCCAGCTTCAGCATTCCACGTGCAGAAATGAAAAGAGATGGCCTTGGCCTTCCACAGTTGCAACATCATACGCAGAAAAGAGAAAATAAGAAGCCATTCTTTTCTATAACCAGCAGAAACGTAAGGACCGCGTGATTTTAAACCAAACCGCCTGCCTCTTAGCTTTTGATCACCACAAACTACAGCAGTTTGCTTAGCAAACACCGATGAGCAATTTTAAAGTGTATTTTACTGACAGTAAAATAAATTATAACCATTATTCTCTTTTCATCTGAGAGTTAAAAACAATTTTTATTGTTATATTAATTTAAGGTAGTAGAATTTAGAATGGTAAGATCATCACAAAAATAGGTGATGTGGAGATAGCAACCAAAAGATATATAAACAAATTTTTTACTGACGATTATATATAAAATATAATTAATTAAAATACTAATTTATTATTCAAAATCAATTGCTAAGATCAACTACTGATAGTATATCAGGACAATATACCATAATAATCCTCAACATCAATACCAGTAGTAATTTTAATTTCAGTGTACGTATCAGAGATTCAGAGCAGTGTCCGTGAAATAGTTTTTCAGGGCAGACGAAAGACGAGCATGAAAGTAGTATTCACCAGCCTCGGTTTCGCCTCGATATCATCGGCCTGAATCTGAAAAGAAACGGAGAGAACAAATGCCCTCCGAAAGAGGGGAAAAGCGAGAAAATTTAGAATCAAACAAATGTAACTAGAGTGTGATTGTGATGTGACAATCCAACACTCACTTCCGTAGCGAGAAGAAAACGATTGAAAAATCGAGGGCGTGCGATCAATTAAATATAGGCGATGAGCATATGTTCCCTGGACCCTGGCTAGAAAGTGTTTTCTGCGCGTTAACTTTTCGGCTTGGTAGCTGGTTGGTCGCCTACCAAAAATCTCCGTTAGTTTCTTCCCGTTGTTGATGTCCTGCAGAGGTCAGGGGCAGATCCGACGTATGATATTCACTGTTAAAGAACTGAACTTTTATTCACCCATTTTAATATCTATTATAATTCGAATCGATACTATAAGTCATGTATAATAGCTAAAAGAGAGAGAAAAAATTGTTAATAACTATAACCGATACTACCTTCCCTTAAGTACCAGATAAGGACCCTAAACACTACCTGATGCTAATCTCATTAGTACCCGTTGGTGTCCCGACCTAATACTAATGTGAAGATTTTTAGTATCAGATAGAGATAACACTAATACTAATGAGGTTAGTATCGGATGATGTTCCTATCCGATACTAATACTTATAAGAAGATTTCTTGGCAGACGTTTTGGCTTCCTGACCGTACTAAAGGGCTTTTTAGGTTTCTGTGCCTGACTATTTGTGTGCTCCTTTAATATCGGTTAATATTTCCATCCGTTTCTAAAAGATAGAATACAAAAGAAGCCACCGTCTCAAAAAAAAAAAGCCAACCATCCCCTATTCTTCATACAAAGCTTTTTCCCGGTCGTCCGCCATATCCTCGTCCTTGCCCACAACGTGATCATCTTGGTAGATTGTAGAGATTATGTGATATATTCATGTACATCAATGAACGTCTCCTATAGTTGGTAGATTTATGACTGTGTGTAGATATATCTCATAATCTACACAATCAACCAGGATAAGTTTTGAGAGGATGATGAGTTTAGGCCTACTATGCTCATATATCATGTTAGATTATACAGCTTATGGGATATACCCATGTGCATCCATAAATGTCTTCTACAGTTTGTAGATAGACTTATGACTATGTGTGGGTATATCTCACAAGCAGCACAATCAACCATGGTAAGGTTTTAGAGGATGAGGAGTTCAAGACTATTATTATCATCCTGGTAAATTATGCAGACTATGAGATATATGCATGTACATCCATAAATGTCTCTTACGGTTGTCAGATGATAATTAATAGCTAGGGTAAGATGTTTGTGTAGAGTTTATTGGTAATATGCTGGTAACTTATGATTTTTAGTTGTTTTTAGCCCTTTTAGTACTGGTTGATCTTTACAACCGGCACTAAAGGTTTTCTGCATGATGTTTTGGCTTCCGCGCCCAATAGTTTGTTTGCCTATTTAGTACTAAAGATCGTTTTGGTTTTTATACCCAACTGTTTGTCTTTCTCTTTAGCACAAGTTGAGCTCTTCAACTGATACTAATGGTCATTTTGGCTTTCACGCCCAACATTTTATGTAACTCTTTATTATCGGTTGATATTATTAACAAATACTAAAGTGGAGAGTATTAAAAAGGGCCATCATGTTGCCATCCACATGCCATCTCCCTTCTCTCCATATAAATCTTCTTTGACCTTCTCCATGCTTCACCGTATCGTCTTGGCCTTCTTCAACCAGTAAGTAGTAAATGAATGTTTTTATTTTGATTCTTTAAGTAATATATGTGCTATTTTTTTGTACTTTAAAAAAACGATGGACCACTGCGATAGAGGGTGCGCTTTACATGAGAGGCCGCCTTGTGACAGAGGTGTTTCTCATGCCATGCATGCGTCTCATCCACCATCTAACACAAGCTTAGATAATAGAAGCTTCGGTCACTCCATGCAGTAGCAACGACCGTTGGTGTCCTCAATATCCAACGATTCATGTATTGTGCACATCGTCCAGAACAACGAGGATTTGGATGTGACAAAGATGATAGTGGAAGACGACAAGACAGAAGTTAGTACCTATATTGCTATTTGTAATGCCATTGATTTGGTTGTAGATGAGTATTTAGATGAGGACGATGACAAGAATTATATATATTTAAAGGATTTATAATGTATCTTAAGTGACATTATTCTATATATGCATCTTAAGCTGTTTTTGTCATGATTGCATAATTAATTACCAACATTTACTATTGTCATATTAAAGACAACCATAATCATTTTTAATAAAGTCTAATTAAAAACAACTATAATGAAAATAAATAAAAATTGTCTTTAGTATCGGTTAGAGTCTCTAACCGATACTAAAGAAGTTTATTAGTACCAGTTAAATAATCGGTACTAATATGTCACCCTTTACTTTCGGATTAAAAGGGGGGTTTCATCCGGTATTAATTGCACATTAATGACATGTTATCGTTTGACAATAATAATTTACTGGTCGATTTAAATATTATTATCTAATTTAGTATTAATGACGCTAGTTTGATCTGTTTAGCGATCTCACTGTCTTATTGTAGGCTATGTTGTTAATTGACAAATTTACAGTGGCACCGTTAATCTGAAATATAGATATAGGCTTTAATAGAGGTATAGTACTACCTATCTGCCACAACAAGCAACAGCACGGAGAGCTGATCATGGCGGCGACTTGGAGCTGGCCGCTGCGAAGCAAAGAAGAGGCGAGGTGCTGATTTTGCAAAAGGGCCCTGGCTTGATCGCTGCCGTTCAGGACCACTATGGACAGAGTCCTATAATTTTAGGAAACAGTGAAACACGCTATGAATCCTCGATCATTTTTTTATTTTTATGTCCAACAGATAAAATACATATGCAAGTACTGTTTACCCATACTTATGTCCAACTAAAAAAATATATATTCATACATCTATCTGTATCCGCTTGATGGGATATGACCCCCGATACTCGATGAGCTTTACCAGTCTAGACAGAGAGTCAGACAGAGAGTGGATCTAGCCAGCTTTAGAGTCCAGTATGGCTCATGAACAGATGTTCATATCCGATACGGAAGCTTTGTGCCGTATTTGGAAACCGAACACCGAGACTCGATATTATTTCTCGTCGTGACGTCAGCCACGCCCCGTCGCAGAACCAACTTCACTTATGTCGTGCCACGTGTGTGGGCCAACCAGGCTGATGGGACTTCTTTGTCTCTTTATCTAACCTAGATAATTGCAGCGGGTCAAATCATCGCTTAAGTGCTTTCTATCGCGTCGCCTGCGATACATTAAATGCTGGGATTTGCGCCTAAAAGGGGATCTTTGCCTTGACTCTGGTGACAGGACATTAATCGCGTCGTTTGGGCTTTGGGCTAGAGAATATGAAGCCACGCTCGGGGGCTTGGCCACTCTCTGCCTCGCCACGTCATCACCCGACCACCGAGTGCTTGCGCACCTAGACAGGATGACTGCTCGGGGATCCCAACTGCGGGCTTCGATCGACCTCCAATTTCGCCCAACCTCCAGCTTCACCCGACCTCTAGTTCTGTCCGACCAGATGAAGTTTTCTGAAGACGTTTTTCACATATTGACTTTAGAGCCAAATATTCTATTTAACTCAAGGCTCGGAAGCTACACCATGTGAGTTTACCTACTAGGTGCACCACACACGCGAAAGAAGATGGTTTTTCAAAAAGTTTTTCGGTTCAACAAGCCAAGTGCAAAAGGTTTGAAGACAAAAAGCTCTACCTAGCTTGATCTAAGTCAAAGACTTAAGCTAAGCTATGAAGAGCTCAGGGGCTGCTGTCGGGGATATGATCTCTGGGTATTCGAAGATGGGTTTTATTAGTCTGGGCCGAGAGTGGGCCTAGCTAGCTTTGGAGTCCGGTATGATCCATGAACAGAAGTTCGTATCCGATAAGGAGGCTTTGTGCTGTATCTAGAAACCAAACACCAAGACTTGATATTAGAGATATATATGTATATATATCCTTATAAATAGGAAACAGACCAGAGTCTGTTACATAATTCCTGATATCTAAAAAACTAACTCTGGTAAGAGCCTTGGTTCTATACGGCTCGCTCTTGACTATATAAAGGGGGCGAGGCACCATAGGGACATGTTTTTATAAGCTCTCGAGTTGTTTAGCATACATCTAATTTATAGTCCATAAATATACATAACGTAGGGTTATTATCCTTCGAAAGACACGAACATGTGTAAATCTCTTGCTCTTATTTTCTTGAGTCGACCTTAGAGCTTAGAATCCAACACTTCCCTACCACTTCAAATACCATCTCGGGTATCCCGTTGGTATGGTGGACTGCTCGATAAAACATCAACACTGCTCATAGGTATAAATTCTTCCTTATACTAATACTCATATGTTTAATTGATCCCAATGGGTACACATACCCAAGGCCAAAAAAACAAATAAGGCAACAAATACCGTTGCTCTAGGATGGCGGGAGATAGGATAGGGCCGACGACACTAAGACAGGACCAGTGGAGGATGGGTGGGAGAGGACTGAGGAGCAGGTCTTGGTGGCAGAGGAAGGAATTATAGGATTATGGTTTGAGTGATGTTTGCTAGGTTGTTGGACTTTTCATATTTTGATCTATTAAATATAATATCTAGGTAAACGGGTATGTATACTATTTTTTCGTACCAGTTTACTCAACATATATGATATTTTGCTAATTTATATACCTAAGTATATAAAAAATTTCATGTATTTATTCTGTAATAGAATAATTATCTATAAATAATCATGTATTGAGTATCTATTGACATGGCTCATCAACTTTAGCGGTCCTGATGTTTTTAGAAAGACCTTATTTGGATCGCTATTAATATTTGCAGCCCTCCCCGGTACTCGACGTCGCCGGTCAATGGCCTCCGTTGCTGCCTCCCCCACGGCGGCGCGCGTGCGTGGAGCACATTGCTAATCACCGTTCATGAGGAGTCTATGGCATCGCTCGTCCGTCTAGCCGTCCTCCGCCGCTTTAGACCCAATTCCCAAGTCTTGTTGGCTAAGCAAGTGAGCAGACTAGCAGAGAGCCAGAGATTGGTTAGTGCTGATTTGCTGAATGTATTGTGCATTCTGCACTGCAGACTTTGTTGATAGGAAGAATGCCACTGCACTTTCAGCATTCCGAATGTAGAGAAGGAAAATGGATGGATCTTCCATGCATCCTGCACTTTCGCTCCATCCCATGAAAGAGCAGACAAGAGAAGAGAAGAGAAGAGAAGATCAAGGAGGAAGAAAATTTTCTAGAACTCTGCAGGGGCTAGAGAGAGCCCAAACAGACGCGTTAGACAGAGGGTGTGTTTGATTGAGCTATAGATTCCAAAAAATCTACTGTAAGCTGTGAACTATGAAAAAGCTATTGTGAGTTGTGAAAAAACTAGGAAGCTGTTTGGTTGGAATAGTTGTGGATTTCTGTTTTGGTAGCTCCTGGTGTTTGGTTACATTATTATTATGTAATTTTGCATGCAAATCATTGTAATCATAAAATTTTGTAATGTTTATACTAAAATTATATATTTTTGAATTACACTAAAATGATACATTTTACTAGAATTTTGTCTTTTTAAATTTTACACGAATTGGTATGTTGTAATGGTATGGTAGGTAATTTTCGTTCAAAGTTAAACTGAGAAGCTATGAAAGGTGGGGTCCCCTAGCTTTCAGTTTGTACTATGAAAAAACTGATTAGTCTTTAGACCTGTTTGGTTCAGTTTCTAGCTTCTTGGCTAAGAAACTAGTTGAAAAAGCTAAACCAAATACAGCCTGAAGTTGGCAAAAACGTGTTAGCTTTTGATCACCACAAGCTACAGTAACTTGCTTACCAAGCAGAAGTATTGGAGTAGTCTTTTCATTTTAGTTTACTGATGAAAGCAGTGTAAGCAGCAATTTCCGTTTAAGGTAGACAAACCCGACATGTGTATATTCACCGGCTATGAAGCTTAGTGTAAGTAGCAAGTTAAAGGTAGATTGTTCAGTCAGGCTGGTCTAGAAAAGAAACGAAGAGAACAACTTCTTTCATGAAAGAGGAAAATAATAAAGTGATAAATTCTTTCCTAAAAAAAATTATGATAAAGCGATAAATTCTTTCCTCAAAATAATAGTGATAAAGCGATAAATTCCAACATCTGTAAAAGAGCAAGAGTATCTGATCGCGATGTGTGGATCCATCAATCACTTCGCTAGCAAGAACGAAAACGTAGGAAAAATCGAGTGCGTGCGATGAATGTAGTTAGCGTCTTAGGCCTTAGCTCCCGCCTCACCCCATACCCCATATCCCATGTTTAGACGTTCATACGCATCCGACACAGCTTATAAGCGAAGAACCCTCTTACATCTTAAAAGACCGATCCAGTAGGAGGATGGCTACTCTCTCTTATAAGCTGCTAATAGCCCTCTTTCGTGGACGAGGTGGGACTAAAGTTACTAACAACGCAGCTCACCGACTCAACAGCCGGCCCAATGGCCCTGTAACCTAACATGCAGGCAATGAGCATATATTCCGTAGCTGGAAAGTGATTTCTGCCGCGTGTTAACTCTGTTTCCGTTCAACTAGCTAGGTGATCACTTAGCACTGGTTTAGGAAGCTTCTAACGGCGGCAAGTATTTTTAAAATCTGAGATTCTTTTAAACGGTCTAGATTCTAGACCAATATTATAAAACTCAATATCTATTAAATCTAGAAATAAACTAGAGCTAAAGAGCTAGAAAACATCAATTTTTCTAGATCCTCACCAATACCCATCATCTGCTTCTTTGGTTTCTTCTGGTTGTTGCAATCCAGCAGACCAGCAGATATATTATCGTCTCTGAACTGTGTACTACTGCAACCTATCAATCTAAAGTCTGAAGAGCTACTACTACTATAATACAATGCACTCTTAAAGATTCAAACAGTGGATTAAAATTTCTTCCTGTCTGAACTTGTTAATCAGAAGGAAAGCTGGATGCGTTGTGTTTCTCTGTATATATCGATGCCGTCAGAGTGGTAGCTGCTTTGTTTGATTGTCAATTAGATTTAGCGCTACCTGTCCTAATCTCTTTCAGTCTCTCGTGCATAGTGCCTAATTTCAGAAATCTAGTGAGCACCAAGCCAGATATGGGTCTCTTTTTTCCCGGAAACCTGAGCACTTTAGTGTATTCTATTTCTAACAGAATATATCGTAAAATTTCTGCAACAGGTATAAGTATCTGTAAACGGCTAATCGCATTCGATTGACTATTCTGAATTTCTGATGATTGGTGCTATGGTGGTCGTTCATGTCTTCTTAAAATTGATGGTTCTTGTTTTCTTCATACATACGTCCAAACGTGACATATATTATTTAGGAGTATGTCACAAGGACTAGTTAATTGTGAATTGAATCAGTCCTCGCCTAATCCGTTTGGAATGCAACCTGAACTTCGGCAACATTTTGACTTATTAGTCCTGCCAGACGTCTAAGATGCCAGTTCCCTGGAACATCTGTTTTCCATTACTGAAAATTGAAAGTATGAAACGTGTCTCTGATTCGTCGTCCCTCGAAGAAAGGAAAATTCAGGAACAATGGGTGGATGAAGCTGTAGTGATCACAGATCAGTACCACTCCTAAGTTGGTTTGATTCAGAACTGAAGGGGACATCCATGTTCTTTCTAATCTGCTCCTCCCAAGTCCCAACCACCCTGCGCTCCAGAACTTTCTTCCAACGGCACGTACTGTAACGTCTTGGCCTGCTGGTGGCTCACACGCTAAGCGAGAGCTACTGATCGGACAGACTACTATTATAGTCTATGCGATTTAGGAAAAAAACAGACAGATAATAACCTTATATAACCTTATATTGACGATTTAGAAAAAAAACTAAGGTAAAGACAGGCAATTTAGAGACTACTAGTACTGTTACCGAAAGGTAAAGACTAAGGAACTAGCTTGCTAAGATGATAATAATTTAGAGAAACTTATCTAAATTTTAGTTTATTTTACATTCTGTAACCATTAAATTTTATAATTTATAGACAATTAGACATAATTAAACCGTTTGATAAATTTCAGAGTCAGTAGCTGCAGCCAAACAGGCCTTAACGCCTCATCGTTGATCTGGGTGTGGGTAGCCGGCCGGCCCGCACTTGCACCGTTGCGCGTAGGCGGAGCTAGCTTGCTGCCATTTTCTTCGTCGGCCAGGGCGGCTCCAGCCGTGCGGCGCGGCGTGGCGCAAGCGCAACGGCTTTCGTCCGGCGCAAGTTGTTCTGGCCTTTGAACTTCGATTCGCTGGCAGCACCATGAGTCATAAACACGCCCTGTGCTGTACTGTGGCTGTTGCCTGTATTCTGTAGCCTGTATGGGAGTGCACACCTTTTCGGTTTTTGCATTTTGCGCCCTGAGATATAGCAACTTGGCGCGGCGCACACCCAACTTTCTAGTTCAAAACTCCCGTGATTAATCCTCTTTTACTACTTGAGACCAATTAAGCAGAAGTTTTCTGGAATAACAACGGGTTGCTAGTTTATCAGCCAAACAGAAGCTTCGGAAAATATGTAATTCGCAGCATGACGTTAAGATGATATTACTCTAATATATCGAGTGCATCATCAGTGATGTACCATAAAAAATTATTGTCGTTTGAGGCAGCTACTAGCAAGACGTTGTGTTGGTTGCCTTGGTGACAAAGCACAATTAATCATAGGAGCAAATTGCGATTAAAAAGAAAGTTGGGTGCAAAGTGGCAACCTGGCTTCTCCCCATATATGGATATATCCCCTCGTCTGAGACTAAGCAGGTTCGCGAAGCGCGTCCACTCCCACGACGTCTCTTTCCTGTTTTCTCACCAAATATCCGATTTTTACCAACCCGCTCTGCTCAACGGCAAGGGCGAAATCCGCGCGCGCCGCCAATGGCCATGGAGATGGACGCGGTGAGAGCGGGGTCCGAGACGGCTCCGATGTCCCCGCAGGCCGAGGCGGCGATCGCGCCTCGCACGGCCACGGCGCGGCGCGGGTGGCTGCGCCGCCTCATACCGTGGGATTACCTGTCCCGGAGCCGGCGCTGGAAGCTGGGCGCTGCCGCTGCGCCCGGCGGCGGGGGCGTGTCGAGGCTGGCGTCGCTGTCGCGTTCGCTCCGGTGGAACCGGCTCCCGGGGTTCACCCTTAGCCTGCGGAGCGGCTCGGCGTCGGCAGTGGTCGACGTGGTGGTGTTCCGCGTCATGTACGTCGTGGAGGCCGTCGTGCTCGGCCTCGCGCTCTCATGCTTCTTCCTCTGCTGCGGCTGCCACCTGTAGCTCTGCTGCCTCTGCACACTACGCCATAATTGGGCGCGTGTTACCACTGTCATCTTAATTTTACTTGGTTTTTTAGTTCTTCCCTTGGTGCTTCTGCTGTAAATTTTCTACCTTTCGGTACAAAGATCGAATTTGCAAGAAAGTTGCAATCTAATCAGAGTAATTCGCATTTCGTTTGGAAGTTTGGATGGTAACAATGCAATGTAAAAGATGGACTTTTGATCCTATCACCTACTTTAATTCTCTTGTTTATTTGTCGCTGTCTTTTGTAAGCTTAAAAAAAGCAAATGCGACAGCTTTGGGTACACTTGGGGACTAGTCGACTAGAGGAGTAGAGTGGAGGCGGTCATGGAGGGGGGCAAGGTGAACGCGGCGGCGTATGGCTTCCCTGCTCCGGTGCGGCCGGGGGCCACGCGTGTGGGGTGGATCGGAATCGGCGTCATGGGTGGCGCCATGGCCGCGCGCCTCCTCGCTGCTGGGTTCGCCGTGACCACGTACGCTCGCACGCCGGCCAAGGCGTCGACCCTAGTCACTGCCGGCGCGAGCCTTGCGGACTCTCCGGCTGCCGTTTCCGCAGGGTCCGACGTGGTGTTCACCATGGTCGGCAAACCCAGCGACGTCCGCGCCGTCGTCCTGGATGCTGACTCCGGTGTTCTCGCTGGCATCCGCCCAGGCGGTGTCCTTGTGGACTGTACTAGCTCCTCCCCCTCTCTCGCGCGCGAGGTCGATGAGGCCGCGGGCGCCGTTGGGTGCTACGCCGTAGACTCTCCAGTCTCCGGCGGCGACGTCGGCGCCCGCGACGGCACACTCGCCATCCTCGCCGGTGGCGACGAAGCGGTGGTAACCTGGCTCGCCCCGCTCTTCGCCCATCTCGGCAGGCCGACCTACATGGGCGCGCCCGGGAGCGGTCAGAGCAGCAAAATCGCCAACCAGATCGCAGTGGCCGGGGCGGTGGTCGGCGTCAGCGAGGCTCTGGCCTTCGCCAACGCCGCCGGGCTCGACACGCGGCTGCTCCTCGACGCGATGTCCAAGGGAGCGGCGGGTTCGCGCGTCATGGACATCTTCGGTGAGCGCATGCGGAGCCGTGAGTTCGCGTCAGGCGGCTCCGTGAGGTACATCATCAAGGATCTCGGCATGGCATTGGAGGCCGGGGAGGGACCGGAGGAGGCCAAAGCGCTGCCAGGGGCGGCAATATTCCGGCAGATGTTCTCGGCGATGGTGGCAAATGGCGACGGCGACATGGGCATGCAGGGATTGATCACCGTCTTTGAGCGCCTGAATCGCAAGCAAGCAAGGTGTTCGTCGGAATGCCGCACTGGGACATGATCACATGAATACTTCCGTATTCTTTTTTCCGAATAAAATCTGATGTATATGTTAATGCATTTGTCAATTTACTCTTGTTAATGCAAAACACAGTCAAATCCTAATAGAAACATTTAGCTTCTCACGCATGAAACATAAAAATTCAATGGTTGAAACATCAAATTTTTTGTGAGCATACCAGCCCTGGGGAGACTTCTTCCTCTCTTCTAGTCACCACATCTACGTCCATAAAAGACAGGATGGCCGGCGTCCGGCTAAAATGAGGGAGCAGTGTCCAGGCCGCCAGGCGAACTTCCCCTTGCCTGAACACGCTGGGCCACCAGGTGAGGCTCGCGGCCACCGCCACCGCCGGCTGGACTAGGGTGAATATGGGGAATATCAAATATGGGATTACTAGAGGCCCGCCACGCCGGCGAGCTCTGGCCGTCGGAACCGGGAGAAGAAGGTGACCGGCATGATCAACTTGTCATTTGCAGACCGACAGAGAGAGAGGAGAGTAAGTGACCGTTTGGTATACATTTAGATTCTGATTCTACGGAGATTGCCTCTATAAATAATTATATAGTGAATTAGATTCAGCTATAATA
The DNA here is from genome assembly GCA_000418225.1 of Zizania latifolia. Lineage (NCBI taxonomy): Eukaryota > Viridiplantae > Streptophyta > Magnoliopsida > Poales > Poaceae > Zizania > Zizania latifolia. The sequence continues at coordinate 19,842 of ASSH01052079.1, forward strand.
TCATTTAGTTGAATAATTATATTCTATTTTTTATAAGAAATAATAGTGATTTGAAATAACCATTTTACTCTTATCTTTAAATTGTATTATATATAAATATATCACAACTTCATTATATAATTTAAAACTATATATATAGAAATAAACAAATAATTTGAACTTCAATCATATATAAATATTTATCGATCATCATAACTTCTATGGGTATATTCAATTTTTGTTAAACTATTAAAAGATTCTCTCCTGTGATATTAAAAAGGAATTATTTCTCTTAATTTTAGTATAAATTATTTTATTTTTACTGTTTGGTATAGATTCTAATTTTAAAATCAGTATCCCTGCCGATGCCGAATAAGGCATCAAGTAATCTGTCGAGGAAAAATGTATTGGAGTGGAATAGCTGAGCAGCTGGACCCACTGGATGGAGCATCAGGTACATTCGTCACGCGTCAGACGTCAGATAGCAAGCATTATCGCAATCTTATCTCT
>KE371878.1:2782-20320 GCA_000418225.1 Zizania latifolia
GCCGGTGAAGCCACTCCAACACCTTCGGTGCTCCCCCACCAGCGCTCCCCCACCTTTGGCGCCTCTACAACTCCGACGGCCTCTTCTACCACCGGATCGATGCTCACCCACCACCATCACTCTCCTTCCATCGGATCGGTAACATTCTTTTCAAAAACCAAAAGTTTGTGATCTTTTATCTTATATAATTTGTATTTGTATTATTTGTGATATTAATTTGTATTTGTTGCAACGAACTAATTGTGTTATGGTGTTATGTAAATATGTTATGCATGTGTATTATATTTTATTAGCACTTGTAAATATGTAACGCGTTAATTATTTATCGCATTTACTTTGTTAGGATATATATGTACATTATGCCATACATGCTTTATGTGCTATAATTTTTATCCATTTCGCATCATTAACTTTCTTCGTATGCGAGGCGATCGGAGGTGGGAGGGGAAGGGTCAAAGGGACGCGTTGCGTCATGTGCAAGCGACGTGCCATTGCCTCACTAAACACTTATCCAAAGTAAAAATAATAATCTTAAAAAATAAAATCAAATAACTTTCTTCGTCATATTCATTATCACGCTGTTAGGTTATGGGGAGGCTACGCTAGCGCTTAATTTCAAAAATTTACCCCGTTAGCCCAGAAACCATACGTGTAATGGGATCATGGATCGTTACCTCAAGCCTCGAGACACGCTCGAGCAGCGGAAGTAGAGTCGATGAAGCGCGTCCTCGAGCTGCTCCTCCCGGCTCCGTTCGTTCGTCGGCGATCCGACGATGAAGACGACGTGATCCTACAATCTAGTGAACTCCACGGAAGGAAGAAGACGAGCGCCACTATTGGAGCAGTGCCTCCACGGTATCCACACGTCCGGGGACATGATCACCTCGCGTCAGTGTGCTAGCACCACTCGCGAGATTAGGGAGATCGATCACAACCCTTGCAATCGAGGAGAGAGGGGAGGTGGCGGTTAGGGTTTGGTCAAACCAACATCAAGCAGCAGCCCTTTTGAGCTAGCCCCACCTCTCTTTATATAGTGCCCTGTCACGGGCCTTTAATCTATATTAAAGCTCAACAGATCTAATCTGTTCTCATGGATCGAAACTTCCGGTTCTAACCGGAACTTCCAAAAATGACCTTCTGTATCGAATTTATTTTGACCCGGAACTTTCGGTTTAACCGGAACTTTCTGTTCATCCAGGCACACCCGGAACTTCTGGCTCCTCCAGAAAACGAAACTGGGGCTGGCCCAGAACTTCTGGTCTAACCAGAACTTCCGGATGCTCTAGAACCCAAAACTTTCAGCCCTCGGCTAGAACTTCCGGTTCCCCCAGAATTCTCTTAGGCACAATTCCATCAATCTCTCACTTACACAAGAGTCAATTCTTGCAAGCTTTAAAATCCAATACCCTTCAGCGTGCGACCCGATAGATTCATATGCAAACGACCGATACCCGGAAACCCTTTTCGGATCACCGATCAATAGCGGTACCTAGCAGCACATATTGACCCTCAAAAGCATACAAAGTCAAAATCATACTTTCTGAACCTTGATATACTCATGCACCAATCCCTTTACCACATGACATCAGTCAAGCTCAAGGCGAGATTCGTGCCACCCTTGTTGATAGCTCGACACTTCACTCGATCAAGTAGTGGATTCAATCATGATCAACTCTTTGATCATAGTGGCATGGCCATGCATTTTCCAATACGACTACCTCGAGGGGCCCAGAGACGTCTCTCCCGTTATGTAGGAGGGGTAAATTCCATCTTGACCGCTCACATCCCACGACATGTTTTGTGACACACCCGAAAGCAACCTTTATAACTACCATTTTATGGAATAGCGTTTGGAAGCCCTAATTGTGCTACTACACATTCTGGAATCAATGACGATTTCAGGTCTAAAGATTCTGCAGGTACACCATTTGAGATGACAACTAATGGCACTTTGAAAATAACAATCTTAGCAGTATCTCAAGGTGGATCTATCCAACTCCATGTTCACCAACATGAGTCCACATCACTGATTTGACATCTCCATGTCTATGATATGTGAAACATGATCATCAATCAGATATATGTGCTAATCTATAAATCATCACTGTCCCACATGATGATATGAGATTAGAGATCGTTTAGAACAACATCATAACACAAAGAGTCTCACAAACAAGTCATCAACTTGCTGATCAATGTAAAAGATATTCATTCAAGGAACAAGATAACCAATTATCCAAATATACACTAGCATAGATAAGACACTTTCTCTCACATACACTGGACTCACTCACGCAAGTATCTAATACCCATAGAGCTCAAGTGCGCCTCATGCTTAGGCTGTGAGAGAGGCTTCGTCAAAGGATATGCAATGTTCAAATCCGTGTGCACCTTGCATATCTTCACATCACCTCTATCTATAATCTCATGGATGAGGTAATAGCGCCGCAGTATGTGTTTGGACTTCTGATGCGACCTAGGCTCCTTGGCTTACACAATAGCACCACTATTATCACAATAGAGGTCCACTGGACTAGACGCACTACGGACAACACTCAGCTCAGAAAAAAACTTTCTGATCCAAACTGCCTCCTTCGCAGCTTCTGAAGCTGTAATATACTCGGCCTCTATTGTTGAATCTATAATCGTTTCTTGCTTGGAACTCTTCCAACTCACTGCGCCTCCATTGAGGCAGAACACAAATCCAGACTGTGATCGCGAATCGTCCTTGTCGGTTTGGAAGCTAGCGTCGGTGTAACCACTTACCACGAGCTCCTCCTCGCCTCCATAGACTAGAAACATATCCTCAGTACTTCTCAAGTACTTAAAGATACTCTTTACTACCGCCTAGTGACTTTCTCTCGGATTTGACTGATACTTGCTCATAACACATAAAGCATAAGAAACATCTAGGCGTGTACAAAGCATGTTATACATGATGGATCCGATTGTGGAGGTATACGGGATCGCACTCATCTTCTCCAGCTCAGCAGGTGTCGAAGGACACTAATTCTTGCTGAGAGAAATACCATGTGACATTGGTAGAAAACCTTTCTTGGAATTCTGCATATTGAACTATTTCAATACCTTGTTAATATACATGCTTTGGCTTAATCCAATTAACCTTCTCGATCTATCTCTATAGATCTTTATGTTCAAAATATATGCTACCTCTCCAAAATCTTTCATTGAGAAACTTTTTCTCAACGAAGTCTTGACAGCATCTAACATAGAAATATCATTTCCGATCAATAATATGTCATCTACATATAAGACCAGAAACATAAGTGAGCTCCCACTAGCCTTTTTGTAAACACAAGGCTTCACAACCCCAGATCTTTAGAAAAGACAACCCGGGATGCTTCCCAGTCCATATCTCATATGGTGTCCTCTCTACAGATTTAGATGGAACTCTGTTTAGTGTGAAAGCAGCAGTTTCTAAAGTGAATCCCTAGAAAGACAATGGAAGATCAGTTTGACTCGTCATCGCCAGACCATGTCCAACAAAGTTCAGTTCCTCCGCTCGGACACCCCATTCCATTGAGGTGTACCAGGTGGAGTCAGCTGTGGAACAATTCCACACTGCTTCAAATGATCAATAAACTCATGGCTCAAATATTCACCTCCACGATCCGATCGTAGAAATTTAATTGTCTTGCCTATATGATTTTGTACCTCATTCTTGAACTCCTTGAACTTTTCAAAAAATTCTGACTTATGCCTCATTAAGTAGATGTAACCATATATACTAAAGTCGTCGGTAAAAGTTATGAAGTACTAAAATCCACCTCTAGCTATAAAACTCATTGGTCCACATACATCAGTATATACAATGACCAATAATTCATTTGCCCTCTCACTTTGACCAGTGAAAGGCGTCTTAGTCATTTTGCCAAGCAAACAAGACTCACATGTGTCAAATGATTCAAAATCAAATGACTCCAAAAGCCCATCTCTATGGAGCTTCTGTATGCGCTTCTCATTTATATGACCCAAACGACAATGTCAGACATAGGTAAGATTCAAATCATTGAGTCACAGTTTCTTCGTATTAATGTTATAGACATGCGTGTCCTCAAGATTTAGAATATTAAGACATTCAACAATGGACAAACACCATAGAGCATACCATTCAAAAATATCGAACAACACTTGTTCTTTATTACAAATTCAAAACCGTCTTTCTCTAAACATGACGAAGAGATAATGTTTCTGCTCAAGGCGAGAATAAAATAACAATTATTTAACTCCAAAACTAATCCTGAGGGAAGCGACAAAGAATAGACGCTGACGGCCAACGCAGCAACTTTTGCACCATTGCCGACGCGAACATCCAATTCGCCTCTTGCGCACTTCCTAGTCCTTTTTAGCCCCTACAACGATTTGCAAGTGTGAATCATTGATTCGGTATCAAATACCCATGAATCACTCGGATGAGTAGCAAGATAAATTTTAATAACATTTATACCTGAAGCGGAAGTCACACTTTCCTTCTTTTTCTTTTATTCTTCCAAGTAAAACTTGCAATTCCTCCGCCAATAGCTAGGCTTATGGCAGTGGTGGCAAGTGTCAGAGTTAGCAGGGCCCGACTTGGACTTTCTAGCCGAATTAGACTTAGAGCTCGAGATCACATCTGGAGCTTTAGCCTTTCCCTTACGCTTTCTCTTCTTACTTTCCTTTTGAACCATCATCACATGACTAGGATTTTTCTTAAGGCTTTTCTTGGCTGTCTTGAGCATCCCATGCAATTCAGTTAAGGTTTTCTTCATGCCATTCATATGAAAATTCATGATAAACGGCTTGAAGCGCGCAGGGAGTGACTGAAGAATCACATCTGTGGCCAAATCGTTATCAAGTTTAGATCCGAGTTTTTCTAGGTTCTCAACGTAACCAATCATCTTGATCACATGAGTACTCACTGGACTGCCTTCTGCCAACCTGCACACAAACAAGGACTTTGAGACATTATACCTCTCAGTCCGTGTTTGGTTCTTAAACATCCATTTGAGTCCCATGATCATATCGTAGGCATCCCTGTTCTTATATTGCTTCTGAAGCTTAGAGGACATGCAGGCAAGCATGAAACAACTGACATTAACTGAATCACTGGCATGCTTCTCATAAGCTCGCCTATCAGCAAGTGGTGTATCATCCGTTGGTTCATCAGGATGGGGTTCCTCTAGAACATAGTCCTTTTTCTCCTGCTTGAGAATAATTCTCAAGTTTCTGTACCAGTCAATAAAATTTGTTCCAGATAATTTCTCCCTCTCAAGAATAGATCACAGATTGAAAATAGAAGTGTTCTTTGCAGTAGGTACCATAATCTATAACAACAATGCAAAGTTCAGCACTATGCTATATTAATCTTCTATCAAATAAAAGATGTACCATAATATGTAAAATGATCACTTTCCCTCTAACGACACATTGTGGGACAAAATCCATAATCATCTAACTCCTAATGAGCTTTGGCATCACTGCTAGAAGATTAGTGACATAGGTAAGCAACACTTACTAATCACATCATATGTGACTCTTGTTCATTGGGTAGCATCCAATACCTGACTCCCAACTTCATGCCCCAAAACCTAAAACTGTTTTGATAGCTTTGTTAAGCAAATAAATACTACACATGTGGTGTCCGACACCCACCCTAACAGGTCAAGATAAAAGACGGCACCCTACTTTGGCAGACCCACCATCGATGATCGAGAACCTTGGTAGGTGTAGCTATTAGAAAGAGCATCAATACTTAATTTTCTGAGGAAAACTATTCTAACATGGTAACGATGCCTACCGCACACGGAACATGAAAGAATTGTATGACAGAAATATAAGTAAACATCACAGGCAATCATATTAACTGTGACATAGTATGGCCCTTTCGCATGGTGATCTCCATCTCCATGGTTCCTATTCATCGGGTCATCACGCTTCAGGCCTCCATGAACTTGTATCAGCCTATTACATCTAATAGCACTATACAAATTACATGAGCAGAAGCATCACATGTCGACGCGCAGGTCGTACAACATTTGAACAGCCTTGGACTATAATCAACCATGACATGCAGGCCATATTATTACAAGCTTGTATCGTATACATTTGCAATGCCATACCAGTCACAACATTCCCTGCAAAAATGAGTTAGGCGGAATCTAGACGTGACTGAACCAAGTCTGGAACTTTCGGCTCAGAGGCCCGGAACTTCCGGTCGAAGGGCCCGGAACTTCCGACTCAGGGCCGAAACTTCCGAAATCAACCTTCTGACTCGGATTTAAATTGGCCCAGAAGTTCCGAGTCACACCCGGAACTTCTGAAAATAACCTTCTGTACGGAATTTATTTCTGTCCGGAACTTTCGGTCCAACCGGAACTTCTGGACCCTGAACTTTCGGTCCAACCGAAACTTCCGAAAATAACATTCTGTATTGAAAATTATTTCGGCCCGAAACTTCCAAAAATCCAACGATAAAAACAATATATCCAATCTATTTCTACCACATATCACCATATGTGATCGATCCAGATCGAACACTACGCACGTAGGCTCTGATACCACTGTTGGGTTGTGGGGAGGCTACGCTAGCACTTAATTTCAAAAATTTACCCCGTTAGCCCAGGAACCAGCGTGTAATGGGATCATGGATCGTTACCTCAAGCCTCGAGACACGCTCGGGCAGCGGAAGTAGAGTTGATGAAGCGCGTCCTCGAGCTGCTCCTCCTGGCTCCGTTCGTTCATCGGCGATCCAGCGATGAATACAACGTGATCCTACGATCCGGTGAACTCCACGAGCACCACTATTAGAGCAGTGCCTCCACGGTATCCACACGTCTAGGGACAGGATCACCTCGCGTCGATGTGCTAGCACCACTCGTGAGATTAGGGAGATCGATCACAACCCTTGCAATCGAGGAGAGAGGAGAGGTGGCGGCTAGGGTTTGGTCAAACCAACATCAAGCAGCAGCCCTTTCGAGCTAGCCCCACCTCTCTTTATATAGTGCCCTGTCACAGGCCTTTAATCTGTATTAAAGCCCAACAGATCTAATCTGTTCGCCTGGACCAGAACTTCCGAAAATGACCTTCTGTATCGAATTTATTTTGACCCAGAACTTCCGGTCTAACCAAAACTTCCGGTTCATCCAAGCAAGCCCGAAACTTCCGGCTCCTCCAGAAACCGAAACTGGGGCTAGCCCAGAACTTTCGGTCTAACCAGAACTTCTGGATGCTCCAGAACCTAGAACTTTCGGCCCTCAGCCAGAACTTACGGTTCTCCCAGAATTCTCTTGGGCACAATTCCATCACACGCTACTTCTTGTCAAAGTGGAATATCCTTATCAAACATGTGCCACCGGGTCTATGTTATTGGTTGGTTAAAATCTAAAATGAATTTGAAGTTACGTGTGTGTATGTATGTATATCAGTATATGTGTTTGTATATATATATTGTAAAGAGATTCTACCGCTTCATGCTAAAAATAAAAAGATAAACCCAGAAAATAATTGATTTAACTCCAGTTGCACTAGATGAGAATCTAGGAGTAAAAACTGTACCAAATACAGGAGTTGAAACTGCACCAAATAAGTGAACAAAGTTTTGTAAAAAAAACCTCACATTCGATACGCCTCCTTTCCTTTCGAAATTCTAGATTTCTCGTATGATATGATATAGTTATAAATTAGAAGAGAAGACAACAACAATAGGGTTTAAGGCCAGCGTCAAACATTTATTTATTGAAATCAGATTTTGGATGAGGTCGTAGCAGGTGATTAAATCTAGATCGTTAGATTAGAGGAGGATATATAAGGATCGATCCCCTTCTCCTTAGATCACTCCACCGTCGTCGCTCCTCTCCTTCCGCTTCGCCCAGCGCCACCGCTTCCTTCCTCTTCGTCACCACCCTTGGGCGTCTAGCCCAACCACCGCCACCTAGCCGCTGCCACCCAAGAAGAAGAAGAAGAAGAAGAAGAGGAGGAGGAGGATGTGGTGGAGGAGGAGGAGGAGAAAAAGGAGAAGGATGAGGAGGAGAAGGAGGAGGAGAAGGAGAAGGAGAAGGAGAAGGAGGAGGAGGAGGAGGAGGAGGAGGGTAGGGAATTAATTTGAGGCAAATTTTTGAGGTATGCTGAAAATGATTGTCTCAAAATATTCTTTGAGGTAGCAACATTTGCCTCAAATTATAAAATTGAGGCAGACCATATTAAACTAAGGCTAGCAGTCAGCCTCAACGAGGAATTTGAGGCAAGTTTTTGAGGCATGCTAAAGATGATTATCTCAAAATATTATTTGAGACAACAACGTTTGCCTCAAATTATAAAATTAAGGCAGACCATATAAGCCTCATTAAACTAAGGCTAGCAGTCAGCCTCAACGAGGAGTTGGAGGCACCAGTGTTTATATTTATCATTCTATATCATATAAATATAAACTAGATCTTAGAAGGAAATAATAAACATGCTTACAGTTCAGTTAGCTGATAAGACACAAGTTCACTTTTCCCAGAAAAGATACAAAGTTAACATGATTTTTTGAGACCTAATTAACAGGGATTTTTCATAAGAATTTAAGCTAGCTAATTATTTCTCTTGGCAAAAAACTGTTGCTATCATGCGTGAGGTTACAGATCAACATAACTAAAAAATTATAAACCACAATGCGTGTATGTATATAGCTAGAAGCTAGTGCTTGCCTGCACTGCTAAGAGAAAGCGTCACAACACATTGGAGGCAGCTAAGCGGGAAAAGCTGAAAAAATCCCTCCTTTTCTTTCCCTTTACCAATTTTTTCATCTGGATAAGTCACTGTAGTACTACATGTCTGCACCATCTCTCCATTCTCTATTCTCCATTCCCATCCTCTCTCCTATACAGGGTAGAGAAGAACCTACTGCCTCACCGGAGAAGAACCCGTTGCCTCACCGAAGAAGCACCTGCATCCTCACCGGAGAAGAACCTGCATCCACCGACGTCAACAGTTTCTCCACCATCTGCTGCCTCCCCTGCTCCATGGCAACCTTCTGTAGCAACGTAGCCTCCTTGGAGCCCAAGCTACAGCCTACTCCATGCCCCTAACCACCGGCCTCCCCTAGCCCCTCCTGCCATCGCCTACACCTTGCTGCAGCCACCCCTAATCCAATCTCCTCTCTCCTGTGTCTCCACCCTAGATCTCCACACCCCTTCCTCTACCCTAGCCTTCCCTCCACCCCTCTTCCTCTTCCCCAACCTAGCCTCTCTTCCCTGCAACCATATGTTCTTCTCTCCCCATTTATGATCAGTAAGCTCTAGATTTTTATTTTTCTAATTCTTTCAATTGCAATCTTCAGTTTGATTTTGTCTTTTCTATGGATTATGAGTCAGTTGTAAGTTATCTGATTTTAGATGTACTTGTATGCGGTTATAATTAATGATTATTTGTGACATTCGTAGTGTTTTTGAAAGCATGTATGTGGTATATTAATTTTTTCCATAATTCGGTTTCTCATATTTCTTTTACACCAAGAGAGTCGATGATCTGTCATAGCTATTGTGCTGTCAAATTGGGTACCTATTTGCTAGCCTACTCCCTACTACAAACATACTTGCTTGTTGTCTTAGTAAGGTAATTTGTTAACATCACTTTTATTTCCCTGCTTGTATAAATTGTTAAAAGCTTATTCTCTGTTGTTTGATGTTGCCTTGTTGGAAGTAACATATAGATATCTTGGTAGATATATTGAATATACATTTTGTTTCCATTATTTACATGGTTGTTCGACTCGATTTAACCGTCGAGGACGTCATGATGATAGGACTTTCCAAATCATACATAACAAGCCCTATTTAAGTAAGATAGGTCGGCATTTACTTGGGAAGCGTGTTAGCACTCTAGTTCACAACTCTTGGATTCGAGCCCACAGATATGTGCTATTCAACCACAACCAAATTGGTCCATTCCTTTAGTATGCTCCAGATCACTATTTATTTCATGTATTAGAATATTTTAGTATGGAATTCCTAATAGGCATTTGTACTAGTTGGCATACTATGTAGAATGCATCGCTAGTACATTTTATCAAGTAGAGTACGAAGACCAAGAGATATTGAACATGTGCACCATATAATCGTATTGCTAAAGCAACTATCAAAAGCCAAGACCCATTAAAAATGGTTGGAGGTACAATTCTTGAAAATGAGTGCTACAAAGTAGTCATAAACAGTCTCATTTTTTAGGATGCAGAATTGTTTCGATCGAGCAAAAATCTGAATTACATCAAGGATGCTATTGGACATTCGATTGCTTGGCCAATCCACTTGGTATGCCTTTTTCTTAGCTTGTTTATGTGTATTACTTTGTTTACCTATAAAATTTAACATGTCAAATGAATGCTCACAATTAAGGTTGAAGAAGCTCTACCACCAAGGCAAAATAGTGAAGTAACAAAAACAGGTACTTATGCCATTATGTTAGTTTTGTATAAAATATTTAATGCTTATGTATGGCATGTATGAAAAACATATTTATATCATCATGTAATCAATTCAACCAAATATAAGTAGGCGAAAATATAAATAGAAATGCTGAATTGTGTTGCTTATGAATAGAAATGAAACATGAATCGAACTGTGTTGTTTATGAATAGAAATGAAATATATTGTGATCCATACAAATAGTTGTAGCTACTTTCTTGAGCTAAATGTTTTGGATTATTTTGTTTGTTCCTAATATCTTTGTATGAAGCACTAAACTGACTTGTATAAATTTACATTCCAGGTGGTCGGATTTCTCTTGCACCACTAGACACAACCATGCAAAATTGACGATAACTTCTGTAAAGATGACAAATCATGAGTAGTGATTGTTCACTCTTTTGAGCATTTTACTATCTATTGTTTGCATAGTTAAATGCTACTTTTGTAAACTGATAGATGACCATGTGGAGACCAAATGAGATGCTATATATTTTCTCCTAAACATGCATGTGTGGTTGTGATGTTTTAATTTATTGAATGAAGAGATTTTGAGGATATATTTGCTACTATTTCAACTATCTTGTGTGCATTGTGATGAAATGTATATGTTTGATAATAATTGTTGAGAAAAATACATGTATATGCTAAAAATAATTTTAATTTGATGCATGTTATGTTGAAGCAGAAATGACAGCCTCATAGTTAGTTATACTTGTTGAGGCAGGTTGTCTATCTCAATCAAATTCAAAGGCAGACCGTGTCAGCCTCAGATTTAGCTTTTAGGGGCTAACTCTAGCGGATGTCTCAGTATGCTTATTTTGAGGCAAGGGTATCTAAGGCAGGTTGTGTTAGCCTCAATATATATTTTGAGGCCGATTTTTTTTATATTATGAGGCTGATTAGCTTGCCCCAAATTCCCTACCATCCTGTAGTGAGAAAACATTAAATTTGGGGATTTTCGGGCAACCACCAATCCTCTTCAAATTAATTGTCCTAGCTATAAAGGTAACTTTTTTATAGTACCTAGATGTATAAATTTTAAATAAATATGGATCCTCTTCAAATTAATTGTTCTCGCTGCAAGGGTAACTTCTTTGTAGTCCCTAGATGTATAAATTTCAAATAGATGTGGAGTTGATCATCAGATATTTAGAAATTTGATTCTCTCGGTAGGCTGAAACCGTATTTTTAAATCTGATATTAATCCGTTGGAAATAAGGTATCATAGTCTAAATAAAAGTTATAGGCGTATTCGCTATCTTTTTAACGGCACTGATTTCACATGATTCGGATAAACGGTTTAGGAGAAATGCTAAAAATAGTGCTACTACCGGGTCCAAAACCGGTACAACACGTCGTTTTCTTTTAATTTAAAGTTGATAGATGCGTCATTGGTCCTAGAGCACAACACGAAAGTTATAGGTTATTTTCTGTACATACTCAAGATATACTTATTAGCGGTTTAAAAGTTACGTCCAAAACAATGAAGAACCTAAGTTTTTAGCATTTTATCAAGATGTCCGGCGTTTTGGGTTTTAGATTTTTTTATACCAAATAATAGTACCTATGCGGGATAGTCTTCTAAGTGTTATTTTGTGATTTAGTTGTGGAGTCTTTTGGCAAAGTGAGTGAAAATCTAAGTTATCGCTACAGTTAAGTCAAGTGCATAACGAACTAATTCTGTGTTGAATGTATATTATTACTTATGTTACACTCCTTATTTTATCTTGTTATTTAATTATGTGCAGTTGTTATGTTGTCTTATAATTGTTCAAAATATATATTCAAGCATTCAGTGTTTCTTGATTATTTATTATAAAGGTTCAAGTTCTATGCGTAGCCATATAGTGTTATTTGTTTTTCATTTAGGATCCTATGAGTGAGCGTTGACCCCACTTGCTCGACTTATCGGTAACGTTAAAGGATATTCATGATCGTCCAGGATGGAAACTACTATTTTTTGTTTTCTCGCTTTTCAACGGAAAAGAAATTTTTTTATTGAATTGTTGATGTAAATGTGGTGCATGAATTATTTTTAGTTCTATACTTGCTAAGTAATCTTTACTTACTCTTGTGTTTTATTTGGTTTTCTTTTAAATATTCATTGACAAGATCATTATGGATCGAGATGTAGCAACTCCAAACACACATTACCTTACACTATTTTTACATCCTATCTTAGTTTTAATACGTATAGTGTAGCTTAATTTACACATTTAGACCTTTGAGTCCTTATTAATGTTATGGTTATTTCTATGGAATAATATGAAGTGTTTAGCTATAGTTTTGAAGTTACGGATAATTAGTATGATAATATCTTATAAATTGCCTATTGTTGATATTCATATTACATGAGATACTCTACCAAAATTTCAAATAAATTTTAGACTTAAATAATTTTTAGTGTTTGATATGACATCTCAGGTATGTAGATACCTGGGTGTTACAAATAACAAAGAATACAATCCCTTTCTCCTACATCCTGTGTGGGCACTTAAACAGATTGTTGTTTTTGCAATTTTTATTATTCCAAGCACTTAAAAATTGTAGAAACTTGTGCACGCCACATGGGCACCACCTTAAGATCACTTCAGACAATGAGATGCCCCTATACACGATGGTTCTTTGCCATCCAGAAGGCATCGACATCTAAAAAGAGAAGGCATCAAGGCCTTCAGTAACCCAATACTGGGAACAGTTCAAAGGGAAAGTATTTGTCAAGTTTGCATAGTTCAAATGGTCAAACCAGCATCCAGCTGCCGTGTTAATCTTAAGAAGATCTTGACCAAATCAGACATGAGCACGGCGATTAAAGTAATAATTAGCAAACCATTTACATTTACCTTGAAGAAAATAGAATTCTTTTCAGCATCACGTTCGTGTGGAGTCGGTAAAAGACAAAAATAGATCACGCCACTATGACTTGCCTCATGATGGTGAAAAGAAATGGGAAGAAAGTATCAACAGTTGGGCAAAGATACATCTTACAAGGCTCTGAAGACTGGGCAGCGATTGTTCCAGATATGAAACAAATGTAAACTCGTGATTTTCTGATAGATACAGCCATTTCTGCGGAACTATTACCCAGAATCTCTTACTGTTGAAAGACCACTTACTGCAAATTGATGATCCGAAATACCATTGCAGGGCTCACAGATTCATTTGGTATCCACCGCGGATTCTGCAACAGGAAAAGGAAATTGTTCTGACTTCTGACTGGTCCAGTTCATAGTACCATTTATTGATCCAACTATAGCTTCACGTATTTGTCAACATAGCCCTGAATAAAAGAAAATATTGGTTCAGGGGATCCAAACTTCAACCAAATGAAGAGCTGTGTGAATATATACTGAAAATTTAGATATAAGAATGTATATTCACTCTTGAAAATATTTGTGCCTTTTCAAATTTAATCAACAGTTGAATCACCCTGTTTTTATTCAATTAATTGATAATGCATAGAACAATATGATACTAAAACATAATCTTTGTTCCCCACTAACACGGCATACTTTTTCCAAAACTGATATTTAATAGATCATGTAAAAATACCAGATACTAATAAACAAAATCCATTATAGAAAACAATAACATATGGGCAGAAAGATTATCAGCAGAATATCTAAATAAGTAATCAATATTGCTACAGAAAAATTTCGACATACCATTACTAGTTTGGTCACTTTCCTTTGAGAAGACTGGACATACTGCTTGATCTTGGCTGGTGTTTTTGGAATATGATTGCTTGGGACTGAATTAGAAACCTTATCAACTGTTTTCCTGACAATAGTTTTGAAAGCTTCTCTGCTCATGTTCCCCTGTCTCCATGATGGCTTAAGAACTTCTTTAACAAAATCTGCAATTGCAACCTTAAAAAGCTTCATTGATCTGGAATCCTTAGTCCTCTTATTTTTATCCACTGATTCGCCATTATCAATATCACCAGGTACCTCTGAGCTCCAGTCCTTCGCGCCCAAGGGCTCAGGACTTAAATTCTCCACCACACCTGCTTCAGTATCTGCTGCAACCTCTCCAAATTCTTCAACTTCTGATTCAGCAACAAGCCCCAGTCCATCCATATTTTTACTCTCCACTTCTATGTTCACAATTTTCGATGCATTTTGACTATTGTTAGCACTCAGATTTGCCTCTCGACCAAGATCCATTCTGTCGATTGAACTGCTTGAGGGTTCAATACTGTCGAGCAGTGGGTCATAGGGAGCACAAGAAGTAAATTTACGACGAGGTTGCTTCTGCCGACTGGAAACAGCTTCTGCAGAATTTCCATGTGCGTGAGTTCCAGATCCAGGAACTGACCAACCAAAAGGAGACAGTGTATTAACATGTTCTCCTGCTTTTGTTGAAGCAGACCCTACTGCACTTGGGCTTACACCAGAGCCAAACGGATCTATTTGTTCAAAGGTAGATGCAAAAGGGTTGTAGTGGGGCTTGATAGATGACTTAGGCAGACCAGTATCAGAAATGGGACCAAAGTCACTACTTCCTGGTAGATTTGGCAGAATTCTTTCGAAAGAGGGGTGAACCATAGCAGGTGGCTGCTGATGAGAAGGAACAATTGCCTGAAGAGTATGAGGATGGAAATCCAATGGTCTAGGACGAGACAAATCTGGTGCAGGATAGGTTTGCATCTGACTCTGGAGGAACTCATTAGCTGGCAACATAACATTATGCTGGAACTGCATCTGAGGGAATTCTGAACTTGAAAGTAACTGTTGCACTGGTAGTGGGCTCATATTTGAGGATGGTATATGAGCTGGTATCAAACAAGATGGCATCTGGCCAGGAGAACAAATATTCTGAGAATGAGACTGGAGCATATCACATGCCATAGACTTCTCTGTAGCATGTACTGTTGCAAACGGGATATCTGACGATTGGCTCGCAAGACTTTGATGAGCAGCCAGAGAGGATTTATCAATGTCTGGTTGACACATAGATGGGGGGCCTGATCTTTGCATCTTATGAGGATCAGATGCATTTGCAGAAGACGCCATTGATTGAGAAGGCCCAGAAGTTAAAACTGCATCATGGCCACACGGTAGAAGAGAACCATCAGATGCAGCATTTGCTTGCACATTACAATTTAAATCATCTGAAGAACTGTTTAACTTATTCATTCTCATCAGGACCTCTTGCTCACATATTCTATCTCCTGAAATGTTACCTCCAGCAGGATTAATCTCAAACGGAGCTGCAACTTTTACAGGGGCATCATGCTTGTCATCATTGAATCCTTCCTTGCTTATACCAAGCTTGATGCCAGGTTGTGCCCTGAAAGTGCGATCCATTCCATCTTGTGATTTGATCTGGAGTAGATTAGCTCGCTTAGCAAAGGGAGAGCTGCTTTGCCTTCCGGGCGATAAACTGAAAAGAGATTTAACATTCTTAAAATCCTATAGGGGGTCACTCATGCAAACTGGATGACATACAAAATCTAAAACAATGAGTTCCGATTTGTGGAGATAATTGATGCACAAATTTAAGTTCAAGGCAAAGTACAAGGTGTGGTACCTTTGGGATGGACTGTTCTTGTCTTCCCCTGAAGGGCTGTAGCTCCTCCTGCCCTGAGGTGACTGGCCACGGCTTCGTTTCCATTGGCTAGTCCCATGCCTTTTACTCTGTTGCACTCTATCAGAATCATTGCCACTTAAATCTTCTTTGTGTAGACATCCAAGTTTATCTGAACTACGTTTCACTAGGTTGCTCTTATCCTTGAGCTGCTGCTCTTGAGCCTCATTAATTCTCTCAGTGCAAGGAGCAACTTCAGTAAGGAGACGATGACCAATATCAGGATTGGTATCAATTGAATGACCAGACTCATTATTTTCAGGCAATAGCACAAGGTTGCTGGCAGCACCAGCATGCTCCTCATTTTCACTGTCATCTGAGGCATAACCTTGTATTAATTGGAATGGGTTCTTACCTTCCACAGTTACTTTTGCAGTTTTAGTCTTACTACCACTGCCATTCCCAAGGATAGAAATGTCATTCGCAGACTTTGGCACATTAACATCTCTAGTGCATTCAGCAGTTGCAAGTGAATAATTGATTGGACTAAGATGTTCCCTTGACGGGGAGTCCTCATCAGCTGAAATTTAGTTTGATAAAGTAAATATCTAGATATAGATTAACACATCAATTAAGGTAACATATCAATTGAGAAGTATAAGTGATGGTACGTTGGCTACAAAAAGACATAAATGTATTGATAGTTTCCCATCATATAGACTGTCCTGAAGATGGAGATTCAGCCAGATTTCTGATGATAGGATTATACTAGTCCTTTTGCAAGAAACAGTAGTGATCATTATATCAGGTAGGAATAAGATTGGCAGGATACCCAATAAACCCGCAAAGAAATTAAGTATTTATACCATAAGACGTGCCAAAGCTTGAATGGCTGAATGCCAAATTACAAAATGAAGCAGTATGCATGACCACAGAATTTTTAGTATTGTGATAAATTAACAGGGTACAGTTGAGATGGAAGTTGGGGAGGGTTCGCTTACCATCCATATCCATATCCGAGTCGTCAGAGACAATTAGCTGATTCGCTGTTTTCACAGTTTTGACATCATGGCCATCATCTGTGGCACCTTCTTTTCTTTCTGGCTCTGCATTCCATGACTGCCCCATTGTGGGGGCAGTGGATGGTGCAGGGGGGGCAGGAGGTGGAGAAGACGGTGGTGGTGGTGGAGGCGGAGGTGGCGGGCCAGATGGTGGTGGCACATTCTCTGCATCAAAGCTTGGTGGCCGTGGCGGCGGTGGAGGGAGAGACCCTGGCATGGGATACTGAGGATGGGCCTGATACATAGCCTGTGGCGGCCCCAGAACTGGCATCTGTGCATAACCCCTCTGCTGCGGTAGCATTGGCATCGGGTGCATCTGGGCAAAAGGGTAGGCCTGGTTCTGAAGCGGTGGCATGCCATGCTGGTACGGTGCAGGGGACGGCGCCATTGCTGGGGGCTGCAGATATGGTGCCGCTCGTGGCGGCGGCGGCGGCAGCGGTTGCTGGGGGAAGCCACCCGTTACCCCAGGTTGCTGTGGCGGCGGTGGCAGTGGTTGCTGGGGG
>KE371879.1:9988-20236 GCA_000418225.1 Zizania latifolia
AAGGGCTAATAGTTCAACACCAACTTGTTCTGAATGCTTGTCGGATCAGGATCATGCATCCAAGCTTCACGATGTTTGGCATGCATCGGAGCGAAGTAGCCAGTTTGCTGCAGATTTTTGGAAGGCCAAAGCTCAACTTACTGAGCCAAGCCTCAGAATTCAGAATTTCAGATGACCCAGCTGCATCCTGGCAAGTGAGCAGAACTCTTGTCACTCTGCGCCTCACTAGCTTCTCCCCCTCCGCAGCAGCCGCGCGCCAATCTCTCGTAGTTCCCGCCGCCGCCATCGGGCTGCAGAGCTTTCAGTTCCCTCGCCGCGATGCCACCCAGGAAGCCATTTTTGTGAGCCAAGCAACTGTGCAAGAGCGTGGACCACGCCAACGCATTCTGCGTGAACGGCATGTTGCGCAGCAGGCCGTGCGCCTCTTCCAGCAGCCCTGCACGGCCAAGGAGATCGATGGCGCTGATGTAGTGGTCCAGTGTCCGCTCCACGCCGTACTTGTCCGCCATGGCGTCGAAGTAGCTCATCCCCTCGGCGACCAGCCCTGCGTGGCTGCAGCACGTCAGTATGGCGATGAAGGTGTTGCCGTTGTACGTTCTCAGCTCCAGTGCGCGCTCCGCGGCCGCCAGGGCTCGCCTCCCATGGCCGTTCTGGCCAAGCCCCTGGATCACCGTGTTCCAGGACACGACGTCGCGCGCCGTCATTTCGTCGAACACCTTCTCCAGGTCAGCCGTTGCGCCAGAACTGCTGTACATGCTCATCAGAGAATTGCACACGAAGACATGGCTGCGAGAGAGGCCGTTCTTGGCGGCGCGTGCGTGGACTTGCCTCCCGAGTGTGAGCAGTGACAGCACCGAGCAGATGTGCAGAATCGTTGTGTAGGTCGATCCGATCGGTTTGGAGCTGCCATTGTTGTGGCCATCCAACCTCAGCATGTCGATGAAGAGGCGCAAAGCTTCCTCGCCACGGCGGCTCTCCCACAAGCAGGATATGATGATGTTCCATGAGAAGGCATCCTTGTTCTTCATCAAGCTGAAGAGATGGAGAGCCTTGCCGATGAGCTTGTGCCGCGAGAACCCATCCATCATGATGTTCCAAGAAGTGGCGTCCGTGTACCGCATCCCATGGAAGATCTTCTCGGCGTCAGACAATTCGCCTAGCTTGGCATGCACGTCGATCAAACCATTCCACACAAAGATGCTAGCTTTGCTGTCCTCCTTCAAGAGCTTGATTGCCAGCCCATGGAGCTGCATTGCCATGGCGAGAGACCGGAGAGCCACGCAGGCCTTGAGCAACGAGCTGAGCGTGTGGGCGTTGGGCAGCATCCCGCGTCCGAAGAGCTCGCCGTAGAGCGCCGCGAACAGCTCGACCGCCTTGCCGGGCTCTCCGTTCCGGACGTGGCAGGACACCATAGCCGTCCAGGTGAACACGTTGTGCTGGTCCAGCGGCAGCTCGTCGAAGAGGCGGCGCGCCCTGGAGGCCGCTCCGGGGCCGGGGCCGGCGCGGGAGAGGCCACCGATCATGGTGGTGTACGAGGTGGCGTTCTTCCTCGGCATCTCCTGGAAGAAGGAGAGCGCCCGCTCGGCCCGGCCGGCGTCGACGAGCGAGGCCAGCTCGGCGTTCCAGGCGACCTGGTTATTCACGGGCATTGCGTCGAACGGGTCGAGGGTCTTGTCGGCCTGCCCGGATTTCCCTGCCTTCACGACCTCCGAGGTCTTCCGCGCCAAACAAGACAGGGGCGGCAGCTTGCGGGCAGCCTTGACGATGGGCCGCGATGCCATGCGCCGCCCGCCGCCGCCCCGCGACTTCCGAGCCACCTCCGGCGGCCTGAGGGAAGAAGATTTGACGAGTCGTTTTTTATCGGCGACGGCGAGACACGGCACTTTTACCCAAAAGCCCCTCATATTATCATAATTTACGCACATAAGAGATTTGCATGGCAGGCTAGCAGCGCAGCGCAGCCCACCCCACAGCCTCCGCGCCTATAAGAACTTTTTGGAATATATGAGTTTTATAGAATTTTTACGTGATTTAGTTTAAATCTTCAGATTTTTTTTAAATTACTCAATTCCAAATGATCTTAATAGAGACATATAAAAAATGAAATGGAGAACTTTGGGGGCTTGTTTGATCAATGCCAATGTGAATCTTTTCAAAATTTTGGCAATGAGATGTAAACATTGGAAAAAAAATTGATAATTCGCCACTTTCAAGATAATCTCTTGATTATGTTACAACTCCATATGAAACAATCTAAATCAATAATATGTGAGCCAAGATGACAAAATTAAAGCTACTTATTGACAGTCACAAAAATAGCTTCCCCTCTCCAAGCTTTACAAATGCTCCCATTGGCTCTACCCACAGTTCTCAAAACCACAGTAACAAGCCTACCCTACCACAGGTTTTTGTCATCACTCTTGGCCACTAGTATATGGTTACTGTCCAGTTTTTGCTAAATCAAACCGGCAAAAGTACAAACCACAGTCGATCTAGAAATCAATGTCTAGGCACCAGTTTTATAAACCCTGGCTCTACCAGTATATCACATTGTCATTTTCATTTACACTCAAAATCTTTAACACAAACTCACGAACACATCGTTTGGATATAATAAAGCATTCCTGATGAAACCCACGAACAAGTAGAATTTTTCTCCATTCAGGCTACAACGAAATATAGAATGCAGTAGCTTGAAGAGAATCACCTGATGTGCGACTACAGGACCGCACAGAAGATGAACATTAGGGAAATACATTGCATACAGCAACAAGAGACAACACTGGTAGGTGATGCTGCCCAGTTTGTCTTGTACATGCAAATATCTCACCACAAACCACTTCAGTAGTATTCGTTCCCGGCACTGTCTGAGACCATGTCCATAGAGGTGTCATTGGAGCCTGCAGAGTTCGTCTCCCTATTCTGCCCTGCTGAGTTTGTTTCTGCGTTCCGGCCTCCATTACCAGATCCTTGGGTTAAATGATAGCTCTGGAGGCTCCTGCGGACCGGGCTTGATAAGGCGTTTGAGAAAATGGGATTCTTTGACTGGTCACTAAGGCTGGGTCTAGGAGCAGATCCTATCGTTGCTTGTCCATACAAACCAGCTGAGGGTTGGATACTTGAGTTTGCAAACGGATTTGCACTTGGAAGATGCTGATGTACTCTTGGGGAAACAAGCGCGTCATTACCTCCATAATCCAACTCATGCTACAAGAGAAGGTAAAAATGTATCAGATTATGATTGGCATGGTGGAAAATTTGATGAGTTAAAATCAATGCCAGAAACCAATGTATGTAACACCTATTAGACTGAAAAAGGTACCAATACATCCTCTCTTTTTTGTCAAAGTTCATACTTCATAAAGTTTGATGGAACACAACTTAAGCTCCCATCTAATTCTGAAATCTCCCATCACATAGTCATGGGAATTGGGAGGTGCATTGCTTAAAGTTGTATCCTATGAACCATAGCTGCATAGGTTGTAAGTCAGGAAAACCTGATACTAGTTTTGAAAGACCATACACATCTAATAGCTTCAAAATCCCGAGTCAGATATATAGCTTCAAACATATGGCTTGCACAAAATAAATTAAGTAGTTTTCTCCAGAAAGCCAGAAAGGAAAAATATCTAGTACAAGTTTGAGATGGGTGGAGGATAATCTGCATCACTAAGCTAGTTCATAGTCAAGTTGTTAACAGAAAACAAGGCAGCACCATAACTCCATAAGGTAGGGATTTTCAAGGTTGGACCTGGATATGAGACATGATATCAGCTACAGTGAGCCTCGACTCTTCCTCATGCTTCCTCAAGATCCATTGATGAAGTTTTTCCTGCACAATTAAAATAAAATTAATACAAGTCCATGTTCATGCAACTTATCCAATGAGGGAAAACAAAATAGCAACTTTAAGATCGATGAGCCAAGCATATTGACAATCCCCCTGATGATTCATGCCGAACAGCCCCCCTCTCCCGCGTGCCACGTGGGCCAGATGCTACGCGCCTACGCTGCCAGTTGCATGCTGCCAGCCTGGGTGCCTTCACGCCTTGGCCCATGGGCCGTCTCCCACTGCCTGGATGCTTGCCCAAGAAGCCATGCACTAGCAGTTACATACTTACAGGAACATGCACTATCCACTCTCGCGCAGCAGTGCGTATAGATCCGGTGGCCAACTGGCCATGCGCCCGTGCCGCCGCCGTCACGCCGTATGTCTTCCTGTGCAGGCAACGGCCAGCGTGGCTACGCCCTCACCAGTCGCCCAGTTCACTGCTTCTGTCACGTCTGTCTAGATCCCGTTTTTGTCATTTCCATCTGCTACGTTTGGCTGCTGACTACGACGGCTTTTCACAACGCTGTATACAGGCATCTCATATCCTCTGCTTGCATGATTAATTGGTGATGCATCAGAATCTAATTTATCTTTTTAATTGCCGTTTTGGTAGCAATTAATTGTTGATTTATTTAGTCTTTAGCTCTGAAGAGATTAGGGATGATCCATAGTTGGCCCCTCTCATATTAGATTTCTAGCTCCGCCCCTGAGTAGATTTATCATGTTCTACAAACAAATGGATACTCCCACAGTCCCACAATTTGTCAGCAAGTTACAAACAATGGATTATAGTGATTACCAAGTTTGATAGCAAGTTCTGTTTATTTATCTTCTAAATATCCTTACAATCTACTTACGAACAATGAATCGAACACAATTTAATAATTTACTGATCTTGCTTAATATTGCCATATCATTGAAGCAAATCTGCCTTATTTCCATCAGGGACAAAGGATTCCTACATTGCATCCTTACTAGCGATAGAACTGCAGATGACCTTTTTTTTCATAAATTTTGCGATGACGATGGATATCTGAAACAAATCTCTCCACAGACGCCAAATCACTCCAAGCTCCACCAGACAGTACAAATAATAATAATATAATAAAAAAATATACGCGGAGACGGAGCAGGTCGAATTTCCTACCAGCGACGAGGGAGAGGGGGGAGGAAAGAGGAGGGGGTGTACGGACGAGGGCGTGGCGCTCGCCGGCCTGGAAGGAGAGCTTCTGCTGGGCCGTGGCCTGGGTGTAGAGCTGGGAGAGGGAGTTGGCGGCGCCGCAGAAGGTGGAGTAGAGCGTGCGGTCGGCCTCGTCCAGCCGCGGGGCCGCGTCCGTCTTCCTCTTCCGGGACATCGCCGCCGCACGTCGGAGATAGGCCCCCGGTCCCCGGAGGCGGCGAGCTGAGGGTTGGTTCGCTGCGGCGAGATTTTTATTGTAATATATGATATATGATTTGCCCCCTCGTCTCCCACTTCTCTCTCTTTATATTACTTTTCCACCGATAACCAAACCATTCTCGAACAGCTGGATATCCGTAACCAAACCGACGATTTGTCTAATAAAAACAATATTATCAGAATGGTAATAGTAGTTTTGTTAATCTTAGTTATAGATGCATAGTCTATAAATATAAATATATAATGCATGTTTAAATGACCTGTGGAGTTTTCGAGTTCTTTTCTGATTAATTTTGGTTTTTCACCCTTTTAAGAAGAGTTTTGGTTGCTGTGAGTATGACCTGGCCAATGTTTTAGAGGAGGCTCAAAACCGGTATTTCTTTAATTCCTTGGGCCTAAGCATTGTAAATTTTGTAGATTTTGAACTTCATTGTTGATTTTTGATGTTATGAGATATTTATTCATATATTTGTATCATACTTTTTTATCAAATTTGAAGTGGGAAATTATGCACAGTGTTGACGACATAGCTCCACTATTGCACGTAGTGCCTTGTAGCCACGATGTGTACTGTGTCTTGCCCACGATGCGCACCGTGTGCTCACGTTCTAGTTGTTTATATAAATGTTACTGCAATCCGTTCAATGCAATCGGTTGAGTCCAGCATTCCTACATGTATCAGTCACGTGGGTTGTCTTCTCTATCGCTTGCGCCCACCTTTCTCTTCCGCTGCACCAATGGACGTCAACCCTCTGTTCAACTTCGAGCCTTCTCTCCACGACAGCTCCTCCTCTTCTGCCTCCATTGCCGGCGAATCCACTCATGGCCATTCTGTCGGCGCTGCTGTCAATCCGCCCACCCTTTCTGCTTCCTCCCTCCAAACTATTAACATAAAATCCCACGTCCCCACCGTTCTTGACATCGCTAACCCCAATTATCCCGAGTGGAAGTGTTTCTTTGATTCCGTTGTTGGAAAATTTGGCCTTCAACACCACCTTGCCGCACCGCCTACCGCCGCTCCATGCCAGGACCTTGAGTGGCAGATCATCGATCAATGCGTGGTTAACTGGCTATACAATACAGTTTCTCGCGACGTTCTTTAGATTGTTCGCACACCTAGCGCACACGCACACTCCATCTGGGCCACTATCACCGATCTATTTTGTGATCATCAACTTCACCGAGCAGTTTATCTCGAAGCAGAATATCGGAGCCTAAACCAAGGTGATCTCAGCATAACTGAGTACTATACCAAACTGAAACTTCTCTCCGATGCGCTGCGTGACATTGGTCAGCCCGTGCCGGAATCATCACAGGTCCTAAACATGCTCCGCGGACTTAACGCTAAGTTCCGTTATTCCATTTCTGCAATCCCATCAAAACAACCTCCACACACCTTTTTATCTGCCCGATCTCACTTACTCCGGGAAGAGCTCTACGACTCTCAATTTTCTAAGCTAGTGGCTCATCAAGCCTTGCTGACCACCGGCGGTTCTCGGCAAGCTACACCAGGTGGTCACCTGAGTGGCTCCAGCGGCTTCAGCAACCCAGGCGGGTCCGGCACATTCAGAGGCTCCGGCTCATCCGGAGGTTCCGGCAACTTCGGAGGCTCTGGCAACTTCGGCAGTTCAGGTCCGTCCTGTTGGGTTATGGGGAGGCTACGCTAGCGCTTAATTTTAAAAATTTACCCCGTTAACCTAGGAACCATGCGTGTAATAGAATCAGGGATCATTACCTTGAGTCTCGATATGCGCTCGGGCAGCGGAAGTAGAGTCAATGAAGCGCGTCCTCGAGCTGCTCCTCTCTGCTCCATTCATTTGTCGGCGATCCGGTGATGAAGACGACGCGATCCTACGATCCGGCAATCTCCACGGGAAGAAGACGAGCACCATTATTAGAGTAGTGTCTCTACGGTATCCACACGTTTGGGGATAGGATCACCTCGCATCGACGTGCTAGCACCACTCGTGAGATCCGGGATATCGATCACAACCCTTGCAATCGAGGAGAGAAGAGACGGCTAGGGTTTTGTCAAACCAATATCAAGCAGCAGCCTTTTCGTGCTAACCCCTCCTATCTTTATATAGTGCCCTGACATGGGCCTTTAATCTGTATTAAAGCCCAATAGATCTAATCTGTTCGCCTGGACTGGAAGTTTTGGTTCTAACCGGAACTTCCAAAAATAACCTTCTGTATCGAATTTATTTCGACCCGAAACTTCCGGTTCGTCCAGGTAGACCAAGAACTTTCGGTCCAACCAGAACTTCTGGCTCCTTCAGAAACTGAAACTGGGCTGGCCCAAAACTTTCGGTCTAACCGGAACTTCCGGATGCTATAGAACCCAAAACTTTCGGCCCTCAGCCAGAAATTCTGGTTCCCCCAGAATTCTCTTGGGCACAGTTCCATCAATCTCCCACTTACACAAGAGCCAATTCTTGCAAGCTTTAAAATCTAATCTCCTTAAGCATGCGACCTGATAGGTTCATATGCCAACGGCCGCTACCCGGAAACCCTTTCTGAATCGCTGATCAATAGCGGTACCTAGCAGCACATATTGATCCCCAAAAGCATACAAAGTTAACATCATACTTTCTGAACCTTGATATACTCACGCACCAATCCTTTTACCACAAGACATCAGTCAAGCTCAAGGCGAGATTTGTGCCACCCTTGTTGATATCTCGACACTTCACTCGATCAAGTAGTGGATTCAATCATGATCAACTCTTTGATCATAGTAGCATAGCCATGCACTTTCTAATCCAACTACCTCGAGGGGTCCAGAGACGTCTCTCCCGTTATTTAGGAGGGGTAAATTCCATCTTGACCGCTCACATCCTACGACATGTTTTGTGACACACCTGAAAGCAACATTTATAACTACCATGTTACGGAATAGCGTTTGGAAGCCCGTAAGTGTGCTACTACACATTCTGGAATCAATGACGATCTCAGATCTAAGGATTCTGCAGGTACACCATTTGAGATGACAACTGATGGTACATATAAAATAACAATCCTAACAGTATCTTAAGGTGGGTCTATCCAACTCTATGTTCACTAACATGAGTCTACATCACTGATTTAACATCTCTATGTCTATGATCTGTGAAACTTGATCATCAATTAGACAGATGTGCTAATCTATAAATCATCACTGTCCCACATGACGATCTCAGATCAGAAATCATTTAGAATAACATCGTAACACAAAGAGTTTCACAAATAAGTCACACACTTGTTGATCAATGTAAAAGATATTTATTCAAGGAATAAGATAATCAATTATCCAAATATACACTAGCATAGACAAGACACTTTCTCTCACATACACTGGACTCACTCACGCAAGTATCTAATACCCATAGAGCTCAAGCGCACCTCATGCTTGGGCTGTGAGAGAGGCTTCGTCAATGGATCGGCTATGTTCAAATCCGTGTACACCTTGCATATCTTCACATCACCTCTATCTATAATCTTACGGATCAGGTAATAGCGCCACAATATGTGCTTGGACTTCTGGTGCGACCTAGGCTCCTTGGTTTGCGCAATGGCACCACTATTATTACAATAGAGGTCCACTGGACTGGACGCACTAGGGATAACACCCAGTTCAGAAATAAACTTTCTGATCCAAACTGCCTCTTTCGCAGCTTCAGAAGCTGTAATATACTCGGCCTCTGTTATTGAATCTGCAACCGTTTCTTGCTTGGAACTCTTCCAACTCACTACGCCTCCATTGAGACAGAACACAAATCCAGACTGCGATCGCGAATCGTCCTTGTCGGTTTGGAAGCTAGCATCGGTGTAACCATTTACAACGAGCTCCTCCTCACCTCCATAGACCAGGAACATATCCTTAGTTCTTCTCAAGTACTTAAGGATACTCTTTACTACCGCCCAGTGACTTTCACCCGGGTTTGATTGATATCTGCTCGTAACACTTAGACAATAAGAAACATCTGGGCGTGTACAAAGTATGGCATACATGATGGATCTGATTGCAGAGGCATACGGGATCGCACTCATCTTCTCCAACTCATCAGGTGTCGAAGGACACTGACTCTTGCTAAGAGAAATACTATATGACATTGGCAGAAAACCTTTCTTGGAATTCTGCATATTGAACCGTTTTAATACCTTGTCAATGTACATGCTTTGGCTTAATCCAATTAGCCTTCTCGACCTATCTCTATAGATCTTTATGCCTAAAATGTATGCTGTCTCTCCAAGATCTTTCATTGAGAAACTTTTTCTCAACGAAGACTTGACAGCATCTAGCATAGAAATATCATTTTTGATCAATAATATATCATCTACATATAAGACCAGAAATACAAGTGAGCTCATACTAGCCTTTTTGTTAACACAAGGCTCTTCTTTATTCTTGATGAAGCCAAACCCTTTGACTACCTCATCAAAACAAAGATTCCAACTTCGAGAACCCTGCTTCAGCCCATAAATAGACCTTTGTAGCTTGTAAACTTTTCTAGCATTCTCTAGATCATCAAGACCTTCAGGTTATGTCATGTAGACATCCTCACTTAGGTTTTCATTAAGGAAAGCCGTCTTGACATCCATTTGCCATATCTCATAGTCATAAAATACGGCAATTGCTAGGATGATTCGGATAGACTTTAGCATAGCGACGGGCGAAAACGTTTTATCATAATCAACTCCATGAATCTGCCTAAAACCTTTCACCACCAATCGTGCTTTATAGATGTGAACATTTCCATCAACGTCTAACTTTTTCTTAAAAATCCATTTACACTCGATAGTTTTTACACCATCAGGTGGATCGACCAAGTTCCAAACTTGATTCTCTCGCATGGATTCTAACTCGGATCTTATGGCTCAAACCATTTCTCAGAGTCTAGTCCCATCACCGCTTTCGGTCTTAGGTTCATCATTGTCCAACAATAATATGTCGCGCTGCCCAGTGGTTAAAAACATAAACTGCTCGGGCGCACGACTCAACCTCTCCGACCGACGTGGGGCTGGTGTCTCGACAACA
>ASSH01052084.1:0-20224 GCA_000418225.1 Zizania latifolia
CTGGCGGTGGAACTGGCCATAGTTGACCGCCTAGGCACCGACGGCGCTGAGCCCTGAATCGCTGCGGCAACCCGCCACCTAGCGCCTTTTGGCTGCCTAGGCGGCACCTAGTTTCGATTTTTAGAACACTGGCAAGGGAGGAGAAAGGAGATGGCCACTGGGCTGTGCTTACTTAGGCCAAAATAAAGAATATATTATTAACTGGGTAAACCAAACCCCTGAACCCATGGATATAAAATTAAACCCAAATCCATGCCCTTCAGGTTGGGTACCTGAGGGTACCCGTCCCTGGTAAAATTGTCAACCTTATGTGTGAAGCCTTGAAGGTCGTTCTGAATTGGATGTTTTGACTATAGCACCTGAAGCTAAGGTCTATAAGTTCCTAGCATGCATAGAATGTTTTTTCTCAAACGCGAACAAGTAGTAGAGTTGCACATCATTATATTAAGAAGAAGAAAAACGAGTCTAAAAAGAGCCCATTAGGACATGCTCTAGTACATAGGGATCACCAAGTTGGAATTAAACTAGATTAGCAACCCAACCCAACAACTACGACCAAATGCTCCTGTGGCCTTTGGCCCCCACTATGCACAATAATTGGGCCTCATCCCTAATGTTCTGCATGATCACACTAAAATTAGGAGAGCCCCCTAAACAACTTAACAATTCCTATGCTTCCATGTGCACCAAGCTATCACCACGACCAAAGAATTGAAGCCCTTGCAGTGTTGCCTATATACCTGTCACTATTATCTATTTCCGCGTTGCATATATTTTTCATTTATTTTGTTAGTTTTCATGAGAATAGCTAAAAATATTTATTATTGCCCAGTGGCAGCAGGCAATATATCTACTCAATCTGTAATTCTGTATGCACATTAACAAACTCTGTTGTTGTAGGGAATTGATGTGATGGATTATTCCTTGCTTGTGGGAGTTGATGAGGAGAAACATGAATTGGTCCTGGGAATAATTGATTTTATGAGGCAGTATACATGGGACAAGCACCTCGAGACATGGGTCAAGTCATCTGGTATTCTTGGCGGGCCGAAGAATGCCTCTCCAACTGTGATTTCACCGATGCAGTATAAGAAGCGGTTTAGAAAAGCTATGTCTGCGTATTTTATTGTGATTCCTGAGCAATGGATGCCTGCAATAATCAATCCGAGCAAATCATCACCAAACATTTCTCGAGAAGTTCCTAAAAATGCTTCACAAGAGTAACACAATTCATTATGCTGGGCAGAGGGTGCCTGGTTTGTTCAGCTCTAAATCGTTCAGTCTAGATGCTGCGGCATCGATGTGATCTTCCAACTTGGACTCATTTGCACAGATCTGATTGCATTAGAGGAGTCCTATATCAAGAATCATCGGGTGTATATATTCTTGGAACTGTAATTATGCATTAGTTTCTCCCATGTTATTCCAAGTCTGTTTCAGAGTGAAGTCGCCTTCTCGGTAGTCCCCATACCATTTTGGTGGGATGTAAACAGCAGAAGTGCGGCATTTTTTGTAAGTGGTCACTGTATATTATTATGTATGTCGTTATTTATTTTGGGGGCTATTGCCGTCTGTAATAACAAAATAAAAGTTGTTCATGCAAATGTCCTATATCCAAACTCCTGTCAAAAGTAATTGTTGAGGTCTGAATAAGAAACAGGAATTTGCCGTAGTAGCAGCTTGTTCTTTCTGGGTGGCTGCGTGCACAAGTGGCCATTGTTCCGCTCATGTGCATCTGTTTACCTCCATCACAAATGTTTGTAACATGTTTAGATATCGGTTGCATGTAGTGTGTTTAGTGAAAAAATTGACTCGGGGGCTTGCGTGTTTTGGTCTGTATGTATTTGCCGTAATTATATTATTCTTAATATAAAGAAAGTTCCTAACCCTTTGCTGGTCATCTGTGTTAAAATTCCTAGCCCTTTGCAGGCTATCTATGTCCAATTGTCTAGATCAATTGGCTTCATCCGTGGTCATCGCTGGAATCTTTGCCTCATTTGCACAGCGGCCTAGCAACAGAATTAGTGATAACGTGATTTGTGCATTCTTCTTTGTTTTGCTTATGACCTCCAATCTGAAAAGGAAAAACTCAAGTGATGGCCCATGACTATGAATCTATGATGAAAATACAAGGCCTTATATGTGGCCATAGCTAGACAGCTCGAGTCAACTCCTAAAATCCTCCGGGTAGACAAAATCCTAAAATTCTCCGTATGTATTTTTATTATCTGGATGGCAACGTGACACTCTCCGCCGGGGAGTGGTTCCCAAAATTCCCCTCTCCATTCTCTAATGGGAAAATTTCCGCCGGAGATGGAAAACTGGCCGTTGCCATACATAGTGCGAGCCTACCAAAAAATAAACCAATTTTACTTCCATGTTTACAGCTAACACAATCCAATTCCTAATATGCGGGGGCGCACGCGACGCGACACGTCGAGCCGACGCCGTTCGTCACGAATTCCACCCGCGAAACCTAATATCAAGCAGAAGGGAGGTGAAGTGGTGGCGATGGAAGGGGACGGCAGGAGGGCGGAGGGCAAGAAGAGGCCGTGGACGGCGGAGGAGGACGAGGCGCTGCGGCGACGTGTGCGCGATCACGGGCGGCAGAAGTGGGCAGAGATCGCGCTGGGCTTGCCCGGGCGCGGGCCCAAGTCGTGCCGGCTGCGGTGGTGGCAGCACCTGTCGCCGGAGCTGGACAGCGGGGCCTTCACGCCCGACGAGGACGCGCTCATCGTCGAGCAGCAGCGCGTGCACGGGAACAAGTGGGCCACCATCGCGCGCTGCCTCCCCGGCCGCTCCGACAACGCTGTCAAGAACCGGTGGAACTCGACGCTCCGCAAGCTGCTGAAGGCGGGCACACTGCCGGCCACGGCCACCGGGGAGGACGCCACCGCCGCGACCGAAGACGGACAGGACGACGCCCCGGTCTGCCTCGAGCTGTTCCCCTTGAGGGCCGGAGGCGTGAAGGAGGCTGCTGCTGCTTCGGCGGCGGTGGCGTTGGGCTCGTTCGCCCGTGAGAAGGATGAGTACGTGACGGACGCGGAGCTGGCGCTCAGCCTCGGGTCTGCGTGGCCGGCGACGGGGTGAACAGTTTCGTCGCCGGCCGCCGGAGTGCGAGTGCATCTGTGCATGCATGGTATATTGTACACCGGATCGATGGCGTACGTGTGGGCACACAGTTCGATCGTGCTGAAAATTTTGTTACTACCAGTAGCAATCTGTCCAAGTACCAGCATAGATTGGATATCGACCACTAGGCTGTTTTCATCTAGCTAGAAGATAGTTAGGTTTAGTGTTTAATTTGTGGAGGATTTAATTGTTAATTAATTAGTTTGGTGTCTAGCTTGATCTTGTATGCCATATCGTATCACTCTGCACTAACAAAGTTCCTATGTGATTCAATGGCCGGGTCGAATAAAACGGATTATAATAAACTATGAACGAACTATAAATATAATATATAAGAAAATTGTAGTGTAAACCTGCAAAGTCTGCATAAAAATTCTCAGAAGATTTGGAAAAAAATCTTACATGGAAGTTAACATTGGACAACCGTACAAAATTACACAAATCCACTTTGTTTGCGAAATATAAAATCGAGGGACACGAATTTCGTACCAATCACGATTTTTGTGTTTTTCTTTCCAAATTGTATGGGGGCTAGGAGTCAAAAATGGATTGCATATCGTGGCGGCGGTGGCGCTCCCACGGCCAGCGGCGCGCGGAGCCTCGTTCAAATCGACTCAACTCCGCCTATGAGCCCAAACCGTGTGGCCTCCTATTCCCTTTCTCTTTTACGGGGGCGTAGTTGAAATTGTAGTAAGTGGACTGCTTTGTGTGGAGCCCATAACTCTCGGCCCATTAATAATCCAGGCCCACTGTCGGGGTCCAATATGGCCCACACAGCCCGTAAATAAAATTGGGCCGAAAAGGCTGCGCCATTTGACGCGAGCCACATCTAACTGTCGCATGTAAGTCGGTAACGTAAGCCACTCTTGGGCTTCTTCCTCCGCTTGCCTCCCTCCCTCCCTCCTCTCCACCTGACGCGAGAGCCACTCCGGGGACGCCCATGGCGACGACGACGGAGACGATGCCCAGCTCGGAGGCCGTCTCCCACGCCTACAGGTTCGCCTCCGCGTGGGAGAAGGTCGGTCCCCGCTTGCCGTGCTCTCCTCCGCGTCGCGTGGGCGCGATCCAGTTGTAGTAGTTTGGTGGATCTGATCTGATTGATGGTGGGCTTGGATTTTCATTTTCGCAGAACGCGCCGCTATCGGAGCAGCAGAATGCCGCCATCGCCGCGCTCTCCCGCGCCGTGTCGGAGCGGCCGTTCCCGGCAAACCTGGTGAGCCGCCCGCATCTCGGAGTTGTGTGATGGTTTGATTGATGCGCGTCGTTGATTGGGATGGCTGAATTTTGTGATCTGGTGGCACCATGGTTTGGTTTAGTTTAGTTTGCTCTGTGCTATGCCCGGGATACACTGTGACCGCGTCAATTCGTCTTGTATTTGAAGGATCTGAGATATTTCAGTACTTGCAGCAAAGCTTACATACTCCATTTGGTTGTTCAGGAATTGGCTCACACCCTCCATTTGATAGTTCAGGAGTTGGGTTAATTTGGGTTTTAATTGACAGTACATAATCAGAATTTGCATTTCTGCTTCGTTATGATCTTTTCTGACGCTATTAGCTAATGCTTCATAAATCATAATGGATATGCAATAATGTTTGAAGACTTCAAATTGGGTGTGGGTTTCTAAGTGCGTTTTTTGGTCTTGGTGTACAATTCATCAGACAGTTGCTCTTATAACGGGATAGAAGACTGTATGAGTTTTATTTCCCTTCAGGGTTTAGGTTATTGCTTTACATTAAAACGTATTGTTGGGTGTTACATCAGGAGAAAAGTTTTGTGAAGGATGGGGGTGCGGTTGTGCCAGAAAAAGAGAGTTCTTTGGAGGAGGGTGCAATGGATGCAGTCTTGGTAAATACACACCAGGTTAGTTTTCATTGTCTTGTTGGTTAACTTTTTCATAATACTTGTCAAAGTACCACTTGTATGATTATTCAGATAATTTTGGTATCACATTTGTGCCCTTTTGTTATTCTCTCTGTTCAAGCTTAAGTTGTGTCAGGATAGAAGGTAAACTATTTATGCAGATTGATCTAATACTTTTGTTACCTCCTGTAGTTCTACAAATGGTTTTCTGAACTGGAATCAGCTATGAAATCTGAGGTTTGTGCATATTCAGTTCTTTCGCCAGTTATGGGAAACTTTGATGAAACAATGATTTTTCACCCCTCTAGTTTTTTCACAGACAGAAGAAAAGTATCGTCTCTATGAGAGTACATTAGAGGAACGTGTTAAAACATGTGATGGTATCCTTCAACAAGTACGCTTATGAACCCTTTTGTTTGTTAATATTGGAGAAATCTTTAAAGGAAATGTTTTTTCTTATCCTTTCAATTTAACCTCCATTCAGGTGGATGACACGCTGAACTTATTTGAAGAACTACAATCCTTGCACTCGAGTGTTGCCACAAAGACAAAAACTTTGCATGATGCTTGCGACCAACTTGTATGCACCCTTTACTCTAAAGACAAAAACATTCTAGCTATTCTTGTTAATTTTTGACAGTTTATCTGATTTGTAATGCAGTTGTTGGAGAAACAAAGGCTGATCGAGTTTGCAGAAGCACTTAGAAGTAGGCTGAACTACTTTGATGAATTGGAAAATGTAAGGTTTGACATCCCTAGTTTATCTCTTGGAAACAAGATTCAAATATTTGATTAAAAAATGCCTTCCCTACATTATATGCAAGCATTATTTACGAAGCATACTGAATTCTGCAATACACCTATTTTGAAGTTTAACTGTTGAATTTAATGTGAAATATTTTTATAAATTTTATGCTAATGATTGCATCATTTGTCATTTTGTTAGTTGGAGAGGTCAGTACGACTCCGTGGCTCATTGATTTGGGGAATATATGTATATGATTTGACTTCAATGGATGAATCTGAAATTCTGAATTTTGAGCTACACTTTGTGTTATCTTGTGGTTCATGCTAACTTGTACATGATGATAAGTTGCTTGTGCATTTTAGGATCCTGTTTAAGTTTTCTATAGACGCTGGGCTCCGGCCTTTCCTCTGAAAGAACTTTTTAGGATCCCACTGTTTGATACTGTTAATGACATTTCTGGTTTCTAATCACATTTTCCCAATCCCACCACTCAAGCATACAATGTATCCAAATGATTGCATCCATACATTATCTGTAATACTGTAATGTTGATGACACATTTTCTTTTGGGAAATAAGTCCCATTTCTCTCGACATAAGCTGTTCATATGGTTTAAATATCTATTTCCATTTTGCAGGTCTCCACTAGCTTTTATTCTCAAACTATGAACATTGGAAATGAACAGTTTCTTCCACTTTTGAAATGTCTTGATGATTGTATTTCGTAAGTTATTATAAAACAATGCTCTGTTTCTATTTTTAGGGTGCTGAGATTTAAGGAGCTCATACTCTGTCCTGTTTGGGTGCTTATAGATATGTTGAAAATAATCCACAATACGCTGAATCTGCTGTTTACTTGGTTAAGTTTCGCCAACTTCAGGTAAAGGTTACTTGCTGTGAATTACATGTATAGTCATCATGAATTAGATTCTCTGATATGATAACTATGCCCTTCTTTTATTGCAGTCTCGCGCATTAGGTATGATTCGGTCACATGTCCTGTCAATACTTAAAGGCGCTTCATCCCAGGTGATTTTTTGTTGAATTTGGTAGGTTAGGTAAATGATGTAACTAGTCGTTACTAGATAATAACTTGGTTTTATTTTCAGGTTCAAGCTGCAATTAGAGGTAGCAGTTCTGTCAAAAACGTTGTTACAGAGGGTGTGGAAGCATCTCTTATCTATGTTCGCTTCAAGGCAGCTGCTAGTGAGGTATACATTTTCATCAAATGGTCTATAGATTATAGAAAGGTTTAAACCAACTGTGACTCTGTGATCTATATATTGAGCAAGCTCCTGAAACATCTCAAAGTTGTAACTCTGCTTTCTTTGGTTCTTTCTTTCCAGCTTAAACCTATCTTAGGTGAGATTGAAAGTAGATCTTCTAGGAAAGAATACATGCAGATTCTTTCAGAATGTCACAGCTTGTTCTGTGAGCAGAGGTTGTACTTGGTAAGATAAAACAGTTGCTTTACACTTACTTTTGGCCTGAACTCTGTTATTTCTTATCACCTATTCACCTGTGATGTAATTTCAGATACGAGGCATGGTGCAGCAACGGATTGCTGAGTTTGCTAGAAAAGAGGCTTTGCCTTCTTTAACAAGATCTGGATGTGCCTATCTGATGGAGGTAACCACCTGTTTGATACTTTATAGCTATCCTATTTTATTTCATCTGTGTAGTGAAGCATTTTTTTGTTTGGAAAGTTTCAACTTACAGTTATACATAATAGCATACTTAGTCCCCCTTTGTTTGAGTTTAGGATTCTTTAAAAGCAGCTTGTCTAGCTTTTGGTTGAGAAGCAGCTAGAGATTGTGAGATTTTGATAAGCAAAACCTGTTTGGCACTCTGACTTTTGGATATGCTAAAGCTATAGATGAATGGTCAATTGTCTAAAATACACCACCCGTAATTCAAATGGAATTACTGATCTGTGTACATTTGTTAGTGCATATGATTTTCGATCAACCACTTGGGCATGAACATTAGTACATTACTAAGCTAACAGCAATATTCTTTAATTTATGATCAAGTGTTTCTTTGGAATATAAGCCCAATTGTATTCATTTTAAGCAGAAATCAATGGCATGAATAAAACTGACAATTCAAGCCTAGTACCAGTCACAAAAGATTTGTGAAAATGAATCAACCACAAAAATTTCTTCTTTGATGTAAAACCAGTTTCTTCTTCTGAACATATTCTCATGCAAATCACCATCAATGAAATCTGGGCGTGTACACGAGCAAGAAATCAACACTGTGAAACATGAGTCTTGTCAGCAGTGTCAGCTCCAGGACGGCTGCTGCACAGAAAGCTGATGCAGTGGCACCAAGTGAGCAGGTGCCAAGGGAAGAGGGTGGCCACTCAGAGGGGACCCACCGTGCGGGAGGTGGCAGTGCTGAGGGGAGCCGGCGGCACTGAGAGGAGGAGGTGCCACCACCGAAGGGATACGCCAGCGCTGGAGGAGGTGCTGTCATGTAGGGCAGGAGGCGACGATGTTGTACAGGGTTGGTGAGCTGGTGGTGCACAGGACTTGTCTCAACCTAGCAAGAGCAGGGGAGACTGGAGAAGAGAGAGGGGGTGGCTTTTATTTTGGGTAATTTCGTATCAACTTCAGTGCCAATCTCATTATTGGACCTCCAGAAGCAACCTCCCACCAGATTGTAGCTTGTAGTGTTGTGGAGGTTTGGGTTTTTAGAAGCTGCGGTTGAGAATCCACCTATTTGTTTGGAGTTGTAGATTTGGGGTTGAGAAGCTGGTAGAAGCCCAAACAAAGGGGCCTTAAAATAAGGGAAATTGAGAAACACATTGTATATTAAGTTACCTAAGACATGTAATGTGTTAGATAATAAGTACCTCTGCTTACTGTTTACGCTGTGTATGATGAACTTATGTCTTAGGAAATTTTGTTCTCTGTCATTGAAGTAATTATTTTAATTTTATACCACTAAAAGTCTCGGGTTAACTTTATTACCATCTAAAGGTCACACCATTCCTCATTTTACCATTTCCATCATCTTGTAGCCAATTGTTGTTATGAAGATTTTGCTGTTGTCCTGGGACTTTCTGACTTCTGTGGTATAAAGCTGAAATTGTGAACTTTCAATGACACATAACTAATTTCTTCTAAGCTCAAAATTTTCGTGCTTTTATTTTTCTCTCATTTTTAAATATTCAGATGATTTAAACTACTATATGACATATTTTACTAGTTCCCCTGTTGCTTGTCAGGCATGCCAGTTTGAGCACCAGCTTTTTGCCCACTTTTTCCCAGCATCTGCATCAGATGTTTCAAGTATTGCTCCTTTAATGGACCCATTGTAAGATTTTTTATTCCCTCTTTGTTCTATTACTGCCATGTGAACATGCTGGCAATCTTTCAATTTTTAAGTGATTTGTTGTTTGATGATCAAACTGTACTTTAGAATTGCCTTGAATTATTTATTGTTAAATAAACAATCAAGTAATATGCTAGCGATTACTTCAGGAATCTAGTTGATACTTCTGTAAGCACTTTGAGAAGTCTAATACTCATATGCAAGTTATGGAATTGCTTCATACCAATCACTTCTGGTGTTTCTTAGTAAATAATTCTGCATGGCAAGAGGCTGGTAAAATAAATATATAATTTTTTGGGAACTATAAATTCTCCGGATCTTAATATAGCTTTAAAAAATATTTCCTCAGGTTCATACCAGCTTGCTATTGATGGACTACTCAAGTGTGAATGTGTAATCTAACTTTATATTCCTATGTTAAAAGAAATTTCCAGACCATTTCATTGATTTAAAAAAGAGGTAGAAGTCCCTTTATTAAACAAGAGAAAAGGGGGAAGTTTCTTATATCTGCATCTTATTTAAGTTTTGTCATATCAGAAGTTTAAAGCCTAGGTTTATCAAAGCTTAACATAAATATTTTTCTTATTAATACGAGGAATACAAACCACGTGGCAAGTCTCAGCAGTACCCTTGTTATATAGAATCAAAAAATTATTCATGGGGTGTCTCATGTAGTGTTCACATTTGTATAATCTCAACTTTTCGCATAAGGGGTGATTAACTGATATGCTTTTTTCATTCAGGTGCACATACTTGTATGATACTCTGAGGCCTAGACTGATATATGAGGGAAGCATTGACTCTCTTTGTGAACTTGTTGACATCCTGAAGGTTGAAGTGCTAGGAGAACAACTGAGTAGACGCGGCGAATCAGTAGCTGGGCTTCGACCAATTTTGCAAAGGATTCTTGCAGATGTTCATGAGCGATTGGCTTTTTGTGCTCGGACTCACATTCGCGAGGAGGTAGTATTTAAATGTCTTTGATTAGTGACTTCATGATTTTTTCAGCATGTTTTTGTTTCAGTGTGTATCATATATTTCCTTCACTTGTTCTCAAATAGGATGAGTGTGGTTCCTTTAATGTTCAAAACAGTGTGGACTTATGTCGTTTTTTTTTGCAAAACCTGCAATGTCTTGAGTGAAAACTTGATAGTTAAAATGATACTTAAAATAACACGATAATTATTTGAACTGTTTGATTTTCTTTACTGGTGATCTCTAAGAAGTTTTTTGTGCACATCTGAGCATTAGCAGATGTTACATGGCCAATTGGAAGGGAAGTGGTTAGTTGTTGCATCATTTAAAGCTGATAGCTTAACGGTAGGTTGAATTTTGCCATGCTTTCAAAGTGAGCATATTGTTGGCACTTGTCCAAAGAACTAGAATGAGGAAGCCATGAATTCGGAATTGCACTTAAAGCTCCCCTGAGTTCTAGTAATATCTACTGCAAGTCTAAAACTTAGGATGAAGCAACCTTTTGTTATACATTGTTTAATCTATTTCAACCTTTTTGGTTAATCTTATTGTTTCACTATTTTTCAGATTGCAAACTTCCGCCCTTCTGATGAAGATCTGGATTATCCTGGAAAGCTTGAGAGATCAGTAGATGCAACCACAAGTTCTAATGTTAGTTTGGCTCTTATTTTAATAAAAATGTCATTTCAATTTAACTATTCATGGTCCTACACTTTCAATAAAATTCTGCAGCAAAATTTGGTTCATACTTAATACAAAATTTTATGTGGAACGGATTGTGCGTGCTTAAGATGGTACTTTCAATTTAATAGGTTTTGTACTTCCTTTCCTCCCTTTCTATGTGCTAACATCAACATTTTCCTGCGTAGTTTCATCTGATGTTACACAAAGTACATGGTGCTTAGAACGGAATCAAGTTTTATTCATGTACATTAGAAATTACCGAGATCAACCTCAAACATTAATTTAATTGTTTATGTTTCAATCTGTAGGTTAGTGGCAACTCAGACATATATGTGACATGGTATAGACCACTGGAAAAAACAGTGTCTTGCCTGTCAAAGCTATATCACCGCTTAGAACCTTCAGTTTTTACCGGATTAGCCCAGGTATTGAACCTTTCAAAGCTTTAGATAATTTCTCTTGTTCATTCTTCTTTTATTGATTGATGACCTGGTCATCAAACTTGACATATTACTTTAATCTTCACCAGGAAGCTGTAGAAGTTTGCTCCACATCTCTTCAGGTCTCTATTCTCTTTTGCTTGTTGTTCATGTCTTAGTAAGATCTAAAAAAACATGCTTCTATATGGAGCTGCATTATTTGATATTCTGAGCAAATCTGTTGATCCTGTGAACAGAATGCAAGCAAGGTCATTGGAAAAAAAGCAACCTCAATGGATGGACAGCTTTTCCTAATTAAACATCTTCTCATTTTGAGAGAACAGGTAATACAACTGTCTAGTATGTCATGTCAGAATTACATTGCATGCATTAGTTCATCTAGAAATTCATGCGGTACTAATACAAAATTTTCAGATTGCTCCATTTGATATTGAGTTCTCCGTCACGCATAAGGAGCTGGATTTCTCGCATTTGCTGGTACGTGCAACTTTATTCTTTGCATATTGAACATGGACTGTTTATCCCTTGCATATTCATGGGGACCTTTTTTACTTGAAGACTGATTCTTGAAGGAGTTGCGGATTGCATTCGGTTTCATTGGATATATTCTATTCATGCTTTTTTCTACAATGTTTTACAATTCTCATGTTCACCTTTCTTTTAAAGAAAAAGATGGTGCTGAAACTATTTTACTAGGTGATCTGATACATGAATTAAAAGAAGCTGTTATATTTGCCAGTTCTCTTCACCATAAAGCCACTTTTCTATTAGATCATCTGGTAACAGACAAACTGATGGTGTTATTTTATTCCTTTCACTGATTTCATATTTGTGGTAGGACCATAAGAGTTATTATTACTAGACGTCTCGGTGGACAAATTATTGTTGCTTTTTCTATTTTTGGACCCATAATAATGAATGGCATTTGTCTTCTTTTCTCTTGTCCTGTCACCTTCTGAATGAGTTGCAAAAGATTTCCTTTTGTTGGTAGTAATTAGTAAGATATAAAGTAGGCAAAAATAAAATGATCAACCAGGCTCACTAGCTGGGACGAGACACTACCGTCTAATTGTCTATTGCATTCCATCCCATTAAACTTATGGGGTGTTCAGCTGAACTAAAAAACATATGGTGCTATCCCTGAAATGTGTCAAGATCTGTTGTGCAGTCTTGCCCCTATAAATGATATGTTTGGCAGAACAACAGTTGCATTCTATCCTTTATTTGGAGAACTTCCTAACTGTATATGACTATATGTATTTGTTAGAAATCTTTTCTGTGCTTCTACTTCCATCAAAGTTTCAGTAAGCTTTGTAAAGAAAAGCCAATTGAAGATTCCTAATAAGTTTGCCTTGTTACTTGATGGACCATTTAACTATCTCATATTACTTTGAATTAATTATCTGAAATTCCTCAGGTCCAATGGTTCTACTGTAGAAATGATAAATACATATGTGTGGGTCTATGTCTGATAAACTAATTGCTACAAATAACGTTTCTTTTTACAGGATCATTTAAGAAGGATCCTCAGGGGGCAGGTCTCATTATTTGATTGGTCAAGGTCAACATCACTTGCTAGGACGTTTTCTCCCCGTGTGCTGGAGAACCAAATTGATGCCAGAAAAGTAACAACTGATAGCTATTGCTTTTTGGCCTGAAAGTTAAAGTTGTTTACATTATTTTTCTCATCAGTTGATCCTACAATTTTGTTGATCCATATTGTGAAAAATAGAAGTGCAAATGTGACGTGGTTGTTCGTACATTGAACCCTGCGTGTGCAACTTGACATGCTTAAAATAGGGCAATAGTCCAATATGTTTTCTTTGTAGTTGACCGAATCCTCTCAATTCTGTATTTCAGATAATTTTTCTACCATTTTTTCAGGAACTTGAAAAAGGCCTCAAATCTACCTGTGAAGAGTTTATAATGTCAATTACAAAATTAGTAGTGGACCCCATGCTTTCTTTTGTTACTAAGGTATGGAATTAGCCCTCCTTTCAAGTGAGAAGGGGATCCCTTTGCAGTAGTTTACTCACTTCTTAATTCAGTTTTTTTAAGGCACAGTTCTCTTCTCAAGGCCTCGTTTGGCATGGTCTCCTTCCCTGCCCATCCCATGTATGGGACATCATTTTAGATCAAAATACAAGTCCAGCACATGACATCCATATACAAGGATGGGTTGTGATTTAGCCTGTGCCAAACGAAGCCAAAACCTCTATTGATTTGAACAGTTTTTCCATGCTGTAAAGTCCAAATCCTAGCATCCCTTAGTGGGATCTTGGAAATTTCAAATTATGAGCTAGACCCCCAAATCATGAACCTGCTTGGTTCTGGTATTCATTTCAAAATTCTACTAGCAGTTTACTCCAAAGGGGATTTAACATGATTGTCTGGAGCAGGTAACTGCTGTCAAAGTTGCACTGTCCTCGGGTAGCCAGGGTCAGAAATTAGATTCTGTTCTAGCAAAACCCCTTAAGACTCAAGCTTTTGCTTCTCCCGATAAAGTTGCGGAGCTGGTTCAAAAGGTATATTCCAAGATGATGCAAGTTAGATTATGCTCCTTTTGCATTTGCTCCATAAAATTCCCTTTTTCCTGAAGCAGGTTGGGACTGCTATTCAGCAAGATTTGCCCAAAGTAATGACCTCGATGAGGCTCTATTTGCAAAATCCATCTACACGATTGATATTATTCAAACCCATCAAGTAAGTACCTACATTCCCCCAGGTCTATAAATCTCTGTTTTGTTTTCACTTCTGCTTTCTACATAAATACTGGCATCATGTGCATAATGCAATAATGTTATTTGTTCTTAAAAAAATATATGCCGTAGTGAACCATCATTATAAGTTGTTAACCATAAGAAAACATACAAGATATTGTTCACTTTTTTCTGATACGGAAATATAATCATGGGCAAGCTGTCACCAGTTGGTCACTACTGATTTCTAACCTATGGTCCATTATAATGGATATGTATACGAACATGTGATTGTATATCTGGTTTCTATATTTGACCTCTTGATAGAATTAATTCCTCTCAAATAGAATGGAACTAAGCTTGTGCTAAGATGTGTACCAAACTAAAGATGAGCAGGCATTTATAACAAAAGATTGTTCTTCTGTGTACATGTTAATCTGTTCTAATTCTGTCCCAGGACAAATATAGTTGAGGCTCATATACAGCTACACTCCCTTCTGAAGTCAGAATACACAGCTGACGAGATCCAATCTATTGGTATGTTGTCTATACCTGACCTCCAGTCTCAGCTTGATGGTCTTCTGTAGCCGGTATTCAGATGCAAGCATATGTTTGGTTTCGTTGAGATGGTAATGATATCCCCAAGTACGGAAACAGTAACTCCCGTTGTACCAGAGTGATGTTGTGAACTTTGTCTCTGAAGTCATTATTAATAATTCTTGTGTCGAGGTCAGTGTGCACAGTTCCATGCTTGGCATGATGCTCCCACGAGGCCAGCAATGGCGGGTCCGTCGGCACATCTTTTCGTTTAACAAGTACACAAGTGACACTTTGCCGTTTATCACCTCGTTAGCATGGGTAGGGGATGAAGGGTGTGGGCGTTACGTGTGAATTATTCGGTTCGGTTAAGAGTTGTGGAGATCTTGTAGGTGCCTTGATCATGTGTCTTGATTTCTCTAAAAGCTGAGTCATTGTCTTCATGTATGATAAATGAAAAACTAATCTTGCATTGCTGTTCCATATGTATTGCGTTGTCATATGTAGTCTACTCTATCTTGTCTATCATGCTCGTCTGTGTGCATTGACAATCGAGAGAGTAGGTCTTCAGAATTGTTGTCATTGAAGTCTTGCATCAGGATAAGATGAATAAGGTTTTTAGAAAGTGCACTATATGAGTACAACTACATTATAAGAATACTTTTACATACCACACAAAGAAGCTGCCTTTTGCCAGGTTTGTCGCTTCCAAACTTCCAATCTAGCAGATTGTGTAGATGCAACAGCAGGCCAATCACCACAATCTAGCATGACTCAATTAACTGCGGTTCTGATAATTTGTTAAATCAAAAACGATGGGGAAAAATAGGGAAATTTAGTTAAATATATGTACCTCCTGAAGACAGATGATATAAGCATGATAACCAATAATCTCGCGCATCAAATTTTGTCTTCTATAAGTCAATGAAAGTGCCCATGTTGGGCAGTAGCTATATGAATCACTTGTGTGCTATGTACCAG
This sequence comes from Zizania latifolia, assembly GCA_000418225.1. Lineage (NCBI taxonomy): Eukaryota > Viridiplantae > Streptophyta > Magnoliopsida > Poales > Poaceae > Zizania > Zizania latifolia. The sequence goes on from ASSH01052084.1 coordinate 15,398, forward strand.
CAGTAAGTTCACATCTCTCTGGTCTTTTTCTATGAAATCGAACAGACCACTATTATCTTTTGTGTGTACAAGCAGTAAATTCAAGCAGATCACATTCATCACAAAAATTACGAGTACATGACGATCGATGCAATCATGCAAGCACTAACATTCCCAGCAAAATACCACGGCAGGAATTGCTGACATATCACATATAGCTCATTAGCTAACAATGCCAATGTGCCCGACAGTGATGGTGACAATTATCCATAATGGTGATTTTGGAAGAACTAGATAGTAAATTGAATAAGCTAAAGAACATGAATCTGTGATTAGAAAGCATAAAGTAGCAAATAAGTTCAGCAAATTTCCATCTAACATCACATAGTCTCCAGGCTCCAGCGAGCAGCAAGTTCACCCCTAGACTCTAGTGAGGTAGTGATCCAGTATTCCAGTCCACCTTGGCAACATCACATACAAAGTAAGTCAAAAAATATCAGTATTACTAGTTTACTACAGTGATAAGATACTTACTAGTTGTTTACCACCACACACTTATGAAATTTCATAAACTTTAAGTCAGCATCATCAGCTCCTTTCTAAAAATTAGTCCATAAAACAATATTAAATAGGAAAGTTCCTTATATGCCACTGAAAATTCATCCATTCCCTTATATGCCACTCGCTCTCTCACTGACATATGTGAGAGAGCGAGTGGCATATAAGGAAACGGGTGAACTTTTAGTGGCATATAAGGAACCACTATATACATCTACTTTCATCGGCTTTCATCTAGCTTTAGCTGTCTACACCAGATCAATTAACAACACATAGGATGCAGGGTTATTATCCTTCAGAAAGTCTGAATCTATCTAAATCATGGCTCTTGTCTTTATTGAACCCTCCATAAAGCTTAGATCACAAAGCTACCCTATATCTCAAATATCATCGTGGGTATCTTGTGGATGGACTTCTCGATAAAACCCAGACACTAGCCTGCTTTACCTTCTTTACCCTTTTGACTCCTTTGCTTTTTGAGCTTGTGCCACCTCATTTTTATCATGCTCCTGACTTCCACCATCATCTAAAGCTGAAGGTATGCTTACAAACAACTAATCATCCATGTTGAAGCTATTCTCCTCATACTTACTTCCTCCGACAAAGCCTGAATTGTTGCGAAAGAGTTTAATCCATTGTGACCATAAACCAAAACTCATTTTGTTGCTTGGTGTTTTGAATACACATTATGAGTATGAACAAAACACATGTCATTATCAGGCCAAAGAATTTCATCCATCGTGTATTTGCGTTATGTAATTTGTTACTAAGTCATCAATAACTTGCTACTAAATTTGTCAATGTCAAATGATTGAACTCTATTTATGGACTGAGGTATCTTCTCTATAATACTCACCAGTGGTGGTGACGAATTTTTGACAGATGCCATAAATCCTTAATCTTGACCAATCCGTGCCGACGATGATGCCTTCTCGCAAAAGAAGCCAGTCCTTGCCCATGACATTTGTCGTCGCCCCCTCAGTCATACCTACCCATGGCCACCACCTCGCAAAAGCGATCCTCAAGGCTAATCTCCCAGTCTGAGGAGCTGTCATGCACTCTATTGTAGATCCACAACTACTCTAATCAAATAACTTTATAATTTTTCTATAGTTCTTATCTCACAATATCTTTTTCACCGCTTATAATAATTTTTTAGAATCTATAGTTTAACCAAACACACTCTCAATACTGAACGCTAGCAAAGATCATGCTTAATTGGAGTAACTAGCTATCGGTCTATTAATTAGGCTCGCATATGCACATATGCATATTCCATATTATGCTAAATTTACATCATTATTGGTCCCTCAAAGGCTTAGTACCTCCCTTAATTAGGACTACTCCTATAGAGTCTAGAACACAGTATTTTAAAATGTTTCTCGAAGAAGTTAATTAGTTTAATTTATGTGAACCAAAAGATGACACTGTACATGAACATCTCTCTCTTACATTGTTTTCCTCAAACCTCGAGGAAATGCAAATTAATTAACCTCATGCATGATCACAACGTTTGTTTCTTAATGCTATCATCAGTGATCACCGAGCTGGCGAGCTTCACCAACAGGCAACAGCAGGGCCAGTTGCATGTGCACAGGTACAAGCATCTTCTTGTTCTACAGTGACCATTGTACTTGCAGGAAATAATAAGACATAAATATGTTTTCTAATCATTGTACCAACCTGCTGCATGCATAGCAAGCTGACATGACATGCTGCACATATGGTCCACTGTCTCTAGGTTCTAATAACAACAAACATAGTAACAGTCATGGGCTCCTATGCTTCTTTGTAGTACATGAGTGCATCTTAATCTTCCATTCTTCCCCCTCAGACATCAGCATAGATCTAGTGCTTACAATCGAAAGAACTTCTGCCAGTGTCATTTCTATCAGAACACAGTTCATGTGAGATTAGTTTTAACTGTCTCCACAATTTTATTTTGTTAAAAGAGTTCAATTGACGCATGCAAAGCTATCCTAAATGATTGAAATTATAATTGATTTCTTCCTTCACAGTACATGCCAATGATGGTTCATGCTAACGATCGAGATGTTGTTGATTCGTGCAAACTATCCCAAAAGACAGCTTAGTAGGTCCGTTTCAGAATATATCCCAGGAGCTTTTCCATATCATCTCTGATTGCCAAGACATTGCTTTTCATGGTGAGCAACAGCAAGGATTCCCTCCTTGTGAGTTTCCTCCAGAAAATGGCCTATGTTTCCATTTGTCATTGTTCCAAGTTGAAAAACATTACAAGTCATGCTCATATATACGTAGAGATACAACTTGGCCATAGTTACAACGTAAAAAATAGGATTAATTCATTTTATGCCACTAAAAGTTCACACATTTTTTTATTTGTCACTTGCTCTCTTACTGACATGTGGGTCTGACCTATATATCAGTAAGAGAGCGAGTGACAAATAAAGAATCGCATAAAACTTTCAATGGCATATAAAGAAATTTCCTAAAAAATACACTCTAATTTAAAAGGGAAAGTGTACGCCGGATAGATTGTGTATTACTATCTCTTTTATTTTCCTGATGAAAAAGACCCCCACAATTATTTAGATTCCCTTTTTATGTATTTCCACGTGAGCAAGTAACACATTGCTTGAAGACAAAATATTATTGTTGCTGAAAATATTGTGAAGCCTGGCCGCTAGGATCACTTTGATCTGACCCCATACATTCAATATTATGAGCAAGTGATAAGTTCAATATTTCATCTATATATCTCACTCGGCACAATGTTCATTGGGTTTATATAAGAGTTCTGTGGGGGATAGCTCCCCGGGTAGGCCACGTGGCCGTTTTCTGGAAACGTGGCGCGCGGGCAGGTGGTTGCGCGGCTCACCCCTGGGCGTAACGCCAGGCGGGGGACCCACCGCACGCACGCGCGCGCCAGCAGGAGTCAGACTCAGCCGAAGGGGGGTAGGAACGCATTAAATGCGACTGGACTGAAAGCGGACAGGAGGCAATCCGGGCGCGTCAGAAGATCACCCCGTCGGGCGGCGTCAGCGCAGAGGGCAGGTAGGGAGTTGGCGGCACGCCGCGTCCCATCTGGGCGTGCCATGTCCTATCGGCGTGCTGCCCCATAGACGTTTAGCTGTTGTATAATAGGTTGCACCCCGCAGGGGTATAAATAGCAAGACGTTCGACTTAGAACGGACGTTTTTTGAGAGTCTGGACACGTCTTGAGACTTCTTCACACGTCTTCAGAGGCTCCTTCAAGCAAGGACGGCTTCTTTGAGTTGTAACACACACTCCACTATTCTCTGAGCCCTAGCTCGTGTAATCCGACACTGTAAACTCTATTCCCGACTAGGAAACACCCCATCAGAACCCAGTGGACGTAGGCCTATTACCCTATCAGGGGGGCCGAACCACTCAAAACCCTCGAGCCAACTCCGGCCAGTTCTATTCATACGAGCTGTGCAACCATCGGGTCTTGAGTGCAGCGCTTCCCTGCCATCACAAATCTCCCCTCGGACCACCCTCGAGGAGGATTGTCCGACCACCCGTCGACAAGTTCTGTTACGGTATACCCATTATCTCTTAAAAGGTGATACTTAAGATTAATTTGGACTATTGATTTTAGTTGGGATTAAAAATAAATTAAAATTAAAAAAACTTGATGACCGCCACATAATTGGAAAGTCAGCGCAGAAAATTAGAAAGTTAGCGTACAAAATTAGAAAATTTACGCAGAAAAATCAATGATGACATATTACCTCCTATGAGGTAATAAATCATAATCTTTAATCCTAGCCATTAGATCAAAATAAATTGATGGTCCATAATATTTCAGATGTATCGTAAAATTTGCCTTATATAACCTTTTCCCTCTATCCTTTCCTTTGGAGTTGTGGTGAAACACTAAATTTTATTTAGCCACAGGATGACTAATAGTGCTATTTTTTCTGAAATTTACACAAATTCAAGTGAATAGTCGATGCAATTTCACAGACCATTGAGGTGTGTACGTGGGTCACTCGTCAGTAATGGCATAAAAATCCAATGCGTAAAAAAATTGTTTCTTACAAGAAGATGGTCCATGCGCGTCAATTTCTTGTCTGTGGGGGATAGCCCCCCGGGTAGGCCACGTGGCGGTTTCCTGGCCACGTGGCGCGCGGGCAGGTGTGCGAAGCGCCAGGTGGGGGACCCACAGCACGCACGCGCACGCGCGCCAGTAGGAGTCAGACTCAGCCGAAGGAGGTAGGAACGCATTAAATGCGACTGGACTGAAAGCGGACAGGAGGCAATCCGGGCGCGTCAGAAGATCAC
>KE371880.1:0-13324 GCA_000418225.1 Zizania latifolia
TTTCAAACGGAGAATTATTCGGCATTTGATAAGTTGGTGTGTAACGGCAGCTACGGGATATGGATAGGATGGAGGGCTTGTTATTGCGCGAATCATGAACCGCAAATGCAGCAGAGGGTTATCGTTTATCAATACGTTGTGTGCTCGTCACAATCTCAATGTATTGGCAGCAGGCCATGATAAATTCTGGTGAGCTAGTTTGAAGGGAGAGAGCACTAGAATCTCAATCTAGTCCCGATCGACCCACGCATATGCATCTTTCTCTATCCGAGATGAAATACCAGCTTAAAATGCAGGCGCTTGAAATTTATAGGGCAAAAAGGGGGACTTGTTCGAGACGAATAAGCAGCGAACACTCATAACGCACGAGGCCATCCCAGAAAACTTGCGTGCACGAAATCGCAATGCAGAGACCGTGAATCCGTGATAGAGACAGACAGCGAGCAGTTGCCGGTGCCGGGCATCGCTTCTCCTTCCACCTCCATGACAACCGGGCATATCCGTCAGAAAGAAGAAGGCATGCATGGCAGCAGTAGATATATAGCTTGCTCACTCGTTGTCCATGGTATCGTTGGTCAGATTAGATAGGAGTGGCATCTCACTGCTATGCCAAGTGGTGTCTGTCTGTGATGTGCTATGGCAGTCAGCATCTAGTAAGTTAGCTGTCCACTCCACCTCTCAAGTCTGAATGCTACACGCAATACCTTGACCTCAACTAACACAACAGCAGAAGCAGGGTTAGTTAGTGGTGGATTACCTTCTCGTCTTCTCTTAATCATTAACTACCTTTCTCTTTTCCTTGAAAGGATCTTGACCTTTTATTAGGATGTGAGAACGATGGGCTGCATCTCTCTTCTCATCCTCTTCCTCGCCCTCCGCAGGATCTCCAGGCCCTCTTCGGTGCCTTCCTCCGTCAGCTTCCACTTCTTGCCACCTGCACCATAATATGTTCACATGCGTGCCAAGCTGTAAAAAAATGGCAGGGTAATCAAACGCACACAGGCAGATGATGAACGGTCCCTCTTCCTTCTCTAGATGATTGCTACTCTACTGCGCAATCGCTCGCTTTATCTGAAAGCCAGCGAAGCAGATTCACTGATTAAAACATCGTAGGTAGCTACCTGTTTCCGTCTTCAGAATCACGCAGGAAGCACGTTCCTCACTGTCATCATCCGATTCGATTGTTATGCAGACCGGTGACACCGGTGCCTGCATTTTGCACTCACAAGCAAGCAAGCATTTAGATGAAGCACTATATAACATTTTCGTTAGTTAATACAGAAAGAAGCAGGGCCCAGGCTGCATGACTCACCTTCTTAGCTACCACCTGTGGATTGAACTTTCTATTCGCAACTTCTTCCTGTTTAGGTGCCACCCTGTAGATCGAAGCAAACAGTTTCTGTGGAGCTGCTTTTACCTGTCCCTGCTCCACCTTTGGCTTCAGATCTGTCACCTTTGCAGGATAAACCAAAGGCGCAGGAAGGCTGGCATTAACAAACAAGCCTCATCAGAATCCAAAATCCAACAAACACTCAAAGAGAAACTAGTTAATAGCTCAAGTCATGTTAGTAACACAACTGGAAGGAAGATATAAATATAATCCTTCCAATAGAAAGTGGGATAATGTTCCTCATGGTACACAAATTAGAACGTTTACTATTCAGTAGATTTCAATTGGCAGTATTAACCAGCTTCGTAACAGATAAAAGAGCAAATTATCACAACATCGTGTATATAAGAGCATATATTTAATCGTTCTTTTTAAAGGCATCTAGAACTTGATTTCAAGGATTTAAAATCGATTTGCATGTTGATTCCATATAGGGAACTTTCAGTCCAATGCTCCACGCTACAGTAATGGATAATTAGCAGTTAGCTAATAACTGAACTTCGTAAGGAGTCAGGGACAGAAGATTACACTTTTGATATAGGTATTTGGTTCATTCGGGGCCTTCCATCTGCGACTGGTACTCGGTTCATTCGGGCCCTTTCGGCTGCTACTGGTGTTTGGTTCATCTGAGTCCTTCTATTTGCAACTGTTACTTGGTTCGTTGCAGGCCTTCCATTTGCTACTGGTATTTGGCTTACCAGTGATCTTCTATTTGGTACAGGTGTTTGATTCATCTGGGATCTTCCATTAGCTACTGATGTTTGATTCACCGGTGATTTTCCATTTGCTACTGGTATTTGGTTTCTCGGCAGTCTTTCATTGGCATCGTAGCCCTGATCCTTCAGCCAAGACAAATAAAAAAAAAGAGAAGTTAGAGAAGGACACTGGAAGACTTATGGCTAGAATTACTTGACTCATGAGTATACATCCTACCATCATTTGCATTACAGCAGGCCTACTATTGACAGATCTGATAGCTCTAACAATCCCCTGTGCAAATAGACAAAAACCAGTCAATTCAGACCAAAACACCTCATTGATTGCCTTCATTATGCGAATTGATGAGGTTTGAGCATGGCAAAGTTCAAACTTGTGTGTGTTTCTATGGATGCCACCAGACTCAATATTAAAAAACACCAAAAACTGAACGATGCTGAATATATTGGATGTTAGGTTCTCAGGTGTCAAGAATATAGAAGAAAATGCTACAAACTAATTTATATGTTTTTTGGAGCTGAACTGACATATTTGGATATAACAGAAAAATTAACATAGAAACTAATACACAGGCACGTCAATTATTTATATGCAGATGATAGTTGTGAGAATAATTCATAAAGACAATTTGACCTATCAGAGTTGTATTGAAGCTGGAGGCAGGTCATAGCAGATGAAACTGAAGAAGTACCTCCATCTCTTTTGTTAAAGTTCTGAAGATGTCGCCCTGCAGTTGTCTTATATCTGCTTGCACTTGTGTCTGCCAGGTTGAAAAGGCCAAGGATATCTCATTCAATTTGCTGGTGTGAGAATTCAGAACACTTGTGTGATCAGGATTGACTTTTGTGTTGCTTTCAAGGAATGCTTTGAGATCATCTTGTCCCTTAAGCTGTGATAACATGCTAGTATGTTAACTCTGTCACTGTGCCAAATGAAAAAAAAAAGGATGAAAGGATGAACCATCAATTATCCTTACGATTTTCTGAAGTGAGCTTTCAAGGAGAATAACCTTTTGACATATGCTACCAGCTGAACATTACAAATAATTACTTTCAGTTATTGATGCACCACTTGCTGAATAAGGACAGAACTAGAGTTCCAAGTTCATAAACAAAAGTTGTGCAATAGCTCTTATGATTGAAAGTACCAGGTTAGGAGCTTACAATCTAAGGATGCCTCCTTCATGGCTCTGTTTAAGTGCATAACATCACTTTGGACCGAGTCTAGGACCATCCCCATCTTATGTACGGAACTTGCCAAATGCTGAAATTTGCGCTCAACATCCTCATTAGCAACCTGACCTGTTGATATTTTATCTGCTAGTTAGACTGATGAGAAAAATACCGTGGCAGGGCCACATCTTAGCGATGGTGGAGTCCAGATAAAGAACAGTTTAACTGAACTTTCTATTATAAAAGCATGCAGCAGCTCATCTTACATTCTCAGTAGACAAGAAAAATAGGAAATATTAAAAAATAATTGTGCTTGGAGCTAACGTGAAATGCTGCTACTCTGGTATGAATGAAACGGAAAATATATCAGATATAGCACAAAAGTCCTGAGAGTTTACATCTAGTATCTGCAATAGAGGAGTTCCAGCGGTGCATTGGGTTGCTTGATACTTTTGCCAGTTGCAGCTGAGACTCTTCGTGCACACAAGAAGCTGAACTGGCTGGCAAAGAAGACACCCTCTTTGATGAGTCGTCATGCAAGCTAAATCTCTGTCCAACAATGAAAAGAAAATGGAGTTCACTATTAGGCAAGATACAAAAAACTATACATCTCTTCTAACTAGTAAGTTGTAATTAGATACACAGGTAGTCTTGAGTAAAAGAAAGGGAAAATGGCAGCTACAGAACTATCAGTTTGTGCATCCATCATGCCTCCATGAATAATGCAAAAATATAGTTGAGTGAATTTCTGAAGAACAGGCATTAATGTGATGAAATCGTTTAGATTTTAACTGCATATATAAGGGTGTCAATTTCGGACAATCTAACAGGACAAGATCACATGGAGTCTGATTTTTCAGTACACGCATGCACCAAAGAGATACCAATGTGGTGCGAACCAGACCATACAGACTAACTCATTGGAGCTTGGATTATCGATGCAGCGTCGCTCTGCAGCATACAGACTTTTTGCAGCTACAGCCAAATTTAAAACCCGACAAATGCTGTAGCAAAACTCCATTTTCACAACAAAAAAAAAATGGCACCGTGATTTAAACTATTCCTTCCCCGCAGAAGGCAATTCAGCGGAAGCGACTGACGAAAACCGATCAATTCGTTGGAAGCGTGAACGGACACAGGAGTAATGGAATCCTCAATCCTATTGCCGTTCGCGCATCCACTGTTCCATCAAAAATACCCAAATCCAACGATCCGTTGAGCAGAAACGAACAATTCGCGTCGCCGAATACCGATCACCAGTTCACCACAACACACGTGAACAGTGGCGAGAGGAGAGGCGTATATGAGACCTGATCGCGAGCGGGGGAGGGGAGTTGGAGGTTGAGGAGGTTCTCGTCGAGGGACGCCTGCGAGAGCTGCGACTGCGAGTGCAAGAGCGAGGCGCCCCCGCTGACGCCGCCTTGCGAGAAGGACTGCTGCGATAGCGTCTGCGACCGTTGCTGAGACGACACCGCCCCGGCCGCCGCGGAAGCAGACGCGCTCATCCCGCCGCTGCCGCTCCCTCCGGTCCTCCTGAACCACAAAAGCCACGCCTTAAATAGCAAGAGCCGGAGCAGAGCACACATGAGCAGAACGTTGAGCAAGCGCGATGGAATTGGACAGGGCAGGGAGATGGGGTACTTTACCGAGGGGGGAGGACGGAGATGGAGGCGATGTCGCAGGCCTTGTTGATATTAAGCTTCATCGCTTCTTCCCGGAGAGGGCCTCGACTCGAGGAGGAGGAGGAGGTGAGGTGGCGGCGATCGCAGGAGAGAGAGGAGGAGAGCAACGGAATCAGCAAATTTGAATTTGCTGCTCTGGTGGCCGTGGCCTTTGTTTTGTAGAGCGACCCGAGTCACTGACACCCGAGGCTGACACATGGGCCCCAGTTTTTGAATAAACTCCTTTCCACCCGGTTCCTGCGAGCCAGCGGATACACGATAAAATTCAAACTATTGTTGCCAAACTATACTTGAAATTACTGCAAACAAAACTCAAAACAAACATCTCTCTGCAAGCACGACACTAATCTGGGTTTATCTTACATCACTTGACAAAACCCTGCACTAGGCTAAACGTACGAATTTAATATGGTTTTCATATGCTTCATCAGACCGAACACAAGAGCTATTGGTAATTATATAAATAATATAAGAGATAATTTCTTATATGCCATTGTAAGTTCATCAATTTCTTTATATGTCATCGAAAATTAGCCATTTTCTTATATGCCATCAAACGAAAAAATTTATCCCTATTATGCCATCCACGTCATGACTCCGTTTACTAACCGGTTAGTTAGCATGAAAAGTACAAAATTACCTCTCTTCCTCTCTTTAGCCCTATCCCCAAGTCCTACTTCTCCTCTACTTCTGAGCTCAGCACCTTCTACGAAATTTTCCAAAAATTTCAGAATTTTCATCTAACTTTCGAAATTTTTGACTGAGATTTTTAAATTTAAATTTAAATTTTAGTTTGCAAAAAAATTGAAGTCGGCGGCTAAGCAGCTATAGCGGTTTGGGCAACTGAAGCTGACGAAAGTGTGAATCCACGGTGAGTGCATTTGGGGTGGTAGAAGAGATAGAGTTTAGGGGCAATATTGCTATTTCGAGAAAAAGATGACTGCACAGTCTAACGGTGCTTATGTGACTTAAATGGCATAAAAGAGAGGAAAATTTTTGTTTGATGGCATATAAGGGAATTGTCAATTTACAATGATATATAAAGAATCTGATAAAATTTTAATGGTATATAAAAAATTCTCTCTATAAATAATATTACCACTCCGAAACGAACGCTTCGCTCGGACGGAGGGACGTGTACTGTGCATGCATGGCCGAGAAGCTAAGGGCACGGCGCTCCGTCCATGGCTGCGTCGCCTGCGCCCATAAATACCAGACACGTACGTGCAATAAGCTTCAACACAGATCGATTCATTAGACAGAGCAAAATCAATTAATGGCGTCCTCCTCCAGGCTCCGGGTCCCCCTGGCTTGCGCCGTCGCGGCGGCGCTGGTGTCCGCCGTCTCCTGTGGCCCGCCCAAGGTGCCGCCGGGCCCTAACATCACGGCGAGCTAAGGCAGTAAGTGGCTGGACGCCAAGGGCACTGTTAGAAATATGTGTAATATTTTAATTCTAAATTTTATCAGAGGAAAAACTCATAGATAAACAATGACACATAAAGAAACACCACCAGACATTTCACTTACTTCAAAAAATACATGCTACCAAAAAACATATGAACTACTTAAAAAATAGCTGAAGTACAAGCAGGCAACGCGTTTATGAAGTAGTCGACGTCGAGGTTCACACAAGCGGTCGCGTACAAACACTGCATAGAAATCTGATTGCCACCCCGTGCAGGTGTTCTCTACGACAATGGTTTGGAGATCTCGCTCTTCTTCCAATCCAGTACACGCCGGAAAGAAGGTCGATGAAGTCTCGGCAACACAACAAGCTCAAAGCAGTGAAGCAGAGTAGGAGAAAGGGAGAAATAGGGAAAAAAAACTCTCTTCAGATTGAATGTCTCCAATCCTTTTATAGACAGTCATAGCTATGCTAGAAATAAATGTACTAGTAACTACCAAAATAAATTCACCAAATAAATTTACCCAATTATTACTAGTGACTACCAAAATTTATTTCACATAAATTTAGCCATAATGTGTACATGAAAGTCACACGGTATCTCACGGGAAAAATACGCGAATACGCACAAGCGTGACTTTAGCCAAGTATTCATGAGTTTTCTCTATTTAATAAATAGAGAGAACTCCACCTTATAAATGGATCTTCATCCCACTAAATAGATAATATGGTACTATTTATACGTATGTTTTGAAATTAAGTAATTGGTTCACCTCACGGGCCAATTTCCAACAGGCACTTGGTACGGCAAGGCTAAGGGCCATGATCTCCTGCGGCAACGACCCCATCTTCAAGGGCAGCAAGGGCTGCGGCTCCTGCTTCGAGGTCAAATGCACCAAACCTGAGGCCTGCTCCGACAAGCCCATCGTCATCTACATCGCTGACGTGAACTACGAGCCCATCGCCACCTACCACTTCGACCTCTCCGAGAGTGTCTTTGGTGCCACGGCCAAGGCCGGCAAGGAGGAGGAGCTACGCAAGGCTGGCATCATCGATATGCAGTTCCGCCTTGTCAGCTGCAAGTACCCCGCCGACACCAATATCACCTTCCACGTCGAGAAGGGATCAAACCCCAATTACTTTGCGCAGCTCGTCAAGTACCTCGGCGGTGACAGCGACGTTGTCAAGGTCAGCCCCAAGGAGAAGGGCTCTGACAAGTGGCGCGACCTCAAGGAGTTGTGGGGCGCCATGCATCTGGAGGCTCGACACCCCCAAGCTGATGAAGGGCCCCTTCTCCATCCACGTCACCATCGAGTCTAAGCTTGTCGCCGATGACATCATCCCAGCCGACTGGAAACCGACACTGTCTACAAGTCTGACCTCTAGGTCGACTAACCACATATATATACACATAGTTACATGCCGGCATCGATAGGATAATCAATAATATTGATTGTTTTACACACATACATATACAAAAATAAATACAATATATATTTTATTGCCCATCCAAGATCCTGAGCTAGCACAGGACGTGCAGCAATGGGCATCTTCATGTGTGCTTAGTTTGTAAATTTTGATCAGAATTTAATTCATTAAGATTGTATTTCATTAGTTCATCTGTACTTCCTCTATTTCTTTGGACCGTACTTCCTCTGTTTCTTTGGACGTATTTACATGCCTGCAACTAGGGGTGAAAGTAGTGATCGGATAGTTTCCGTCCGAATCCGAAAAAACGGATTCGAATTCGGATTTTTTTGTTGTGGATACGGATTTAGATTCGGATATTTTTTCTCAGATACATATATGAATATGATATCACTGGTATCCAACAAATACGGATATGGATTCAGATAATTCAGATAACTTCTATTCGGATATCCAGATATTTTTTCAGCTGCACACTGTTTCCTACCGCACATGCGCACACAGCCTCCTCCTGCCGCACGCTGGCTCTCCTGTCGGGCCTCGCTGTGCCACAGCGGCCCCGCTGCCACGCCCCGGCCGCCCTGCTACCACGCCGCCCGGTGGCTGCCCCGGTCGTCCTGCTGCCATGCCGCCCTGTGGTTGCCCCGGTCGCCCTATGGCCGGCCTGGCCCCCCTGCTGCTGTGCTGCCCCACGACCGCCCCTACCGTGCCACCCCACGATCGCCCCCATTGCCCCACGAACACCCCGGCCACGCCCTAGCCACCTTGCTGCCGCGCCGCCTCGTGGTCGCCCCCGCCACGCCATGGCCCACATGACTGGTGCACTTAGGACAGGGAAGATGAGGAAGAAGGGAAGTAGAGAGGAAGGGGAAAAAGGAAAAAGAGAAATGGAGAAAGGGAAAAGTAGAAAGATCAAATAGAATAGAAAAGAAAAGATTGTTTTGCATATTTGGAAAATTTTAGAATTTGGGAGATTTCTAAGATTGAAAAATCTAACATTTTCTACTGAACTAAAAAGGAATCAAATCTTTTGAAAGATTTTGAAATTCAGAAAAACTCTTATTTGGAAAGCATTTTAATTAAAAACATCTTATATATATATATATAGACTACATGTAATAAAAGAGCATTTGTATTTTATCTACAATTTGTATTTGTAAAGTAGAGAATATTTTCTGGTTTCGATAAATATCCATAATCATATTTGTATATGATCTGTATTCACTCCGTATTTGTATTCGATAGTATCCGTTTCTATATCTGTATCCGGAGTATTCGAATCCGAATTTGAATCCGAAAAAAAAATTGAAAAAGGATAGGATATCACTAATATCCGTCTGTATCCAATCCATTTTCATCCCTACCCACAACTCAAATTAGTTTTATGATCAACCAAACAACTAATTCAAATCGAATTCACTAGACATGAAGGTATTATAAAACTGAAGATAAAGTGATTGAATATATTCTATTAGCAGTAGTGATAGTTTTTTAAAGTGTATGTAAGTACAGTTAGGGTTGAAAACGGACAGGAAATGAACAGAAATAGGTGTTACCATATCTGTTTCATTATTTTTTAATGAAAAAAAAAACAAAAACGGATATTCCAGAAACAAATATGAAAGTGGATAGTACCTAAAACGAATATAGATCGAATAAGGAGCGGATACGAATACGGATCGAATATATCTCGGAATACAGAGTATCATCTTATAACACATAGTTGCTAATAGAAATGGCTCGAGATTTCAAAGATAATTATAAAGAAGGAACCAAGGGTATAACTATAAAGGAAACTACAGTGCAAGGGGCAAAAAGAAATAAACGAGGTGTATCCCCAATCCTATTTCTAGCAAAATCTAATCATCTAATCTTTAATCCCCGAGGGATTTCCCCTCCGTCCACCGAGCAGTGGTAATGAGGAAAAGAAAATGAAAAGCGCCAAGAAAACAACGCACCCACACATCCACAGCAGCAGCCTCGGCGCGGGCTCTAATAGATGATGTGAGGAGAGGAGAGGCAAAATCCTAGGAAAAGTCTTGATCCCCACTGCGGCTGCTGCGTTTGCCCGAGGGAAAAATCCCCGGGTCACCTCGAATGGGCTGTTTGGTAGTGGGCTTGACTGAGAATGGGCTGATGAAAACGGAAAAATTCCGTATTTCTTAGGCGGAATATCCGTCGCCGTATCCGTTTTCGTCGTTGTTCCGTTTCTGTTTCCATTTCCGCATAAAAAATTCCGTATCCGTATCCGCTCCGAAAAATTCCGTTTTAGTTTCCGTCTAACCCATTCCGTTGCTGTTTTTTCTCGGAACGGACGGAAACTTTCCGCTCTATTTTCATCCCAAAATACAGTGTACATGATGCAAACTCTAAAATAACAACCAGACACTATTCATTCCTTAATTTTCCATACCATTAATTTTTCATCCTTTGACTAAAGTCAAAGTGCTTTGTATGACACGATGCTTACACGACGAAAAGATGTAATGCTGAAAATATATTTTAATTATAAAATAACGAATATCACATCTTTTGTGGAGCATTTGTAACCAAAATTATTTTTAAAAAGATAAAATACAATGCACAAAAGCACTCGACAAATATTTAGATACTCGGCAAAACCAATTAAATACACTCGATAAACAATAACACTTGGCCACGTGTCTATCCGAACTACGGCTAATGGCGTGTCAGTCGTTTGCCGAGTGTCCATTAGTGGACACTCCACAAACCAATAGTTTGCCAAGTGTCTGCTACATGACACTTGGTAAACCAATATTTTGCCGAGTGTCCGCTACAAGACACTTGGCAAACCAATCTATAATTAACTACATGAAATAATGAACAACATAGAAAAATCACATTCAAGTTTAAAGCCGAAGTGATGGTTAAATCGTTGTTTGAACTTAAAACTTTTTCTGCATTCAACATAAAACACAGTATATTCCATGTTAAAATTTGGCATTTTTGTGGGTCCTTCATGGGTTTAGCCTCCTGGCACACCCTTTCCTCTGTGGCTTCCTTCACTACTACAACATCGACATTGTCCACCTTAACACTAACTCCATTCTTCACGTGCCATCTTCGTCAACCTTTGTGATTCTTTCCTTGTAATCGAACCTCACTTCAATCTCTTCCGCCACTACTTCTACTTAAAACCTGTCACCAAAAAAGTCATCGGGGGTGCCGGGATCCAACTTCATGACAAAATGTCACGCGAGTACATCCTCGTCCCCCCTCTTCTTTAAACAAGGGTTGGTATTCCCAGTGTTCTACGCGAGGAATCACCAGCCAACCCTTTCTCCAAAGGTTGATCAATTGACAACCGCCAAGAGGACCTAGACTGACCATACATGCGCTGGACATTGACATGACAAATCAGTGACCTACGCCACTAGGGTCTGACAGGTGTTGCAGTGGCGATTAACTTTATCTTCCACCGCTTCTAGTCCCTGAAGGACCGAGTCTAATCCAAGTACGAGTATGCTAGGGATAATGACTTGGTCTGAGAAACCCTAGAGAATATCTCAAAGGATGACGTCTATGCGCGCCCTAAGGATTTCATCATGGTGAAGGCACCACTGAAGAACATGGGGGTGTTTCTAGCCCTACAACCTGATGAATCCACATCCTGAGGTAAGCATCCTATTGGATCACTGCTATTTGTACTCTATTGTAGTCACTCATAAGGTGCAACCAAATTTTACTATGTCTGATACAGAGCTGGGACCTATACTTTTCTTGAGTGCCTGTGCCCGAGCAACCAACCATCGTTAGGGCAGCCGTGAAGGTAGTGGTGGAGGAGGCCACGGATAAGCGCCGATGCTGGATGAGCCATAAGGATGGGTGGAGTAGTGGGGAAGAGATTGATCGATGTAAAGACCTCTTGTGCCTCGAATGTCCACCAGAAGTCACCCTCCTTCAACAGCTTGAAAAATGGCATCCCCTTTCTCTGAGTCTAGATATGAATCGTTTGAGTGCCATCATGAAATGCTGTGAGTTTTAGGTGATGACGGTGATTTTCTTAGGGTTGGCTTTGATCCCGTGATGGCTGACCACGAAGACGAGTAGCTTTTCAGATGGAACCTCAAAGACACACTTCTTGGAGTTAAGCTTCCAACGATACCTATGAAGACTTTTAAAGGTTTCCTCGAGGTCAGCGATCAGATCATCTGGCTCTTTAGTCTTGACAAAGATATCATCCACGTAAGCATCAATGTTACACCCAATTTGTTTGGCGAGGAAGCGCTAGATTGCATGCTAGTAGGTAGCCCCTACATTCTTTAACCTAAATGACCTGGTGATGTAGTAGTAGACGTTGTATGAGTGATGAATGATGTATTCTCTTAAACTTCCTTCTTGGGACTGATCTGATGGTAGCCGGAGTTACAATCAAGGAAGAAAATGAATGAACACCCTGCCATAGAGATGACAACCTAACCTATTTGAGGCAGACTGAATAGGTCTTTTGGGCAGTTTTTGTTGAGATCAGTATAATCAACACACATCCTCTATTTTTCATTATTTATTGTACAATAAACTGGTTGCTAGTGTTAGGTTATGGGGAGGCTACGCTAGCGTTTAATTTCAAAAATTTACCCCGTTAGCCCAGGAACCGTGCGTGTAATGAGATCATGGATCGTTACCTTGAGCCTCGAGACGCGCTCGGGCAGCGGAAGTAGAGTCGATGAAGCGCGTCCTCGAGCTACTCCTCACAACTCCGCATCGGCGGCGAAGTCAGCGTAATCCGGCAATCTCCAAGGAAGAAGAACAGCACCGATGCAGCAACGGTGCCTCTACGGTATCCACACGTACAGGGACGGGATCACCTCGCGCTGGCGTGCTAGCACCACTCGCGAGATTGGGAAGAGATCAACCACAACCCTTGTGATCGAGGAGAGAGAGGGTGACGACTAGGGTTAGGGTGAAGTAACAATGAACAGCAGCCTTCACGTGCTAGCCCCACCCCTCTTTATATAGTGCACCATCGTGAGCCTTTAATCTGCATTAAAGCTCAACAAATCTAATCTGTTCACGTGGTCCGGAACTTCCGGCTATAGCCGAAACTTTCGGATCCCATCCGGAACTTCCGAAATAGATCTTCTGTATCGAATTAATCCTTAACCTGGAACTTCCGGTCCAACCAAAACTTCCGGTTCGTCCAGAAAATTAAACATTGGGACTGACCCAGAACTTCTGGTCCTACCAGAACTTCCGGATGCTCTAGAACCCAGAACTTCCGGTTCCCCCAGAATTTTCTTGGGCACAATTTCATCAATCTCCCACTTGCACAAGAATCAATTCTTTGCAAGATTCAAATTCCATCCTCTTAAGCGTGCGACCCGATAGGTTCATACGCAAACGGCCGCTACCTAGAAACCATTTCCAAATCGCCGATCAATAGCGGTACCTAGCAGCACATATTGACCCCCGAATACATACAAAGTCAAAATCATACTTTTTGAACCTTGATACACACACACACACCAATCCCTTTACCACACGACATCAGTCAAGCTCAAGGCGAGAT
>ASSH01052087.1:0-20234 GCA_000418225.1 Zizania latifolia
GAAGCCCGTCAGGAAGTTGTGCTGCGCGTAGAAGGTCCTCATGCGGCCGGCGAACACGCTGCGGGCCACCGCCTCCGGCACCTCGCCGGACATCCGGTTGTTGTTCACGTACAGGCTTTCCACGGCCGCTAGGTCCTCCGGGACCTCCCCCGTGATGCCGTTGTGGCTGATGTCCACCACCGACCACGGCGGCGTCGCGGAATGCTCGGACACGGACGCCGGGACTGTGAGGGGCCCGGTGAAGTTGTTGCGGGAGAGGAGAAGCGACGAAGCGCTCGGGAGCGCGAATACCTCCCCGGGGATTGGACCCGAGAAGTTGTTCATCGAGAGGTCGAGGAAGGCCAAGTCGGTCGGAGCCGAACCGTCGCTGAATGTTCCATCGAGGCTGCCCTGCATTGAGTTCGCGGCGACGGAGAAGTAGCGGAGTGTCGGTGGCAGCGGCGGGAGCATGCCAGTGATGGAATTCCGGCTCAGGTCGACGTGGAAAAGCTGTGAGCTGAAAATTTGGGCGGGAATCTGCCCGGAGAGGCCGCCATTGTTCGCCAGGATGAGCACCTTGAGGCTCGGCGAAGACGGCAGCAGCAAGCCGCTGGGAATGCAGCCCTCGAGGCGATTATTGCCGAGGTCGAGCGTGTGCAGATCCGGCAGCCCGGAGAGGGACTCGGGTATCGGCCCGGTCAGCTGGTTGCCGGACATCGACAGGAGCCGGAGACGCCGGAGACCCGAACCAATGTCCGCCGGGATGGCCCCAGCGACGCGTCCGGGATAGAGGACGAGGTCCGTGAGCGCGGTGAGGCTGGCGAGCGAGGCCGGGAGCGTGCCCGCCAGGCCGGGAGAGTCAGCGAGGCCGGTACCGAGCGTGAGCACGGACACGCGGAGCGCCGCCGGGTCATCGTCGTCCGGCTCGCACACCACACCGGCATACTCGCACGGGCTGGCCTCGTCGTCCCACGAGTCGAAGAAGCGCGACCCCGGCAGGTCCCGCAGGCCCGCCCGGACGTCCCTGAGAGCCGCCGCGTCGCGCTCGTGCAGCGTGGCCGCCGCCGCCGCTCCGGCCGGCGAGCCGAGCTGGGCACGGAGCAGCACAAGGAAGAAGAACAAGAGGTGGAGCCGAGGGGGCAGCGCCATGTGCGTCGCCTCGTCCTCGGCGAAGAGGACAAGCTAAGCTCAGAGAGAGGGTGGTGGCGTTGGGGAATGGGCTAGGCTACGCCACGGAGCTTCACTGGCGCGCGCCGTGAGCGAGTGGAGTGGAGTGGACTGGCCGGAGCAGGGGTTTCCCTTGATTTAAGAACGGGGCGGGTTGGGTTGGGGTTGGGGACTTGGGGTTGGGTACGTGCCTCTCTGCTGTTTCTTTACCGCTCGGTCGGTGGGTGTGCGCCGTGCATTGGCCTCGATAAAAGCCTGTGCTTGCGTGCAGTTGCGTTGCGGCGACGGACGAGCTGAGCTGATGGCTTCTGACTTCTGAGCGCGGTGTCGGACAGGGCGCGTCGGTCGGTGCCCCGCCCGGTCGCGTATACCTGTAGTCCTGTACGTATGGTATGAGTATGTCTCCGGGCGAGATGGATCAGTGTACCACTGTGGTTTGGTGATGATGGGTTGGCATGTGGGTAAAAGCAGTTACGGCCGTTTTTATTGCGGATTTGCTGCTTTGCTAAGAAAGCTGCGCCTGCGTGGGCACTGTGCGGTACGCTGTGCTACGGATCTACTTTCATTGCTAGAGTTCAGTTTTTTATAATTATACCAATCTATTATTTATCTTTAAATTCATTATATTATTATCGGATTTAATTATTTATTATTCCACGCAAAACTTACTGACCTGAGCGAGAGAGTATGATCATTTTATTCATCTTGTTAAAATATGTGTTTAAATATAAAATTTATTATATTTTAAAATAGACTGTATAATAAACATGTCAATTGGTCACAGACCAGACGGCACTGCTCTCCCGTACTCTGCTGAATTTACATTAATTGACGCACTTACAATTTTTCCGTCTCTCCGTAACAATGGTGTACTTCTCTCCGTAACAATGGTGTACTCCGTACTGTATATCAACGGTAAAAGCAGTATCTGCTAGTTCGTCGTCTTCTATTAAAAAATTCGATTGTCGTTGTAAGCATTCAACATCGGCCAGAACCATCTTGCACGGTATTGGGTTTCGTATGTATTCGTTTCTATAATGTATATATATATATGTATTCGTTTCTATAATGTATATATATAAATAGACACCGATGTATATAGTGGAACTAAATCTTTAATGGACCGACATAGTTAAGGTGTTGATTCTTATAGTTCACCAACACCCGCATGTAAAAATGATTTTCATAGTAGTGTTAGATATGAGGCTCTTGAATGAATATGTACAGCTACATCTTGTTATTTAAAAACACTGCAACGTAGTTGAAATGGATATAATGCTAAAATATTCATGTGTTTTTTAAATAACAACCGAATATGACTAAATATGCTATATTATGCAAAATCTGTAGCTTTCAGATAATGCTACTAACTGTTTCCGTCTGTTCAATTAATAATTATATTGAAAGTATTTAAGCTAGGTGTTTTCTGTCATGTATTATATGATGCATGAACAACTAATTTGCTTTCTAACAAATGTGTGTTTATTTTGGGAGCAGCAAGTGTTTTTTTAATTCCAAAACAGGCATGTATTTAAATAATTTAGTGTAATGAGACATACATCTATCTACTGCGACTGTGCTACTTGGCAGCTGCAAGCATTTTTTCAATTTGGAAATGAACATTTTAAGAATACCCAAAAAGTTGTCAGGTTCGTTGTTGTTTTGTTGTAGATGACACCCATTTATTTTCAGCTATGAACGTTACTCAAATGGAGAAATATGCACGCGTCGTTAAAACTGAGTAAGTTTATGTACGGAAAAGTGGCTCGTTGTACGTACGAATGTCCTGAAGAAAAGAAAAAACATCCGATCAGTTCTTAAATTGTAGTCAGACATGTGACCCAATCTATAAAAACTGGTATGCTGTGTTATGCAACAACAATGATTTTGGAAAGTAATTACTAGTGTATTTCTTGAGAATATCTCTATTACAGTATCTTACAGATTTATTTATAGGCCTAGAATTTATCTATAAGATCATAAAGACATTTATATCTTTTTATTATATCATAGGCTAACTATAGGCCTAGTTATATGAGTTGCTAGCCTAAACTATTATTTTCTTATAATCACTTGTTTTTTTTCTAGGTTGGACTATACTTGTTGATGCCAAGGTTCATACCATGGTTAGAGGTCTTCAGCCACCGATACGGTCTTCATCTATTAGTATTAATCTTGATCTGTGTAGTTAGCATAGTCACGTGCACCTAGAATTAGTGACTAAAGTAAACCTTAAGGACCAAGTGGCTATTCTCTGTTACAGAAGCTAATCTCAATTTGAAGCCTAAATATTTACCTTAGACAAAAACAGAAAAAGCATACGCTCCTGTTGGTCTGACAGCAGGAACAGAGGCCGGTCAAGCCATACTTGAATGTAAAAAAACAGAGGTCTGGTTTTACCGCCCCGAGTCGTGGTCGGACTGTCAGCTTGTTGATAGCCTGACATTGACAAATCGATTAAATGTAAAAACGACATGACTTCTAATTCATTTGCTCGATTAACCGGACTGCACAAACTAGTCACCGTTTGGAAACTAATAAAAAAGGTTTTCATGATTGGCAGATATATTTACTGCTATGTAAAAAACTATGATAAAAACTTAAGAGCATGTTTAGAGAGCTTTATATTCTGAGAAGTCAGCTAACTAACTAGCTAGTGATAATCTAAAGAAGCTGATATTTCTCGGCTGATGAATTTTAGTTTATTTTCTGATTCTACGGTTATATTGAGTCTCATAAATTAGATCTAGAATTTGAGCCGTTTAAAATAACTTCAGATATTAGAAGTAACTGTAGCTGATAAAAGTTCTCTAAACATGTCCTGAATTACGACAAAACTTTCACCGGACGTAACCTTAGTGAATCAGAAATGATGGTTAATAACTGTTAGAGATGACCATTTTGTCGCAGTGATGGTTCAAGTATATATAAAGGCGATCCAACAGCAAAAAACCGGAACGAATTATGTTCCTGATCCACATTTTTCCATTCAACTAGAAATCTGGTAGTACGAAAGAACATGACTGGAATAAACTTGACATTGCAAGCCTTTCTTCCTAAAATTCTATCCTCGTGAATCAATGACAGCTACGTCGACTTCTTTGGGCTTGCTGTGCCCACTACACAGTATTGAGTGCCTTTGGTGCATCGATGTTATGACAAATCCACAAGAGTACCAAACTAAACATGTAATCAGGCTTTGGTTATTTGGTGTTCTCCCATCCACCAGGCTTGAGTTCACATCTATCGAAATCTCCGTCAATCGAGAGACCTAGCTTCATTTTTGTAGTGTGAGTGAGATTATTTGGGCAATCTACTTGAGAATGAGATTTAATCTCCATTATGTGTTGTTTGGCGGCGAACAATCTCAACTTATTCTACGTGAATGAGTTAGAATTTTAGTTTAAAATCGTAATCATCACGTAGAATAAATTGAAATTGCTTGCTACCAAACATGTCCTTAATTAAATAGTCACGGCGTACTATATATAGTGGAACCTTTTCTTTTGAACAAAGCAACATGGCAACCGCGGTAGTGATGGATATAGAAGCCTTTTTGCTGCAGATCAACTACCCCTTTGACGAAAAACGGAACATTCATTTGGAACAAAGACTACCGAGGGCATGCATGCATGCCCTTTCCCTGACCAAGGTCGGTCGTTACCGGCTTCCATGGCCGGCTGGTCGGTGGAATGATTGTGTCGCTGTCACCTGATAAAAGGCTAATGGATAACTGTCAACAATGGTAGCTTTTGTGAAATTGAGTATTAGTGCAGTAGACAGCTGCCACAACATGTTAACTATACGAGACTAAGGTCCGTTTGTTTTAGCCGAAGATTTTTAGTAGTTAGCCGGTCTAAATAGCTGGATAGTCTGAGTATCTAGCTGGTGCGAATCTGGAGAAGCTGAAGT
Source organism: Zizania latifolia (assembly GCA_000418225.1). Lineage (NCBI taxonomy): Eukaryota > Viridiplantae > Streptophyta > Magnoliopsida > Poales > Poaceae > Zizania > Zizania latifolia. The sequence goes on from ASSH01052087.1 coordinate 5,059, forward strand.
TTTCTATGTTCTGAATTCTAGTTTATTTCTAGTTTCTACGATTACTGATTTTCATAATTTAAATATAGAATTTAAACTGTTTGTTTAGCTTTAAATTCTAGAGATAGTTGCAGCTATTACAAGATAAAACAAGCATGCCTTAACTGAGACGGCTGATCAGTAACTGCATTGCCAAATCATAAATTAACCATCCATTGCTGCTAGGCTGTTCCACGATGGTAGGTCGACGTGCCGCCGCTCAAACTGTTACATTGGCAGGCAGTAGAAAATTACGTGCAGGGTATGCGTGTGCCCTCCAGTGTCTGCAACTTTGCATGGAGCTAGCTGGATCAACTGGGCCGCTTGCTGCTGATGAACAAAGCAAGCATGCATGCTCGATCTAGTAGTACTCAGGCAACCACGCAAGCTGCATTTGTTGCTGGTTGCAACAGACCATGTCGAGGAACATGCATGCGTACATGAGTGAGAGATCTACGTATGTCTGGTAACTGGTTGCATGACTGTCAGAGGCAGATCACGCTGTAAATTACTAATAGCTAGCCTGGTCAATTGATATTATTTGCTTGTCAGTAATGTTATGTTCCTCCTCCACTAGAATGTTTATTGATAGATACTACTTACCAATTATCCATAATGTCTGTCTCTAACAGTTATTTTTTCTTCAATTCATCTCTTTTCTTAGTTATTAACTGATTAATGTCAGCATTTACGAAACTCATGTGTATCTGTGAATCATCTGTATTATTGGATTCTGCTAAAAGTGTCAGTACGAGATAGAACGCAGAAGCCCGTAGGACACTAGGCAAAAGTTCAATTCACCATAAACCTCAAGAAGAATACAACACACTACTGGAAATTTTGACGGTTCAGTTCGCTGCCCACAGAGAAATTCTGTTTCCAGTAGTGACATATAACACCCTTATAATTCTAAGGGTAGTGTTTAAATAAGAGGAATTCCTTTTGAAATTTTTAGGATATTAAATCTTTTTCACTAAACCCTAAGGATTAGCATCCAAATGGATCCAACATGGTATAAATTACCATTAGATGTTGTCTTTTATGTGCACACAAAACTTTGGGTAATTTTATTCCAAGATGAAAATAAATTCAATAAGTTAATTTCCTTGGCTATTTCTCTGTTTTAGCATTTTTGGTATGGGATTCGGCATATAGTGATTTTACAGTTTTGAGGAGATACCAAGGGTACCACAATTTTAGTATTAATTTTGGTACCTCTGAGTACCTGAGATACCGACAAGTACCAAAATTAACACTAAAAATTGTGATACCTGTTGATACATTCTTAAAACTGTAAAATTTTCCTTCTACATAAAGAATCAGTGTGTACAATATATGTTGTTCTATAGGCAACATAACTCAAATATGGCTACATACAAGAACAAGAAAAAAATATTCTGCTGAATTCTTTGAAGCAAAGGAAATAATTTGAATTATGTATTGTCCTAGCAATTTTATGGTCTTTGATTATGTACCTTCTATTATAAATTTTGGTATCCCCGAGTATTAGTACTAGATGCACGGTACTAAAATTTATACTTAACAAATATGAACTCTTGGTACCTTGTCAGGTACCATAAAAAACTCTAATAAGCAACATGGGAGCATAGGACAACACTCGATCTTTGTAACAGATCAATCAATACGCATATGTACATCAATATATGCAGAGAGGATTATTGTAGTACTTCCTCTGCCTCCTCGAGAACCATGAAATTTTCCTTATATTAGTTAATCTTTTTTTAAGATGGATATAAGGTTGCTAAATCAAGGGATATCAGAGAGGATTATCACTTAATCAATATTCTCGGTGCTAAGTATTATTTTACCACCCAGGATCTAAACTATTATATACACACACATACAAATAGAATTGTACAAAGCGAATGGTTATAGCTAGCTAGATGTAATATTTAATTTACAAACTTTTGTACTTCGCTGATGTCAACAAAGTCATTTAATCCACTTGCCAATAAATACCTGCAATTAAAAAAATTCTCTGAAGGAAAATTTTAATTATTTACTGTGTCAAAAGCAAAGTTAGCAGTAGATCAGGATTGTGCACCTGTCAAGTAGATCGCTTGCCATAGATTTGCATCCACCAGGGATAGAAGACTGCATGTTTAGTGCTATGTTGGGGTTATGAACACTCTGACGAATGTGAACCCAGCCCAGTTTCCCCTTAAACTCGTCAACAAATTTCGCCCTGTTTTACAAAGAAGATTAATCATGCAATCTAGCTGTTTAATTTATAATACCTATATTACACCAAAACGAATAAGAATGTATCCGTAGAACGAATAAGAATGCGATAAAGATTGGCATGCATACTGTCAGTGTCAGTACAGGGAAGGTGGACCACAGCTGTGGGAACATTGTATGAAACAGCATCATACAAAACATTAAATCGCTAGAGTGAGATAATTCAACACACATGCATCAGACCGGCATATGTCAGCATGTGGAATTCTCTAACCACATTGAATTCTCGGTACTGAAACATAAGTAAATTTCAAACAGAGTGTCGGTGTTTGTTGGTGTTTGTTATCGGTAATAATGATTCTAGAGATTGTACGTATAGTAAAGATTGATAGTAGCATAGGTCTAAAATTTGTAGAGGTTAAGACCTCATTTAGAGAGACTAATATCATACCAAGGATATATATTGCTTGTGCTTAAAGACATACAGTTGATCATGGTAATGGATGATTGAGTGTGTGTTCTATAATTCTACTCGTAGTCATGTCTGATGTCGGTTGATTGCCTTCAGAGCCTAACCCAGAGGTTTCTTAGTCTACTTTTATATATGCAATGAGGTAGGATTACAAATCAGGTGGCCTTGTCGAGTAGGTTAGAGTTTTCTATCTGTTTACAATATTTATAACAAGAGGTATCAAGATTTACCATAATTTTAGTGTTAATTTTGGTATCTCTTACTATCTAATATATCAATCAGTACCAAAATTAATATTAAAAATTATGATATCTCTTAGTATCTTCTTAAGTACTATAAAATTTTCCTACAAAGAAATACATTTCCTCATGTTGTATCCTTAACCACTTAATAACTAGGTTTAGTGTGAGATGAATATAGCATTGCATCGTGCAAACGATGGAAGTATTGTGAAGCTGTAGAGTTATATGAGGCTGCCTTTTCTCTAAAAAATGAGGCTGTTTTGTTAGAAAACAATTATCATTTACTAATCTGTTGAAAGCTGTCCGTAATAAATGAACCTAATTAAGAAGCTCAAGGAAATTAATAGCATACAAAATACAAAGATTAGAATGTGCAGCAATGCAAGCACCAGCATACCTGTACATGTAGGCATCAACATCAATTGGATGATCACTTGTGTCCACAAGGCAGCCCTGGCTAACCGAGAAATCACCACAATCATCGAGCGCCCAACCATTTAGTCTCCCCTCCTAATTTATGAGAGTAACAAGCTCATTAAAAGAATTTAGTGATTCTCTATAGCAAACATCTTAAAGAATAACATAAAAATAACTTAAATTTTCGATTGCATATTTATAATTTTATACTCTTATTAAAGCAAAAGTTACTTGTTTAGACTTCAACCATCTATTCTCTTTATGACCCAAAACACATTTCAAGCATGGCAAATTAAAGCAGTCTCTGTTTGCACACAATCTTTAGTTTTTCCTAGCTAACATCTCTGAATCCAGAAATTTTTAGAACAGAGTTGGAACTGGGATAGAGTAGGCTTCTTCGAGTGAGATATCTAGTTCATATTGTGGACTAGACTTTGTTTAACATTAATATATCACTTAACCTAAGACCTAATTTGTCACTCATTCACGTAGATGCGTGGTCGGCTGCCAAACTAGCCCTAAGTAAAAGAAGCAAATGTTTTTCCCTTTTAGGACAGAAAACCTTGGAGGGTTTTCGGTGTTGGGACATAAAGAATTGCGAAGAGAGTAAGTTGTTGCACCTGGATGTAATTTTTGAAAGTCTCGACTGCTTGAGTACCCCTCTGTTTTGCATACTTGGGTTCTCCCAAAATGTTCATCCTCAACAGCACAGACTCAGCGGGCTCCTCAAGGTCCATTATGAGGCTTCCTACGCTTCCCTCCAACCCTGCTAGTCTCATTCTCACCATCTCGATAATAATCTTCACCACCACGTAGGCTCCTTCTCGTCAAGAAGTAAAATTACAAGATTACAAGATTTTTTTATTGTCCTCAAAAAGGTACACTACGGGATTTCGGTAGTTCGTCGTGTGTCTTTGGCAGAGACATACGGCGATAGCCAAAAAATACTTAGCGAACTCTTTATCGATAAACAAAGGTTTACCAAGTGTTTTCTTTATATACTTGGTGTATAGGCTTGTTTGCTGAGTGTCGGAAGAAATATATTTGGCAAACTCTTGTGCACTCAGCAAAGCCTCTATTGCTGATAGTGGTATTTACTCAAGTTACCAAGCATATTTGCTAATGTAACTTTTGGCACCTCCAGATAATATTGACAATTGATCGTCGTGTTACGTACCGTCGTCGAGAAAGTAGTTCTCCTTGAGCGCGCCGTGGCCGCTGGTCTCCATCATGACGTGCGTCTCGACCCCGTCGGCGTTGAGCTGGACGCCCTTGTCGATGACGTTGCGGTAGCCGACGCGGTAGAGGCAGTGGCGGCCACCCCTGGCTTCGATGAACCGGGTGAGCCCGTCGCTGGTGCGCGCGTCCGTCACGACGGCCGTGCCGGGGTGCTCGTCCAGCGCGATCGCGGAGATGAGCGCGATGAGGCGGTCGCCGTTGATCGCCGCCCCCGTGGCGTCCACCACGCCGCTGCGGTCCACGTCGGTGTCGAACACCACGCCGAGGTCCGCGCCGTGGTCCAGCACCGCGCCGCGCGTGAGCGACATCGCGGTCGGGTCCTCCGGGTTGGGCATGTGGTTCGGGAACCTGCCGTCCGGCTCCAGGTGCAGGCTGCCCATCGTGTCGGCGCCCAGCTTCTCCAGGACGTCCCACGTGAAGAAGCCGGCGCAGCCGTTGCCCGCATTAACAATGACCTACAAGAGATGCATACACGTGCGTCGACGTCGATCACCGTCGCCGTCCGTAGTGTCGTCGTTTGGTCATGACTAGATTTGAAGTCAGGGACCCAGACACAATCATGTATGTGAGTAATGGCCGGGAATGTGCCCGCCGGCCGCCCGCCGGCGTTGCGTACGTACCTTGAAGCCTTTGAGGGGGGTGTCGTAGTGCGTTGGGTGGGCAACACGCTGCTTGATGATGTCGCGGAGGTGCTGGGCATACGCGCTCATCACGTCGACGCGCATCACCACCGGCGGCGTGCCTCGGACGCCGCCGCCGCTGAGGGCCATCTTCCTGGCGACGTACCTCCATGCGGCGCGATCGCAGATCCCTTCCACCTGACCGGAGGTCAGCCCGCCGCGCTTGGTGAAGAACTTGAGGCCATTGCGGGTGTAGGGGAGATGCGACGCCGTCATCTGAAATAATAAATTTCCCTAATTAATTAAAATCACATCTTGGAATTGTAGGTGACCTATTAAATGTTCGTCTCTGCAGGTCGGCTATATATTAAAAATGGGAAAATTTCACTACTGCCCCAAAATAGTTCAGTTTTATTTATATTTTACAAAATACTACGAAATTCTCTTATTTATTTATAAAATGACAAATTTGTCGTTCATTTTTCTCTTTCTTCACCCCATTTCCTCTCTTCTCTTCGTCCTCTCCAGCTGACCAGCTCCAACCACCACCTCTCACCAGTACCGGCCACGCCATCGTCTCCGGCCACCAGACTAGTGTGCGGGCACGAGGTCAGTCAAATCAACCTCTGGTCGGATGCTCGAGACGAGGTGCACTGGAAGCTCTTCTCCAACGGCTGCTATTTGGCGCGCTCGGCCTATATGCTATCTTTTTTAGACCGTACCCACTCTTTGATGGGGAGCATCATTTGGAAGACTAAGGCACCGAAAAAATACTGACTTTTCATGTACCTTGTAACCCGTGGAGCATGTCTCACTGCAACTGCAGACAACCTTCTAAGACACGGGTGGCTTTGTCAAGTTACATGTTCTTTATGTACGCAAGCTCCCGAATCCTATGAGCACATCTTTGGTGTTTGTTCCTTTTTATCGGAAGTTTAGAGCCGTGCAGCCTATGCTCTGTACATTCTCTGGTCTTCACCTTCATCTACCGTAACCGATTTTTAATTCTGGTGGTGGTCATCAAGGTAATAAACAGACCGATTAGGGTGAGCAAATTTTGATTCAGGGATAACTCTTATGGCTTAGATGATGTGAAAAAAACACAACGCCTGCATCTTCCAAGAGATCTCGCACTCGCCATCGCGCTCGCCGTCTGAGCTCCGCTGTGAGATCATCCTAGAATGGCGTTGCTTACTTTTTACTGCTGTGCAGAATTTCTTTAGCTGGTAGAGTGCAGTTTGTTTCGTTGGCTCATCCGTATTTGTAGCCCTCGGCACCCTGTAAATTTCTTTTCCATCGTCTTAATAAAACTGATCTGCGATCTCGCCGTTCCAGCGAAAAAAGACTAGCGCGCGGGCCGTCCCTCTTCCTTCCGCCATCGTCCGCTGGCCCCGCCCTGTATTGAGCCGTCTCCCGCCGCCGGCAAAGCGAGGAAGTTTAGCTCACCAACCGGCTTGTGACAACGACGGCGTCTCTGCAAATGCAAGTCATATAGTTGGGAGCTCAAGCTAGCAGATGCATGTAGCTGATTAAGCTCTCTCACGGTGCACTTGTTTTGGTCTTGTGCTTGTTTTTTGTTTCTATCCGTCATGAACTCGCTGTGAACGAGATCGAGGGAAATAACTCAAAAGTGATAACTTTACCATGATGGACGCGTCATAGCTGAACCGAGGAAGTATGGTGCTCATGAAGCACGCCGGCGTGGTGGCGAGCCCCATGTCAAACACGGAGCACCCTGCCCTGGCCAACCCCGCGAACAGCGCTGCGCTGAGCCGCGGCCCGGAAAGCCGGGGGTCTCGCCCGACGGACACCCGCACCTCGCCGCCGCCGCCGTCTAGCTGGAGCTCCACCCGCAGCCACTCCCCGAAGCTCTCGGCGATCACCTCGACCGCCAGCGGAGTGAGGTCCACGGGCCTGCCCGTCTCCCCTTCCAGCGCGACTCCCCGCACGTCGGGCCCGTTCTGCAGCCTCCGGATCGTGTCGCCCTCCTCGCCCGTAGCCGCCGCGACGCCGGACGGTGGCGTCTCAAGCCGGCGGCCGCCTGTCGCCGCCTTGGGCCCACGAGACGAGTTCGCTCCAGCTTTTACGACCTGCCGTTGCCGGCGGCAGAATGTCCTTCTCCATGGACGCGGAGGCAACCGGATCACGCTGCCCCACGCGCTGTTCTTGCATGGACGCAGAGTCACCGCCGGAGAAGTGATGGTAGTAGCCATGGTCTACGTAGCACAGTCAATCTCAAGGTGAAACGGGCACAGTCACAATGGCGGAAGATATTACACCCACTAGACCGTGTAAATATCTTCGCGAGCTCAAACGAGTGAGAGATTTTAGCTCGCTTCAGCCTGCGGGACGGGCGCGCCGCCGCTGGAGGGATATTTTTGCGGGGATCAGCGGCGCGCAGCGCACGAAGTTCGTCGGGACGCGCGGCGGATATGCCCAGGACACGATCACGATAGACTCTGTGCGGCGGAGGGCTGGAGCTGGAGGCGATGTTGTAACAGCTTGTGTGGTGCTGCCGAGTGCGAACCTGCAGGAGCTGCATCCCTGAAGAAAACTGAAAAGGACTCTGTTCTTGTATGGACACTCCACAGATCGATACATATACAAGTCGATGAGACAGAGACGTATGTCTGCAAAGCAAAAATGAAAAATCGAATGCCTTTGCACCACGATTATATTTTTCTTAAACCAAATTCAGACTGTTTTTGTATAATGCTATATTTTTCAACATGCATGGTTTAAACTTATAAGTTTTGAGTGAAGTGTTTACTTAAAATCAGATCTAATAATTTCAGGGCGGTTTAAGTTTATGGGTTCCCCGTATAGATTTTGTCATCAAAATGCAGCTTTTTTGCACAACATAACAGTTTTCAACTTGGAGTTCAGTTTTCAAGAAGAGTCCATTTACCATACCCTATTACCTACCAGGGAGATAATAGTTAAAACTAATATGAATCGTTAATTAAGTGTATTTAAAACAATTAATTAAAAAGAAAATAGGTTAACCGGTTTGATTATGGAAAGTAATCTACATGCATGTCGCCCACACAAAAAGTTTGTTGATTATTTTCTTTTTCTAGTGCATGCAACAATTAATTTGCTAGCATGTGAAGAAAAGAATTAATTGCTGCATGTATGTGGACTCGCACATATTAAAGAAAAATTATATGACATATTACCTCCTAGAGGTAGTAAGTCATCGATATCAAATCTGAACCATTTGATCGTACAAATAGAGTGGTCCATAAAATCTGAGAACACCATAAAATTCTTCTTCAAAAATTGAGTTTGTCCATCCCTCTGAAGAACAGAAGAAGAGCTAACCCCTTAGAAAATTTCTTGGTTTTATTGACGAGACTATTCAGCTCCTAGACTTCGGCAACATCTATACACCATGAGCTTGCTGCGAAAGAGATCGAGAGGAAAGAATGCTAGCTTTACCATGATGGATTCGCATGGCGCATGCAGGCAATGCTTGCTTGGTTGCATATACGCTATATGAGCCAGGCCCAGCTCCGGCAAAATATCCCTCAGCGGCTCAGCCAGGCCTGCGAGGAACGCAGCTAGTGAGCTTCGCTCATGAGAAGGCCACTCGATGCAAGCACGATTGCTTAAACCTTAAAGTGAGCAGCACTGCGAATTTTTTAAAATATTTTTTATTCAGAATTGCAAATTTAGGTCAGTATTTTGAAAAATTACAGATATATACATATATCAATCGTTATTTTGTCCATTTAGCCACGTCAAAAGACTAACGGTTAACAGATATCAAATCATACCGTTCGGTTCCTGCCAACCGTTGGTTGGTCGATATAAGCCCTCTCACCACTCTGTCGACCGACCAACAGTGAATCCATTGGTTGGTCAACAAAGCGACGAGAGGGCTCCTGTCAACCAACCAACCAAGGATTGAAAGGAGCTTCTCTATAAAGAGGGTGAATAACCCCTCCTTTTCACTTCTTATCTTCATCCTTAGACTTCCTCGACTGTAGCTTGGTAAATGTTCTTCTCCTTAGCTTATTTAGCTTAGGCAGTTTAGTTAGTAGAATTTAGTTAGCTTAGTTAGTAAAACTTAGTTAGTTTAGTTAGCACAACCTAGTTAGTTTAGTTAGTAGTAAAAGTTACTTAGATTGTTTGTAATGTAATTTTTTTAGTAAAACCTAGATAGTTGTGTTTCGTTGTGCATTGCTCTATTATTTAGTTGATTTATTTCTATATTGTAGTATATTGTAGGTAGTATGCTTGTTTAGTAACTTATTGTGAACAACTATGTGATGTTCAAATGAATAACGTAGATAATAGATCAATAAATTTGGTTAGATGCATGACCCACTGATGAGTAACGTAGATAGAAGTTAGAAATGGCTAGATATTGGATGAATAATAGGTTAGAAAGCATTTATTATCTTTTGACATTGATAATTTAATTAAATGTTATGTTGTGTGGTTATACGCATGTATGTCAGAAAGAGTTTTATTTTGAATTTATTATGGATATGATCAAGTTGTGAATGGTCCCAAGAGAATAGACCTTGGTAATTTCTGTTTTGTAGACAAGAGTGTCAGTCGGATGATCAAGAGAACATTAGATTATGTGATATGTTGGTTATATCACACATTTCATTTGGAAGTTGACTAAGTAGAGCTGTAGTTTGGTGCAGTCGTATGGTGGGAGGATATTATTGAGAAATGGTAGAGATTGGGAACACCTCAATGTGGTTGGGATATGTGACAACAATGCTATAGTGTGGACAGGAGCGAGTACTTCTCATCTTTGCTTTCCCACGTGCCATCAACCCCTCAACACAGATATTATTGCAAGATGGATCCAACCAAATAGAGGTTAAGGTGGATCAGAGTAGCCAAGCTTAACCTAAGCAGCTGGAGACAAACGTAGAACAAAAATCTTGGCGTCTCGTTCACCACCAATACCTTAGGTTGCAAGGGTCAAGTAGATGAAGGAGAACATATGCAGTCGATAACAAATCTATTGGAGCGGGAGGACCAAGACTTTGAGGCCACTGTTCAAATAATGTGATAATAAATATTCTGATGAAAGGGAAGATGAGGAAGAAGACCACAACGAAAAGAACACAAGTGTTTTATCCATCTATTCATAAATATAGTATGTGATATGTAACTTATTCATATTGCCTTTAGAGCATATCACTAAATCGCAATTACATGATAGTACCAATGGCTAAACTATAATCTAATAAAATACAGCCTAAAAGTGACGAGCTAATATGTATTTAAAAAGCTAGGGACGTGAGGAGGCTGTTCTATATGACCCTACATGAATACGACTCAGCTAAGGGACTTCGGCCTGGGTATCCCCTATATAGCTCCACCATTGAATCTAGGGATCAGAAAATGCTGCGCAGGACGGTAAGAGCGACCCAAGTGGTATCGAGAGATTTGCCGCCCAAGAAGTGACCGTTCTTCTTGCATGACCCAACTTTTTGTTGGCATTTAAGACCTACTGCCAATCAAAAGCCTTGAACTATTCCCCACCATCAGGTGCATGCTTCAATAGTTTCACAACAACAATAGGACCACCAATGCATCAACTCCTAATCTCCCATCACGGTGACTTTGGCTACAACATCCACAAGGGAGAAGGATCGGTTATTTAGACTAACCTGAGGATCTTTGTGGATGCCGAGGAGAGGATGGGCCTGTAGATACAGTCATCAGTAGCCCGAGAGACGAAGAAGCACACATATAGGAGACGGCTAACAGGACAAACCTACATGATTATCATGATGTGAACCAGATCCCCCTTTCACCTATGGCTAGAGGCAGAGATTTAGGGTTTGTTTGGTTTCATGGATGGGATGGCCAAATCTCAGTTTAACACATGTTTGGTTGGAGGGCAACAAGGGATGGGATGATCATCCAAGGGAATATACCTAAAAGATGTTGGATGAGAGGAATCAAAAATATTTGCTGGATGGTGATGTACGTGTCCCTAGCTGCTCCATCGCTCGCGTTCTGCTCACCCTCTTTTCCCGTTGCCTTTCCCCTTTCCCCTACCTCCAGATCTAGCTGCTCCTCGCTTTTCTGCTTGCTCTACCCACTCGCGTCGCTTGGTCCGTCGCTTGGTCCGCCTACTAGGGCTCTTGCACATGTCGCCCGCTGGGGCCCTACTAGCGCCACTTGCTCGCTAGATCTAGCTGCTCACGCCACTTGCTCTGCTCGCTCGTGTCGCCAGCTCAACTACTAGCCCGCGCGCCGCTAGCCCAACCCCTCGCTCGTGCGCCGCTAGTTTGCCTGCACGCTCCAGGTTGCTCCAGGTCACCTGTGGCCTACTGTCCGTTTCGTCTGCTTCTCCAAGATAAGCAGTACCTTCTGCAAGGTAAGCACTCCTGCATTTTCATACTTTGTAGTATCTCATTACTATGAATCTACCTGTTTATTTGTGTTTAGATTTGTTTCTACTGCATATTGATTTGTAAAACCCATATGTGTTACACATGCAGTTCTGAACTTGAGATGCCACCTCACAAATTTGTGTTAGTATGTGTTGAAATGCACAAATTTGTTTGGTTTGTGTTGAATTTTATTATTGCTATGTTGTTGATGGACAAGAGGACCAAGCTTTTAATATATGGGGTTGTCGCACATATGTTGCTTTAAATGGTGGCTATGGTTATTATGTCTAGAAAAAGAAAGAAAGATGCAATGAGATCACGCATTAGTTATAGGCCAATGGATGAAAGGGATAGGATTATATTTGACTATCTCAACGCTAAAATATAGAAGAATGATGTAACTTGTGTGAACATGCTTAGGCTTAATAGAGCATCCTTTTTTCGCTTTTCTGTGCTTTTTCAAGAACGTGGTCTGCTTGTAGACACCGCACATAATAGTGTTGAGTAACAAATCACAATGTTTCTAAATACAGTTGAACACAACCTTAGGAATAGGTTAATTGGCACTAATTTCGATAGGTCTGGCGAAACTATTAGCCGTTCTTTCAACAAAGTGCTTCGTGCAATTGGAAAGCTAAGAAATGAGCTTATTAGACCACCTTCTATGGTGACGCCAACCAAAGGAATGAAATGGAATTGTTTAACCTTAGGCATTAAGCTCTACGTGTCACAGTAGAGCGTGCATTTGGGTCACTGAAGCGGAGGTTCAAAATTCTTGATGACGCCACTCCATTCTTTCTATTTCTAACTCAAGTAGACATTGTGGTGGCTTGTTGCATTATTCACAGTTGAGTTATACAAGATGGAGGTGATGAACTAATCATACCTGAGATAAATTGGACATCTAGTCATGTCCATGCGTCTTCATCAAGTGGGCAAGCAAGAGATCATGTATTTATGATCAATTTTAGGCTACAAATTGCTAATGCTATGTGGGAGGATCGTCAAAACTACTATGCTAATTAATATGTACTTTTATTATGGCCAGCAACCATGTGTTTTTAAGCAGGACATATATTATACTTTGCATTTGTATGGATATATTAATGCTGATTAAAATTTATATAGACATATTAACGCTGATTGAAATCTGTATACTGCTGATTTAAATTCATATGGGCATACCATAGGAAATGGAGAGAGAATCAGGACGTGAACAAGTGGAGGGGAGTGGCCATTTCACCTGGAACAGTGCAATGTCCTCTTTTATGCTAACTTTGCTAGCTAATGTGGTGGCAGATGGTACTAGAACATCATCTGGGTTCAAAAAGGTTCATCTCAATGCTTGTGCTAGGGCTTTAAATGACCATTTTAAGATTAATCTCACTAGATAGTAGATTAGTAATTATGTTAGAACTTGAAAGAGGAAGTATGTCAAGATAAACAAACTTAAGAATTTGAGTGTTGTCCTTTGGAATGAAGACAACTACATTATTTCTCTTGATCATGAACATTACACAAGCTATATTAAGGTACATTTCTAGCCTCCATATGTAAGCTATAATTGGGCTTTTAAATTTCTGGTTCATACATTGTCTAATAGTTGGATTTATTGATGATAGGATTATAAAAATGATGCTAAATTTTTAAAAAAAGTCTATTGAGCATTGGAGAGATTGCTACTATCTTTGGAAATAATGTGGCCACAAGAAAGTTTGCAAATGAGTCAAATGAGCCTCTAGTTATGGAAGTGAATGAATCTGAAATTGGGGAGATGGAATGTATTGCCACCATTGGTGACAACAACAAAGTATCATCTTCATCACACATAACTAAGAGAGCTAAAACAGTAGACAATGAAGAGCCTAATTGGAGCATTTCAATCTGTTGGTGAAAGGCTTGCAATTGCTATTGAGAACGGTGGAAAAGCTAATAAAGAAATACCAACAGATTTGTTTAACACCTTAAACAGTCTTTGATTTGATGAGACACACATCTCCTTTTATTATGCCCATTTGGTTGAAAATCCTCATATTGCTAAAGCTTTTTACATACTGCTATTTAATCATAAATTAATTTGGCTCACTAAGTTCATTAGGGACAAGTTTCCTAGATGTTAAGCTGTGAACTAGAGATAGTTATGCTTTCTTTTGGATGTACTGAAATTTCGTTTGGATGTTGACAGCTAGACGTTAAAACTACTATATGTAATGGGACGAAATTTAAAACTACTGGGACGAAATTTAATACTACTATATGTAATGGGACAAAATTTATAATGTGCATCTGGATGCTATCTTTTAGATGTTGATAGCTAGACTACTTTGGTAACTATGTGTAATGGGACAAAACCTATAACATGTGTCACTTACTACTTCTATGTAATAGATTTACTTTAATTTAAGTAAGTCACTATGCAAATTTAAGCATGTTTTCATCGCTCTTCATATGTAGTGTTGCCCATGCATGTGTAGTGCTTGAGTTGTAATCGTTTCCTAGATGTGCTGAGTCTAATACAAAGCAAACCAGCACACATATGTTTAAACAATAGGGTAAACTTACCCATTAAAACTAAACAAGTCACCGCATACACCTGTCCATCCAATTCATTAAACCAAACAAAAAAACCGAATCATTTCATCCACCCTTCATCTCACCAACCAAATAAAAATATAGATCGTTCAATCCATCAAACCAAATAAACAGATTAAATCATCACATCTACAAATCCATGCATGGGATCATCCCATCTATCCTTACCACCAAACTAAACAGACTCTTACAAGAGCCGGACTGTGTTTGTGCGATTATTATGTTGCATAAGTATATTTATTTCTATATTTTATTGGAATGGAAATGTAGTAGCAAAAAATTAGAGAACATCAAGTGGGCACTGCGACAAAACCGAACCAACCACTGAGAAAACATGCTGCATCGCTGCTGCAATATATAGGCACTGTATAACCAGCGATGGTGAAACACGCTGAACATAAGTATTTTGGCATGGAACCATGGAACTTTGGCATGTTCAGATGTGTTTCAGATTACATATTTATGCAATGACAGTTATATGTTCCCACCTAAGCAAAAACTTCTTTTGTTACCACACCTTAATTTCAAACTTACCATCATCTCCTTAACAGAAAGACACTGCTGTACTGTGGTGTCACCGGTAAAGTTCCCAATGATACTGTTTAACAAGCGCATACTAGCATGGAGTCAAAGTACACCAGCGTGCAGAATATGTAATTTGTAGTCGCAATACTGCAAGACTCCACATATTGCACGGGAGAGGTGCAAAACACAAGATCAAATTCAAGGACCAACAATGCCCTCAATCTGAACTGGTGATCATCAACCCAACAGCATGTATGCACGCTCATTCCTTAAGGATGCATCTCTACATGCGTGAAGTACTTGCAGGGTTCGCTACTTTGTAGTGTTGTAGTTGAGGTAGCTTGTTGTGAGTATTTGCTGAGTCCCTGTTAGAACTCGTGGCATATGCAAAGAATTTTTATAGACCAAGCGCTGCACTAGCGGACAAATGCTGGACCTGTAACTGTGAGGTGTTTCCATTCTGTGGATGATAAAC
>KE371881.1:0-11297 GCA_000418225.1 Zizania latifolia
GTCGCGGCAGCCGAGGAGCGCCAGGTCGGAGAAGTCGGAGGCGAAGGGCGCGTACTTGTAGTTCACCTTGTACTTGCCCCCGTCCGTGGCCCAGGCCGAGCCGTCCCAGATGGTCGCGTACACCGCCATCGGCTTCGCCGGGAAGTCCCCGCCCATCCCCGGGTGCCTGATCACCTCCCTGATCGGCGTGTCGTCGATGTAGAATCTGCTCGCACGCACGCACGCATATCGCATCAGCCCAAAACCAGCGAGGAGCTCAGCAATGCAGCATGCAGAGGGAAAGAATCGAAAATATACGTACATGATGTGGGTTGGGGCCCAAAGGACGGCGTAGCGATGGGCCTCGAGGGTGGGGTCGAAGGGGAGGAGGTAGCGCTCCTCGCGGCCGCGGGCGGTGCTGCCGTTGCCGTAGACGTTGGTCTGCACCCGCCACTGCCCGCCCCACCGGCTGCCCAGGAACTCGAAGTCCAGCTCGTCGTGAGTCTTCTCGTACACGTCCCCGTTGGACAGCTGCAACACCACACCACACGACACGCCATCATCATGTGTTCGTCGCAACACCACGGAGCAGTTCTGCAGTTGAATGCTCCATCTACCACGACGTCATTCACAGACTCACTGGCCCGTGCCGAGTGCCAGCCACGGAGACTACACATTTCTGGACTAGCTCGTACACATGCTGCTGTACCAGTGATCGCACTAAGAGTAAATTCTACGGTTTGGTGAGGCTGATCAATGTGGTGGTGAGTCCGGTGACTGGTGGCTGGTGTGTGCGCGTGAACAGGGGAGAGGGGTACATTTATTCCCGGGTGCAGGCGGCGCAGCCTTTTGGGCTTGAAAGTCCAAACAGCCCATGTGGCTCGCCCGGCTGACTCCACGCCACCGGGGCACGGGTGGGGCATGGCACATTGGCACACAACTTGCGATGGTTTCCCGGTTTAAGCCTGCGGCGGCGGTAGCTGAATCGCGGGCTCAGGGCTGACACGCCATGTGAAGCAGGCAACGGTTCGAAACAAACGGCAGGGGGATAAGCTAAAAAACGCGTAAAACTCGGCTTTGGGTAGGAATGTTCTTAGATCGGAGCAGTGTTTGGAGAGGGACTCACGTAGAAGGCGACGACGACGCCGGCGGTGTAATCCTTGGGCAGCTTGATGGACGCGCTGAAGAAGCCGTGGAGGTAGTAGTCCGAGGAGACGAACCCAGAGCCTGTGGAGACAGTGGCAAACACCATAAGAACATGAAGAACAGAGCAGAAAGACTCGTACCAGTGGAACTAATAATTGTGTTATGGTGCAGAACCGCAGTTGAGTATGGCCTGCAGATGATGAAATCGAGAAGAAGAGATGAACTTTGCAAGACGATAGGATTAACCACGTACCCGAGCGGCGGTCGAGCAAGAGGCGGGCGCTCCTGTCATCCGCCGAGCGCACGAGGTTGCCGTCGCCGAACAGCGGCGAGAATCCTTCTTCGAAGGCGACGGTCGGCACGGCGAAGGCAGAGGCCACCGCCGATAAGCACAGCCACATCGCGGCGACGGCGAAAGCGGCCGCGAAGAAACTGGCCTCCAACGCCATGGCTATCTGGCTGCCTAGCTCCTTCCGATCACACGTTCTCACCTCGCCTTTCCTCCTCCGCTCTCTCTCTTTCTCTCCGGCTCTCCCCTCCTCTGTTGCTTGCCTTCCTTTCTCAAGAACCAAACTTTTCTCTGCCTACGCGCTTCCTGGCGTCCCGCTGGCCAATAAACACGCTCACTTGTTATATACGCGGTACCACAATTGGTAGGAGCGTCACCGAGATAGATACTCCTATATATCCTATCTGATGCGTGCAACCACTTTCGCGAGGTTGCACTGCACATGCTGAGTTGGTTTTGGGTTAGTGCTGCGTAGGGCCCTCGCCTGTGCGGAAAAAGGCTCCACTAAGCGAAATGAAATCAGAGCAAGTGCAGAGTCGCAGAGAGAGGAGGGGGGGTATCAACTTAACCAGGCAAAGGGGAACGGAAGGTTGTGGTGGGTAAACAACAGCTAAGCTTTTGCTGGTGATGGGAAATGCATGGTCCTGCTAGCGAGGGGGCTGCCCGTTGCCTTGTCCTGTTTCAACTCGTCAGAAATTCGGTGTTGCACACTGCAAAATCCATGTGCATGCATTGCACATTGATGAATAGTTCCAGTATACAAGCGTACTAGTGATTCAAAAGGGACTAGCAGCGCCGCATCTGGACTGGGAGCTGGGAGCTTATTGTGTGGGCGGTCACGTGAAAATGCGATGCGCTTGCCTGTTTGTGGCCAAGCCGGGAAAAAAGGGCGGAGGCCGGATGTTTTACGCGGAACCGGCGCAATTACTGGAGTTCCGTGAAGGTGGCGTGAGAGGCGGTTGAGCCAGCAATCGCAACGTCCGGAAACCCAGATTAAATGGCCAGGTAGTATTTACTCCGTCGGATTCGCCGTGTCCTGTCGCTTTTCACCTGCCCGCATGGCGCGTTGTACATCTCCAGCAACGCACCAGCTGTACAGCAGACGCAGCCTTCACGTTTCTGACCGTTTGTCCTGCTGCGTCCCGCTACCACCCGAACAAATGATGCTCCAGTACTTGGGCAAGAGAGCATTGCACCGTGCACGCGGCTGATCGAAATCTAACCCAACCCAACCAACGTATCCCTGGCTGTCTCGGGCGCCCACGCCGAGCTGCCAACCACCGAGCGATCGATCACATGCAGGTGCCCGGTGGCATACCGGCATTCACTTGGAACGGTCGAACGGCATGGCTCAAAGCTAAATGAAGTATACGGAGTTATTATCCGGCGCGCCGCCGAGACCCAAGGGGGATCGAATATATAAAATGGCCGCGAGGACACACATGATACGACCAATGACTCGACTCGACACACGGGTCCCCGTCCCTCATGTGCGCCGTCCCCAAAAACGCCTAGACAAAGGCGCGCGCGCGCGCGCCGAACCCCCGCAGGCTGCGTCAACACGGCTACAGCGGTCTCGCGCTCTCGCCTCGCAGTCGCAGTTGGCCGCTTCGGCCTTATCGCTCCCGCCCGCACTGCCGCACCCCGTGTTTTTTTCTCCCTTTGCCTGCCTGTGAAACTGCCTCGTCTGTTTCTGCAAGTGGCGTTTGTCCCCCGGCTGTAAAAATTCACGTGTGCGTGCACTGCTGCGTGGTCAATGAGAGAGGCGAGAAACGGCAGCGGTTTCGACTCACGGGTCTAGCTAACAAAAAGCTGCATGAGTTAGTGTGTGGCTACAGTTTTGCTTCGGGTTTTAGCCAAGTTAGATGGATCATCCGAGCCCACGCCTAGCTTGCCGGGTTTCTGAAAAGAAGCGCACTCACACACGCCAATGTCCCGTGGCGCGTATGGGAGTTTGATTCCTTGGGCTTACCAATCGCCGAAATCTACTGGATCTGGTAGATTCACTCACACTCATGGCCTGCAGCCATAGCTGGTTTCACTCTCTTCTGCATTTCGCCTCCAGCAACCTGTTTAACCTCAAAGTGCAGCAATTTAATTACCTACAATAATTCTCCCAGTTAACTTCCCACCATTATTTACTGTTTGACGCTTCTCAGCACGATCTGCCATCTTTCATTTTTCCTCCTAAGATGCTCATCTCACGTCTTACCTTACCTTGCAGAGCAGGGATAAGAGGATAAGATTCAGAAATCGGATTTTGGATGGGCACACAGGCACACAGATCAAAGGGGAGCAAGAGCAACACCATGTGGAGAGAAAACCCCACCGTGCTCATCATCCACCACTTGTACCCTCAGCGCTTTTCCGGCGCAGCTTAATCCAATCGGGAGGACTTCATGTGAAGCTCCCTGATAAATCTCTGACAACGGGCAACTGCCTACCGAACCATTCGTTCATGCTGTCCGGTGCACGCCATGTACGTACCTGTCGCCAAAGACAGGAATTCATACGTGTATCTCTATCGCATATACCTGTCCACGTGTACAGCCACATGACCGATCAGCTCGTGTGTCGTTGTTAAGCTGCTGGCATTAGAAGCTTCTGCTAGCTACGCATCGATTCCCCCCATTATATCTGGAAGCAACCGGTAATGCTAATACACTGGCGCCATGCTTAATGCCGACCGTGATCGATTCTCCAAGCTCGCTTTACTACTTAGCCGGAGACGCTAGCTTTTACGAGATAGGATCAAGGGTGAGTGTGTATGTGTGTGTCAGTGTGTGCAGCTAGCTGGGTGCCACTTCCCTACAGCTGTGCCATGTGCGAGGGTGCAACAGTATGCCGGGAAGCAGCTCGCACTTGGACAGCTTGTCATAACGCCATTACGTGGATTTCACGTAACTGGCCCTTTCGCCCCCCATCATTAACGCCGCCCGCTAGGCGACACCCAGCAAGCATCCATACATGCAGGGCTGTGGTGCAGTGTGTGTTTGCCTAGTGTCATCGAGACAGCTGACACGCGCGCTCCGACGACGTTAGCTAGCCCTCACGAGGAGGAACAGGAGGGCAGTTTTTCCCGGGAGACGTCGCGAGCCAGGAATCCCGCAGAGACGACGAGCGTTGCGTTGCGCACCTGCGCGGCTGCGCCGGAAAGGCAGAAACGCTCGGCGGCCAGCGGCCACGAAGCCTCATCGAACGGCGTATCGGTGGCGCGAGGGGCTGGTGGGATGGCCGCGGTTAGTTCGCGGTCGCGCCTCCACGGCTGGGCCGTGAGCCGGTGAAGGCGAGCGAGAAACCTTGGCCTCCGAGAACAGGCCGACGTGGGCCAGACCGAGGCGGACGGCGCCGGATGCGGCTAGATAGTTCTAGAAGCCCGCGTAGGACACGCGTGTGAACCTGCTGGGCCTGAAGCCTTAACCTCCAAGGCACGAATTGTCCGCGTCGGTTAACATTAGACCACATCAAGCCCACCACGAGGCCTAGGTCGGTTTTCGTTCAGTTAAGCGGTCAGCGGTCCGGTTTTAACTGTCAAAACGGATTGATTATCGCAGTAGGCAGTTCCAATCCATTGTCTAAGTGGTTATGAGTGAGTGTCGTCTTATTCTATTTTTTTATATCATTTATAGACACTGAATATAGTTTTTTCAAAAAGTGATAATTTATCAATTTTTTCGCTGCCGCCTGTCGTTTTAAAAAAAGATCGAACGGTGATGCCTAATTTTCGTGTTGATTAGTGTGAACACTGGCGCTAGCTTCAGTCTCATCACAGATTCACAGGAGAGGCAGCGCTGCACTGCCTGCACACTGTGGTCTGTACCATCCGAAGAATGAACGGATGTGTGCACGCCCAGCGGAGGCCCGGCTATTCCACGGCATTTGGATTTTGTTTTTTTTTTCTTTCTATAGCAGTGGCAGGATAGCAGCGGTAAGCCGCGCGAGCCGCACGCTGCTGCAGACTGGATGCGGACCAAACCAGCAAGGGGTAGTTTTGTTTTACCTCGACGTACGCGAGCTTCACGCTGCTGCCTGCTGGATGTGCCAATTTTTCTGGCTGCCCAACTGTCCGACTCCAAGCGAAGCGATCTCAGTATAGATGATCAACGGTCACCGAGGTCTTCTCCGGCTGGGATACGCCATCCGTGGCCGTCACATCCTCAGCCGCGAATTTCAGAGCAGGCGTGATCGAGATGTGCAGAACAATTTGTGCAACAATGCAACGCCTTCCGCGGTTGCGGGCCGGAACCAGGACACGGTGCAGTGAGTGACAGTTGCTGGGTCAAACCTCGGCATTTGACAGCGGCGCCGATTAGCTCGGAGTACACGGCACGGTTCGGCGCCAGCGGAGGCGAACCTTGTAACCAGGGATTCTTACGGCGTGATTGATATACTGCGATAGTGCGACGTGACAGGAATGAAGTAGAAACTCGAACCAAGATTCAAGTAGCACCACCAGATTCCGTGCATTTTTAATATCACTAAAAATAGAGAGAAGAAGAAGATAATGTATGTCTAAATTTTCTAACCCTCTCTTGGTCGCAGATGAGTAGATGACTGCCAACTAGCAGACGGGACGTGCATAGTATCTGAAGTTCTGAATTCTCTAGCACGTGATTGCGCCCCTTAGCTACTTCGGAGAATCAATATTATTTTGTTATATCAATTATCCATTAATTAATTTTATTTTCATCTTATTAACATCCTAGGTTAATTGGATTTAAGAGCTACAAGAAATACCATTCTAATTCGTATATTTCAATCCGTATCATTATAATTTTAGAGCATTTCAAGATAAACCATTACAATTTCAAATAACTAAAAGACTGAATTGTAATGGTAAGAATAAAAAAATATGAATTATAATGACATTTCCTAGACTTGTTCGTCCTTAATCTTTTACAAAAAACTAGCATCCATACACAGGCACACGGGCTTCTCTGCTCCTCTGGCTCTCTCGTCCTGTGCACAGAGCAAAGAAAGCGTCGCGCGGCAGCTAGCTCAATTCAAGCCCAGGCATTAATCCGCGTCATACGCAATGGGTGAGGCAGCGGTAGACGAGCGCGGCCTCGCCGCCGGCGTGGAGGACGAGGAGGAGACGTCGCCGATCGAGGAGGTGCGGCTGACGGTGCCGCCGGGGGACGACCCGACGTTGCCGGTGTGGACGTTCCGGATGTGGAGCATCGGGCTGCTGTCCTGCGCGCTCATGAGCTTCCTCAACCAGTTCTTCTCCTACCGCACGGAGCCGCTCGTCGTGACGCAGATCACGGTGAAGGTGGCGTCCCTGCCGCTGGGCCACTTCATGGCGCGGGCCCTGCCGCGCCGCTCGTTCCGTGCTCCAGCGCTGCTCGGCGGCGGCGAGTGGAGCCTCAACCCGGGGCCGTTCAACATGAAGGAGCACGTGCTCATCTCCATCTTCGCCAACGCCGGCTACGCCTTCGGCAACGGCCAGGCCTACGCCATCATGGTCGTCGACATCATGCGCGCCTTCTACTACCGCTCCATCTCCTTCATCGCCGCCTGGCTCCTCATCATCACCACCCAGGTACTCACTTTGGCCATCATTAGCGGAACTGTCTGCGGCTTAATTCATTGCAGGCCAGCAGTGTTAACTTAGCAATTAATATATACTTACGATTAATCACGCCATGATAATTAGGTGCTCGGGTACGGGTGGGCGGGGCTGATGCGCAAGTACGTCGTGGAGCCGGCGCACATGTGGTGGCCGGACACGCTCGTCCAGGTCTCCCTTTTCCGGTGAGTAGCTTCAGTGCGTCTGCTCTACTTCAGTTTCTCCTCTCCATATTCAAAAGAAAAGGTGGTAGGTTTTACTCTACGTTCCTTTTGCCAGTTCTGTTTGTATTTTTTGTTGGAATTCGGGAGACCGGCGAACATATAGCATTGTGTTCTTGAATTAATTTGTTAAAGCGTTTCTTAATTTTTTGGGAGATGCTTTGGTTGGTTTGTCCTGATTCCTGAAGTCTAGCCAGCCCGGTACGGTCCGTACATCCAGCCCATTTACGAGCCATGCATGTGTCAGGTTGGTCGGCACATAGGCCTGGCCCGGCAAAAAATAGCCCACCCGGCACGAAAATAGCCCATGGCTTCGCGGGACTATAGCAGCAGGAGATCGGGCTAGCTAGGCCTGTGTCCTCCTTGTATGTATACTCCTGCATTTCTTTTCTTTAATCTTTTGAACAGCACTATGCTCTTGCATAGATGGAGCTATAGTTGTAGATTGCTTATGTCAGATTGAAGAAAGATGAACAATGCAAGACATGCAGATTAGCAGATACCGGGGTTCGTGTAGTCAAGTTCTGACACATCTCGTCAACCCCCACCCCCATCTCGTTCGTGATAGATTCCAGACTAATTGACCAGGTCGGCACGTACCATAAGTATAACAAGAATGTTCAACTCGACGAAGCCATCACTGTTTCAGAAAACTCATCTCCGTTGGACGCACGCAGTATTTCCACGTTAGACTCCGACGCGGAAAAGGAGCGAAATGGACAGCGCGACGCACGCGTGGGCGTGCGTTCCCTTCGTCAGCGCTAAACCGAAACGGCGCGCTCGTCCGATCGGTCCCTCCACTCTGGCACCGCACCGCTTCTGCAGGACGCGACGTACGTGTGAATTAACGCGCGCGCATGGCGTGGCTGTGGCAGATAAAAATTTAACTATTTATCACTCTAATCTAAAGAATAACATATATTCAAATGTCACTCTCTTCGTCGTAATTATTTTTTTTGCCACCCTTAACATGAACAAGCTCATTTCTTACCACTTTGCAGCACAAACATGCCACCTCACCGATCACGTCATCGTCTTTGTCACGTTAGCTGGCATCTTCCAAGCGTTGCCACCGTCGGCTGGCCGCTCCCTGCCGCCACCCCCCAACATTGCCGGCCCCCAGCGTCGTCGCCCGCCGGCCACCACCCCTAGTGTCGTCACCCGTCGGCCACTCCCTGCTGCCCGCCGATCGCTCCCTGTCACCGCCTGCTCCCCACGCGCACCATTCGCTCCTTGCCACCGTCTGCTCCCTGCGTGCGCGTGGACGGTGATGGCTACGTCGAGTGGGCGCGCGTGTATGGCGGCGACGGTGAGCAGACGCGGCGCACAGACGTGATGACCCTCGCATGTCCCGATCTGTTGCCGTGGTCACCACCTTCTGGGCAGCTGTGCCTCGTCGCCGCACGGCTCGGCTGGCCGTCGGGGCTTGCCGCCCAGCCTCGCCATGGCCGCTGGCTAGGACTCTATAGCTTTTGCTTCTCTTGAAAGACGCTGACATGGCAAAAACGATGACGTAACAGATGAGTTGGCACATTTGGGTTGCAAAGTAGTAAAAAATAGATTTATTCATGTTAAGGGTGGTAAAAAATTAATTACAATAAAAATAATGACATTTAAAAAGTTACCATTCTTTAAAGTAGTTAAATTTTCCGGTGGCCGGCCGCGAAGCCTAGCTCGCGCCGCTGGGCGGCTGAAGTCCTGGGAGTCGACTCGAGACGGGGTGGGAGACCTCGTGTTGGAAAAAATCGCGGGTGCAACTGGGCTCTACATGGGACGGGCGCGGTGCGGCATCCGTGGTTGTCCAGGACTCCGGGGGCAAGGGGCAACTTGCCCCGGAAAAGACGCGATTGCTGCTCGTATCCCCTGCGTCGCATGTGTGAAGCCATGGATGCGGTGCATGCGTATCCCTTTTCTTCTGGGCGAGGAGGTTGGAGGGTATAGTAGCTGCATATGCTGACAAGTGAACAATATCTTAGCTGTGTTGGCATGCCAAATAGCCAAGATCAATCAGTTGCTGACTGATTTTGCCTGTTGCTCTGTGGTCGCAATTACATACCATTCCAACGGTATGAGCGTAGACAAGCCTACATTGCTTTTACTGAATCCGCTGGGAAAGGGTGGACGAGTGACAAGACGAGCACAGTGTGGTGCGCTGGTGCCACTAGATAGGGTTTTGTAATTTTTGTTTGGCCTGTTGTGTCATAGGGTTTTGTAACGGACTTTCATTTTTTTTAATTTGCAGAGATCTGTAAGTTAGACGATAGATTCGCCTCTGCTTCATGTGAGCCTCCGACCAAATGGGCTCATAAGTAAAAAAACTGATATAGCCTCAACCATAAATAAACGGGTCCCAAAAGAGTCATTGTCCAATTAGATTAACTGCCCTAGATCCATCACACAGGTTGGGCGAGGTCATAAACACAAAGATAGCACTTTCTTATCTTCTTGATTACCTGTGTAGGCTGACCCCTTTTTCACGGGCTGTTCTGAATATTATAGAACAGCGTCGAGGAGGATACTAGTATACTTATCAATGAGGATGGATGGATTATGAAATTAATCGAGAATCGTGCAGCTAGAATACTAAAGATAGAAAAACAGAACTCTTACATATGGTCAAAATAAGACGGCATATTTCCATGATTTTTTTCATCTGAGCTACAGAAAATGACACTAACACCTCCCAATGTCGTGACAGGGCGCTGCACGAGAAGGAAGAGCTCCCCAACGGCTCACGCCAGATCTCCCGCTCCAAGTTCTTCCTGGTGGCGCTCATCTGCAGCTTCGCGTGGTCCGTCGTGCCGGGCTACCTCTTCCCGACGCTGACGTCCATCTCATGGGTGTGCTGGGTCTTCTCCAAGTCCGTCACGGCGCAGCAGCTGGGCTCCGGCATGACGGGCCTGGGCCTCGGCGCCTTCACGCTGGACTGGACGGCTGTCTCCTCCTTCCTCTTCAGCCCGCTCATCTCGCCTTTCTTCGCCACCGCCAACATCTTCATCGGCTTCGTGCTCTTCGTCTACATATTCACTCCCATCGCCTACTGGGGGTTCGACCTGTACAACGCCAAGACATTCCCCATCTTCACCTCGCACCTGTTCATGTCCAATGGCACGGCCTACGACATCACACCCATCGTCAACAAGCAGTTCGAGCTTGACCTGGATGCCTATAATCAGCTTGGCAGGATGAACCTCAGTATATTCTTCGCGCTGGCTTATGGACTCGGTTTTGCCACCATTGCTTCCACCATCACGCATGTCAGCCTCTTCTACGGAAAGTAAGACATCTCAGATAAGTACATGAGTACGTTCAAACAATCACGCACTACTTCCATGCCTGAATTGGGCACACAAATGTGCAGGGAAATCTACCACCGTTTCCGAGCTTCGCGGAAGGAGAAGCCTGATATCCACACTAAGCTGATGAAGAAGTACGATGACATACCAAGATGGTGGTTCTACTCACTGATGGCGTTGTCGTTGACAGTAGCTCTCATCCTCTGCACCGTCCTGAAGCACCAGGTCCAACTTCCATGGTGGGGTCTCCTCTTAGCCTGTGGCATGGCCTTCATCTTCACCCTTCCCATTAGCATCATAACCGCAACAACCAACCAGGCAAGCTATATTACAATGATTGACGTATTTCATTAGAACAACAGAACTGCTGTTGTATTTTAAGAAGAAACAGAAATTGACAAAAGCATCTAAAATGTAATCTGCAGACACCTGGTCTAAATATCATCACTGAGTATGCCATCGGGTTGATAATGCCCGGTTATCCCATCGCCAATGTATGTTTCAAGGTGTATGGCTACATGAGCATGTCTCAGGCCGTTGCTTTCCTCTCAGACTTCAAGCTTGGCCACTATATGAAGATCCCTCCCAAATCCATGTTTCTTGTTCAGGTGAACCGAACTTCCCAACTCGTTCACAAGTCATAAGTACTACTAGTGGACTACCATATATGGTAAGCAAAATTCATTAACCTTGAGGTACTGTTTTTACTCAGTGTATTGGTACAATTGTGGCTGGCACTGTCAACCTTGGGGTGGCATGGTGGTTGCTTGGCTCCGTCAAGGACATTTGCCAGGACT
>ASSH01052090.1:0-20211 GCA_000418225.1 Zizania latifolia
CCCTACGCCACACCCCCGCGGCTCCGTCGTCTCACTACACCCCCGTCTCACTGTGCCCCCATGCCCATGCCTCACCGCCGCACCCCCGCGCCCCCGCAGCAGCCGGCTACAGGGCGACGGCGTGGACTGTTTTGGTTAGGAGAAAAAAGGAAGCTAGGAAGAAAAAAAGAAGGAAAGAAGAAAAAGAAATGAAGAAAAGAAAAAAAAGAAATGAAGGAAAGAAAAAGGAAAGAGAAATTTTCATATGTCACTGATAAACGGGTGTCACTATTCAGACGCCAGCTCGTAGCCATGTGGCACAGTCACCTCAGTAAAACCGTCACAGTAAACCGCCTCAGAGGGTTATTTGTCTGGTATAGATTAATTCAGGGGTTAAAAGCCTAGTTTTTAGTTAGGGGCAATATTCGTCTACAGGATAATACTTGGGGTAATCTAGATTTTTTTTCCTAATAAATAATTAGTTGATCATATTTTATGAGCTCAAAAATAATATTACATGATTCCTTATATATTTTCGAGTATCTCTTTTCACAATAAATATATGTATTGGAGATACAAATATATATCGGTTCTTGAATCTGATTTTAAGAAAAAAATATGAGATATGATATCATTTCCTGAATTTGATTACATGAGAAAAATATGACATAATATGACATAAAATAAGTGATATGATATCTAGTATAATTCACGGAAAATTTTGATATTTTAGCATCTATGAAATACACGATGATCTAACTGGAATGATGAATCAAGATAACAACATTGAGGAGTATAGTCTGCTTACTTCAGCTGAAATGCTTGATCGAGTATGCTGCTTAAGGAGCAAGGGCCTTAATTAATCTTCTGTATCATCCAGGCCCTTAAATAATTGCATGTTTGCTAGGTCGAGTAATTTGGTATGTTCTGCACATTATTTATTAAAAAGTACATCTACTCATATCAATCAGTGTTTTAGGTTCTAATTGATTTATTTGCTACTTTTGTGTGCTAACAACACTTGCTAGTTGCTATCTAGTAGGTGTCACCAAGCAAGATGGTATGTGAAGTGCATCTGAAAAGAATGACACATTTGATGCGATTTTCAATAACAGAAGCAGACATGATAATGGCCTGCTATTTCTTATCTGTAAGCGGTATTTCATTATCTCAGAACATTGTGCTGCTTTTGTCCCAATTTTTTATTTTTCCCTGCTCTCGCTCGCAATCTCAATTTGGTTTTATTTTACTTTAACTTTGCATATGTTTCTCATTTCAGAAATGATTCTCAGAAACTTATTTGGATGGAATACAACTGGCTATATTTGGAAAAGATCCTCCTCAAGTGAACTGTTACGTTAGAAACAGACTAAACAGCCGAGTATGATTCTTTTCAGTTTACACATAAAATTATATTCTTAACGAAAACATGTGAAAAACAGTTAAAGTTATGCAGAATTTTGTTTTTTTTCGAGTGGGCTGCGGTGTAGAATCATGTTGACTGCCGAGTAGCAATTTAGTGATGGTTTAACAACAATAGAAAATTGGGTTTCCTCGCGGGATTTTTCTCGTGGTCAAGAGTTCCAGCAATCTGTTCCCTCCAAATTGGGCTCCGTTGTTCACCATCCATCTTCTTTCCTAGATGGTTCTTTCTTCCTATTAGTGATCTTTTGGAGATTTGCCTTCAGGCTCACTGAGGATTCTGTCAGTCTCGCTCTCCATGCTTGTCTGGGGGTACCTCTGCTGGATTTCATGTCTCATTCCAAAGGGACATACATTTCAAATTTTCAGTGGCTTCCAAATCAGTAGGTTTCATGGTTTATCAGCTCAAAAGGATTATTATAGGCTATTTTGACGTATGTTTTCATCTTTAGAGGGACGGTGGTACTAACTGGATCCTCGAGAATTCAAAATGGGAGCAAGAGGATCGCAATAGTTGGACCACTATTCAGAGGCGCTCGAAGCGTTTCCCTGCTTCTCGCCCTCGAAAGAGAGTCACTTTTAGTGACAAGGTTTCTGTTTTCTCTCCGCGGGTTCCACACCAGATAAGCTCTGTCAACAAGCGTATTATTGAATCAAACAGTTCCCCTGTCACTGATGAAACCCATATTTCTGTCAAAGTCAGCACTGTCAACTACCCAATTACTTCTTCATCGGCTCATCGTCATGGGCAGAACTTGTTTCCCAGCCAATTTGGCCAGTCCTCACAGATGGATTCTTTAAATTCAAACGGTCACAAGATCAGTGGGAGCAACATGAGGGTTGCTTCTCAAGCTTTGTTTTTCATGAACAGCAAGCACCCCTCCATTCTTAGGGCCTTCAACTACCCAATTTCAAATACGGTCAGATCTAGCCTTCACTCGAACGGCAATGATGCGCTGTCGAACGCTGATCTTGGTCATTCACGTACTGTTCCCCTCAAGCAGATCTTCTTCAGGCTCAAGAGGGATCTGCAATGCAGCGCACCCAATAGGTTGGCTGCTAAGGGGCCAAAAGACGGCCTGTGTAGCGCGGGAAGGTCTTTCTTGCCGATAAACATTAAATGCCCGTGGCAGACCACTCCTGTCAGCATTTTGTGTCCTACCCCTGGTGCTTTTTTTGTTCTCTGCCTAGTCACTTTCGCCCCTAATGCCTGGGCAATACTGCTAATAACATATTTCGCTAGACTCCAAAGCAAATTGACTCACCGAACGTCACTATGAGCGTCCCCTCGGTGGTATTGGAAGTTGTACCGGCGCCCTCGCTAGCCTCGATCACAGTGTACAACCCTCCTTCTCCAGCATCCTCTCTAGTGCTACTTTGCAGTTCACCCTCATCGCCTCGGCCCTCACCACCCTCACCAACAACTCCTGCCGACTCAATGGCAAACTTCACCGTTAACCCATTGTCGTTCCTCCCTCACGGTGGGATCATCGATGATGGTGGTGGCCACTAACGTCGCTAGCGGAACTTCATCATGGTCTCCAACAAGCACCAGCGGTAGCATGAAGACATGGCTATTGCAGAATGCGACGGCATTCTTGACGACATCGACCAGCTCGCGCTACTTCACTCCATCAACCACCACATTTCCCTCGAACTCCATCAACGAGTCCTCCGCTATAACTTATACCCCCTAGGTATCTATATGTTCAAATTAGGCAATGTTTTTTAGAGGGACTTTCTTGTCAACGCTGGCCCATTCTTCATCAATGGACGTGAGGTCCGCTTTGTCCGGTGTGACGAGGGCATCAACTGTAGGCAGTCTCCATTCGCCCATTCTAGTTGGGTGATGTTCCTTGGCTACCCACTGAATTTTAAAAATCTACATTATCTCCAACAAGTTTGTGTCTCGTTCAGGAAATTAATATACTGGCATCAGTCTGATCTGAGTTATTCCCGAATCCTCCTCAAGGTTCTGTATGATGACGCCTTGGATATTTCGCGCAGCATCACTTTGAAGCATGGGCACAGCATGGATGGGGCAGGGTGATCCTGTACCTTCCCGATCTATCTCCTTCAATCAGACATGGCCGATCAACTCCCTGGAGATGAAGATCCGCTGCCCCCTAATAATGGCAACCCTCACCCCTTTAAGGGCCTGGTCCTACCTGGTGAACCAGCATGGATCTAGCACTGGGCAGACCAGTAGCTCCATAGCAACCCAGCTCACTTCTAGCACAAAGCCCATGTTTACCTAGCACATCAGAACAATGAAGAGGATGTGATCATGAAAGATCCAGCAGGTGGGGGTAACTTGGACGAGAACATCAATCCTCAAGTCAGCGATGCTGGCTCTGGCGTCTTAAGGGCCAAGTGCCAGACAAGCTGCTGCGGCTATGGTAGTGGTGGTTTAGGACCCTCTTCATGATGCTCCCGTGTTACCTCCACTGCCCACTCCTGCCTCTGAAGACCCTCCTGATGACCAGACTCAAGGTGAAGACCCCTCTCCAACCCTACAACCATAGCCACAACCCTAAGATCAGACTCTCGGTCCGCTAGCAGTGGGCGATAGACAAATCTCTATTGTCTACAAGCGTAGGTGCCTTAGATCACCACCGAAGCAGCCACTAAAGCTAAGCACAGAGGCCACTCCATAGTCTGTCAAGGGCTTGCGTCGAAGCATTCATATTCAAAACCGACTGTAAGGTTTCAAGGCTCCAACCCAGCAAGCTGTAGGACAATCAACCCTACCTTCCTGCCTACGCATACAAGACTTCATCAATATCTCCAGGTTTGGTTCAGTCTGCCCCATGCTATCTATACAACAAATTCAATACACAGCAACCCAGCTGTGTGGCATTAACATCACTATGGTGGCTGATAACATTTCCTTAATAGCGATGAATCTGATGATCGTGCCATCCAGTCGGTTCCTAGAGAGGATGTCTTGGTGGCTGCTCGTCCGACCAATGCTTGATATAAGTCTACCCGTCCTTGCTTTTGGAGAGATATGCTCTGGCGCCTCTTGTTTTAGCTACCGCATCTCTACTACCCCTATCAAACTGTCTGTTGTTTACTTTTGTTGCCTGTCTGCTGATACTTTAAGGTTCTCGCTGCGGTATCAATCTGATGACAGCCATAACTATGTTATTGGGCTTGTTTATTGCTCTTATACGGTTTTCTCATGGGGCCTCACTTCGATTGGTTAATTTTTAACTGAAATATTTATAGTCTAAATGCCCCCGACAAATGCTTAGCGGTCAAAGCTAAACTCTCTGAGCTCGCTTATTCTGTCTTCTGCCTTCAAGAAACTAAAAAGGAATTTTTTGATCACTCCTTAGTCAGATGCTTTGCCCCAAAACATTTTGATCAATATGCCTTCACTCCCTGTAGGGGTGCCTCGGGTGGCATCTTTTGGTTGAAATTGATCTTGGCTCTCTAGAGAAGTGCTCTCTTCTTCCTCATTTCAAATCACTATTTGTTTCACATCTTTGATCAATGATCACATTTGGCAACTTACTTCAATTTATGGTCCCTGCCAGGAACCTGAGCGCTCATCGTTTGTCAACTGGCTTCTTGGTTTAGATATCCCTAGTCATGCCAATTGGATCTTCTTAGGGGACTTTAACTTCTACCATTTCTCGGCCAATAGAAATAAGGATGGCGCCAACTACAATGACATTTATAGCTTCAACATTATCATCAGCACCTTGGGTCTTCTTGAAATTGCTCTTTAAGGTCACAAATGCACTTGGAGTAACATGCAATCCATACCGCTCCTAGTTCAGCTTGACTGGTGCCTTTCTTCGGCCAACTGGACTTTAGCTTACCCCAATAACAGCTTCACGACTCTTCATAACTTGGCATTCGATCATGTCCCCTGTCTTGTGCGCATCGGCACAAACATTCCGAAAACAAAAGTCTTCAGGTTTGAAAACTACTAGACCAAGCTGCTAGGTTTCTTTGATATTGTGCACTCATGCTGGACTTTTAATCACTTAGCGCCTAACCCAATTTAGAGAATTGCCATCAAGCTCCACGCTCTTCAAAAAGCTCTCTCCTCCTGGAGTAGGAATTCTGGTGCCTTTGATAAATGGGTCAAACACTCTTCCATCATGCTCAATTGTCTAGACCATTCAGAAGAGCACAAGCCTCTCTCTACACCCGAACACGCATTCAGACGCATTCTCAAGGCTCATATCGCTTCTATTCTTCGGCTTAAACAACTCTACTAGAAGTAGCATTACACAGTTCGCTGGACCAAGCTGGGGAACGAGAACACAAAATTTTTTCACGCTATGGCCACTAACAGGCGTCGGCGCAACGCCATCCCCTCCATTGAGCTTCTAGGTGGTCAGACAGTTTTCACTGTTAAAGACAAAGCTAAAGTCTTCCTCGACGTCTTTCTCTCCAAAATGGGCTACTCCAGCAACCCAGCGATGCATTTTGATTTGTCGAGGTTTATACCTCGGTGACTTGACCTGGATCACTTAGCTGCCGATTTCAGTGTTGATGAAATGGATGATGTCGTCATGAGCATGCCATCTGACAAAGCTCCTGGCCTGGATGGCTTCGATGGCCATTTTTTCAAAGCTTGTTGGCCTATAATCCGCTTGGACTTCTGTGACATGAGGACTTTCTTTTTACACCATTTGCCATGCCTCAAAGCCCTCAATGGCTCCTTCATTACACTGGTTCCAAAAGGTAACAATCCCACAACAGTCAATGATTATAGGCCAATTTCTCTCCTAAATAACAACATCAAGATTATTACAAAAGTCCTAGCTAATTGTTTACAAACAGTCATCACTTCCACTATTCATAAAAAATCAATATGGATTTATCAAAGGTCGCACAATTCAAGATTGCCTAGCATGGATCCTAGAGTTCACTCATTGATGTCAGCATTCTAAACAAGGCGCAATCATCCTCAAGCTCAACTTCGAGAAAGCTTTCGACACCATAGAGCATTCAGCTATTCTACTCATGTTGCATTATCTGGGGTTCCCTAACAAATGGATTTCCTGGACTAAGACCATCCTTATCTCAAGCTTCTCCTCGATCCTCATCAACAGTCTTCCTGTCAAATTCTTCCAATGCAAGCGCAGGGTTAGTCAAGGAGACCATCTTTCCCCCTCCTCTTTGTCATAGCAGCTGACCTTCTTCAGCATATCATCAATAAAGCTGCTTTACAGGGGATTATCTCTGCTCCAAGTTGTCACAGCTAGTTTGATGACTTCCCTATTATTCAGTACGCCGATGATACCATTATCTTTCTCAAAGTGGATCAGAAGAACTTGTTCTGTCTAAAAGGCATCATCAGTGCCTTCACTCAATCAACCGACCTCAAAGTGAACTTTAGCAAGTCTAGACTCATCCCGATCAATCTGGAGGACCTTGACACCAAGATATTGTTGGATACTTTTGGCTATAAGCTAGGTTTCCTTCCATTCCCCTATCTTGGTCTAGGGTTTAGGGAACAACTAAACCGAAATTTAGAGATTTCGACATCCTCATGGAGAGAATAGAACGTCGCCTAGCTGCTACCTCG
The DNA here is from genome assembly GCA_000418225.1 of Zizania latifolia. Classification (NCBI taxonomy): domain Eukaryota; kingdom Viridiplantae; phylum Streptophyta; class Magnoliopsida; order Poales; family Poaceae; genus Zizania; species Zizania latifolia. The sequence continues at coordinate 6,953 of ASSH01052090.1, forward strand.
TTCTGGTTATCCACTGCAGGCAAGCTTCAAATTGTCAACTCAGTTCTATCTTCGCTCTCAACTTACTCCATGTGCACGTATAAGCTCCTAACCAAGGTGATCAACTACATAGACCGTGCTCGTCGGCACTACCTTTGGAGGGGTCCTAATGCAAATTCTAGAACTGCCCCTCTTGTTGCCTGGAAGACCATTTGCAAGCCAAAACTCAAGGGCGGCCTGGGTGTGATCAATCTTCAGAGTCAGAATACTGCTTTGCTGCTCAAACATCTTCACAAATTCTACTCCAGTCAGGACATCCCGTGGGTCAAGCTGATCTGGTCTCTTTACGTCGGTAGCAACACCGCCCCCACCTAGCCCCTCAAAAGGGTTCGCATTGGTAGAAAGACATCCTCCAACTTTCCACCCTTTATCGGGCTGTTGCTAGACCCCTCTTAGGCTCTAGATCCTCGGCATCGTTCTGGTATGACAATTGGCATCACATCCCCCTGAGGCTCTCCTTCCCCAGATTGTTCTCTTTCGCCAAGCATAAAAAGATCACAGTTCAGCATTTTCTCAACTGCAACAACATGGCCCAACTCTTCCACCTCCCTCTCTCGCAAGAGGCCTTTCATGAATATGGCCAGGTCAAGGATATTATTGATCAGACAATCATCTCCAACACGGATCCAGCGTTTGGACTTTCATCTGGGGCTCTCCCATCTACTCCTCCTAGCGATTCTACAGCTATCAACTCAAGCACATCCAAACTCAGCAACTTTTTAAATGGATTTGGCGCTCTAAATGCTCTAACAAGCTTAGAGTTTTCTTCTGGCTACTTGTCATGGACAGGCTCAATACCAGAAATATCCTTAGGAGAAGGCACATTATTATCAATGCAACCAGCTACAACTACATCCTCTGCCAGGCCAACGTTGAAGAGACTTTCCTCTATCTTTTTTTTGCCTACAGCTTCAGCCGAGCCTGCTGGACCTCGCTTGGTCTCTCTTGGGATTTCTCTTTACAGCTGCCGGACATGATTGCAAAAGCAAAGCCCATGTTCGGTAGACCAATTTTCATGGAAATCATCCTCCTGGGGACATGGTCAATCTGGCTTCACAGAAACTACTGCATCTTCGACGATCAGCCAGTTTCTCTGGTAGCCTGGAAAGCTCTTTTCCTTGTTCAACTTTCGAATCAAGCCTAGAGATTCCTTGCAACCCTCAAGTCCTCCTTAGCTACCTGGCTTAATTCTCTGTAACCCTGTACATCATTTTTTCTTTGTTCCCCTTCTTTCCACTCGTCTGATGCCCACCCTTTACCGCTCTTTGCTTTCATCTTTTGTAACCCCTTGCAGTTCTAATTTGATATAAATCTTAGTAGGAGCCTCTCTTACTGATTTACTTCAAAAAAGAACAACAGAAATTATGTTGAATGCACAATATACATGTAACTGGCTGACTAACTGCCTGGGTGCAAATTAATGCTTGTTTTGAGATTAAAGTTGATAATCCAAGTAGGACCTCTAACCAACATAGCCTCACAGAATATCAAGTACTTGTTGACAAGTGCCCTTTTCTAAAAAAGAATGAAAAAGTTTCTTATATGCCGCTGAAAGTTTCCCTGTTCCCTTATATGTCACTCGCTCTCTTAATGATATATTGTCTTGAGACCCACATATTAGTAAAAGAACGAGCAGTATATAAGGGAATGAATAAATTTTTAGTAACATATAAGGAATTATCTCAAAAAGAATATGAAGTGAGAACTAATAATCAGCATGCTGATTTTTCAGGCCTGAATTGACAAAGCAGCTAATCCTTAGTTAATATTTACAAGAAATTAACAATATTATCTCAAATGTGTCTAATTTTTGTAGGGGTAACATGGGATTAACACTGCCATGTGAATACATGTTCTTCAATTGTTTGTGGAAAAACCTTGAGTGATTAGCTAGTATCTACATAAACTATTATAGGTGTTCACAAAAGAGGTAGTATGTTGGTCCTACGTGTTGCTTAATTCGCAACTACTGTCTTCCCTTCACAAACATCACATACAATGGAACAGAGGCCTTTACAGTATGGACACTTCACGTCTTCACCAACCCACTCCAAAAACTGCATTTTGAGATGTTGACAGAGATGTGTATCAGATTCAGATAAGAAACGGCAAACGTCTATTAGCTATATGATGCGATTGTGCAACTGGGACTCTAGCTTACCTGTGGTTCAATGTTCGGCTCACCTGTTCCATCACATTCTACAGGAAGAAAGAAGGGTCTTAGCACAGTAGTCACAATGTGGGAGATGGGATGGTGCAGCTCATTTATCAGTACATTACAGATTGTGCACAAAGCAGCAAATTTTCGTACCTATGCAAATGAGGCGGCCTTCACCTTGACAAGAGATGCACCTCTCAGTGGATGCAGCGGTAGCACTGCTGATTGGTTTATTCTTCTGTGTTAGCCTAGATGGGTCTTCCCACCTGTTTTCACCGATGAGAAACACTCTATGTTCGGGCAACCCTACTCCCGAGACACCATTTCCTTTTACAACAGTTTGTTGAACCTCTGAAATTTCTGTTATGGTGGGAATAGCTGCTCCGTTTATGGCATCCTAGAAAACGAAAATTGCCTCAGAATCTCATAGGTGTAAATTTGTCATGACTACAGGTTGCTTGTCGCTTGAGCCGTCAGTGTATGCATAGTAAGGAGGATTTGTATATTTGGAAGCAACTCCTGCAGAATTGCAGAGGTAGCAAATTTCTTGTTCAGACAAGTTAATTAATGTGTATTAGTAAACACAGAAAGTAGTAGTTTGCCTTTACAATTGTTGTGTATCCTGTATTCCTATTCCACGTGTAACCCATCCTATTTGAGGGAGCTTTTAGCAGCTACAGCTACTCTAAAATTTAAAGCTCCCTAAGCAGCTTAAATTTTGCCTTTAGATTGTGAAACTTAATAACTGTAGAATCTAGAAATAAACTAGAATCCAGAATTTAGGAAACATCAGCTTCTTTAAATTTTCATTAGCTGTTTTTTAAAATCTAAAGCTCTCTAAATAAGCCTAAAAACATGTTCTCCTAGTAGGCATTTTTTTCGCTAAGAGAGGAAACAAGCAATAATGTTATGGAGCATAAGGTAGGTAGGTTAGCTCACATTTGTTTTCAGGTCCTGCCCAATCTTTCCTGTAAATAATATGTCAAGTAGATCCGATGTCATCACTCCATCCTCAGAAATCCCTACAGTTGCCTGCAACAGAAAGAACATGCATACATAAGTTTGTATTGGTATAGCCGCTTCTATCTGGAATTGTACGTCTTAATTAGTGAAGACGAGGCAGTGACCTGCCAGGTCTTCACAGCTCGTTCGGTGCCAGATGAGAAGCTGGAGAACTCCATGTCTTCTTCACCCGAATAATAATCAAGCTTTTCCAGGGCTTCCTGCATCAGGTACAAACAATGGACTCGAAATTATAGATACTATTGATTAATCTTGCATTAAGAATCTCTGCAGAAGAGAAGCAATATAAAGAGCTCGCCAATAATATGCATCGTTGCTACCCAGTGGCTACTTGGAGTCTCCGATCAATTACGCAACCAGTTTCCTGGCATGTTTATGTAGCTCTACACAAAATTAATTACAATTCGAACAAAAAATCCGGTGGCAGAACTGCTATCATCATGCCTAAAAGATCGGATGTGTACTCTACGACAGTTAGTGCTACTTTGGAATTTAGAAAAATTATTGAATTTTACGCGAAGTACTTTAATTTCTGAAAAAACTTTAAGATTTCCTATGTTCAGAGGAGACTTTAGCAGTTTGTCAAAACTGAATTAGTTTAATTCATGCGAATCCTAGGTAGAACGAGAGGTGCACGACAATGCTGACGGCTGACCTGCATCGCGCGCACGTCCTCCCCTTTGGTGCCCACCCTCAGCGCCCTCCTCACGCCGCCGCTCTTCGCCGTGGCCTTCTTCTCCTCGACCACCACCACCTCCTCCTCCACCGGCACCGGCCTGCTGGGCGGCGGCACTTCGGGAACAGCGGGCGCTGGCGCTGTCGAGGCAGAGACCAGAGCGTCGATGGCCGGCCGGAGGGGGCGGCGCCCCACGCCTTCCTCGAGCGCGCCGAGGCGGAGGCGGAGCGCCGCGATCTCGGCGAGGAGGGACTCCCTCTCGGCGCGCCATCGAGACTCCTCTAGGATCCACCGCTGCTCCTCCCTCAGCCAGCGCTGCTCCTCGCGCAGCCACCGCGCCTCCTCGCGCTCCTCCCACGTCGACGACGAGGACGCGGACCACCGGAGGAGGGAAGCGCGGCGCGGGAAGCTGGGCCTGAGCCGAGGGCGGTGGAACGAGGAGACGAACGAGAGGGCCGCGGTGGCGATCATGGTCGACGACGACGACGAGGAGGAGGCGGCGGCGGTGAGCTGTGGGGAGCGCGAAGCAAAGAGATTGGCAGTGGATATTGGAGCGTCCAGAGTTCAGCATTTCATCGGACGTCTGACCCGTAGTTTCTCCCAATTGATAATTTGTGTCACTTTAAACTTCTGCTTCAACATACTTGATTTTTTTTGCCATTCTTATATTTTTAATTCATTTCTTCTTTTTTCTCCATGGAAAAATACTAATATTCCCTTCTCACTGCAACCTTCAATTTCAGATCGTCGCGGTCTTGTTCCTGGGTACCAGTAGACTTTAGATGGCTAGCGTACACAGTAGACTTTAGATGGCTAGCGTACACCTGGTTACAAGTAAAACAAGAAACATCTGAAATGCGTCTTCTGTATTCTAGGTTTGCCGGTGCCTAGAAATAAGACTGTATCGATCTAAAATTGAAGGTTGTAGTGAGAAGAGCATATTAGTCTTTTCTATAGAGAAAAAAAAGAAATGAATTAAAAATAGAAGAATAGAAAAAATCAAGTGGGTTAAATTTTAGGATGATATTTAATTGAAGTATAAATTTAGGGTGATAAATTATCGAAGCTAAATTTTAGAGTGGTAAATTATCAATTTCCTGGTGCCCGTTTGGTTTTTTTCCTCCGGGCCATTTGCTGCAAGGGTAACGTGCGGCCCACTGGTAAAATAAACATTGGGCCTAGACAGCCCAACAAAATCATCATATGTTCTTACAAATAACTTATCTTTTTCACTGCAAAATAAATTAGAGACAATACAGTCATTTGAATTTTTTATTTAATTGATGTGAACAAATATAAAACACCTTATATATGGAATCAATGAAGACCCTCTCTGTCCCACAAGTATTTATTTTTGGAACAAGGTTGATAAATTAGTGGTAAGAGTAAAAGATCAAAACACATCTTATCAATAAGAAAGTAGTATTACAAAGTGAAGGGATATTAAAGAAATAAAATTTATTGATTTACCAAATGAGTATAGGTAATAAGGTAGAAATAAAGTTTTTTTAGATGAAATTAAAATGCTAGAAATAAAATATTTTTTAGAAATAAAATCCTATCACAATGGATCCCCCCTACCTTGTCTTTTGCTGCTAATTACTTGACAAATGGGAACCTTAACATATTACTACGCTTTTTATTATGTAGAATGACATATCACTAATTTACTACGGTTAGCTAGACTCAGGCAGCAGGAGAGAAGATAAAAAATACATTATACCTAGGACTAATCCAACTATTTTAAATAATTATTTAAAAGTTTAAAAAATATACAATTTGACAGAAATTTTTATAGCAATTGTCCGAACCGCATTTGGGGCAGAGAACGCAACACGCGACGGCGGCCATCACGGGAGAGCGGAACGGGCTCCCCATTGGAACTCCAGTTAAGCTCGTTTCGACAAGCTGGAATGGATGCTTCAGATGAAAACCGTAATAATTCAACTCGTTTTTGTTCTGCATGTGATGTGCCACCTACATCACGAAGAGACACAACAATCTGCCAATGCTCGCTGCTGGAGATCGATGGTAACGGCAGAGCAGAATATGTCTGCTGCTCTCTGCTTCTTCCATTTACATGTTATATGAGAAGATGTGCTTGTCTGAAATGCTACGCGCAAGGTGGAGATAGTTACACGTTGCACCAACTCTTGTTGTGTGGATGTTAAACTCTAGAACACTCTAGAACACTCTAGGAATGGAGGCATGGAGCTGATGTTCTTGTCCCCTTCGCATTGTTATCTGTCGTCGTCGACAATTTTGAGTGGCTGTCTTCGATTCGGACTGCACTACGTAGGCTACAAGACGCGGGAAAGAACTCCGAAGCTGTCCGCTACTCCGCTCTGTGGTGCAAGGAATTCCTCCAGGATCTACGTGAATCTCAGTAGAGAGAGAGAGTTGTCCTTCAAATTTCAAAGGTGTGGTTGTATCTGTAATGATGTTGCTATGTTCATTGGCAACATACATATGTACTACTGGTAGAACCAAAGCTAGATCGCGGGAAGTACTGATGAGAGGTGGGAGGACGTGGTTTAGGTCGTCGTCGGAGCCGTGGTGGCCGTCGGCCGACGAGAGGGAACTCGGCAGACAGAGAAGCAGAAAGCAGAAACTCTATATTCTTTCTGCTTGATTAATCTAATATAACCTCCTGATATTTATATAGCCAGTTCCTCTACTTTATTCTTAATTATAGAATCATATCTTAACTCTTCTCTATCTCTAATAATAGAATCTAACTCTTCTTTATCTCTAATAGCAGGACATCTTATTTTATCTCTAAATTAGATTACTTAAGTTAATCAAACTCTGCTAATCTATGTTGTATTGCTATTACCGAACATAACGTGTACTAATACCATTTTCATTGGGAACTACCCTAAAGGTGTATCTGGGTATTTGGTTCAACATTTTCAACCGGTTTTTCAGTTAGAAAGTTAAATGTTATACCAAAAAATATAAGATGAAACTAGTTTTTTCAACTGTTGCAGCTTTTTTCCAATACAAAGTAAAAAAATTGTACATCTGCTAGATTCCACAACTTTACGGTTTGCGCTGTTGGATTCCTTCGCCATTTCGTATGAGTTTATTATATTTAATTTTAATTAAGGTATGGAATCAATTTTATGGAATTACCCTACCGTACATCTACAACTACTCAAATTAAATAATTTCGTGGTTTTTCATAGCATATATTACAATAGTATTTTTAGAGCTTACAACTTACATCGACTTTTTTAGAATGTACTAGAAGTAGAACACTCTAGAATACCTGCAGGCCGATGCTGATATCTTGCTATGTGGAGTTGATGTTCTTGTCTACTTCGCCTTGTTCTTTGTCGTCGACAATTTTGAGCGGCTGTCTGCGATTCGGACTGCACTACGTAGGCTACAAGACGCGGGAAAGAACTCCGAAGCTGTCCGCTCTGTGGTGCAAGGAATTCCTCCAGGATCTACATGAATCTCAGTAGAGAGAGAGACAGAGAGGGCGGTCCTTCAAATTTCAAAGGTGTGGTTGTATCTGCAATGATGTTTCTCTGTTCATTGGCAACATACATATGTTATGAGAGAAATTTTATAGTTCTTGAAGAGTTACCAAGAGTTATTACAATTTTTATTTTGATTTTGGTACCTCTTATTATCTGAGATATCGACATGTACCAAAATTAACATTAAAATTATGATATATCTTGGTAGCTCCTTAAGGACTGTAAAATCACTCACGTACTAATACCATTTTCATTGGCAACACATCATATGTGTTCAACTTTTTCAACTTGTTTTTCGGTTAGAAAGTTTAATATTGTACGAAAAGTATCAGATAAAACCAGCTTCTCCAACCGTTGTAGTTTTTTCCTAGTATAAAATAAAAATTGTTCATCCCCTAGATTCCACAACTTTGGAGTTTGCGCCGCTCGATTCCTTCACCGGTTCGTATAAGTTTATTATATTTGATATTAATTGATGCATGGAATCAACTTTATAGAGTTGTTCTATCATACATCTACAACTACTCAAATCAAACAATTTTATAGTGTTTCATGGCTCATTTCACTACTTTAGAGCTTACAACTTATATCAACTTTTTTAGAATGTATCACTCGAACAAACACACTATTAAAACGGCCCTGGAACACTATAGATATTAAATAGCTAACAGTTTGCTCCTTGATTAAGTATCAATAATTAAGTTGGAGCCATAATCAAATCTACAGTTCCACATCAGTTTCAGGACTAGTCTGGTTATGAACTTGTGATAGCAATTAGTACTGGAATCATTTGGGATTGTGCGATGGTACAATTATTGATGCTAGCTGATTGTGTTTGGTTCTAGTTTTTTTAACTATTTTTTAGAAAGCTAAAACCTCAATCAAATAAGTGTATGATAAAACCAGTTTTTTTAACCGTAATATTTTTGCTATAATAAAGTAAAAGTTATATATTTCCAACATTCTATAGTTTTACTGTTTACGTTGTCCTATTCTTTCGCCAGTCGGTATAATATTTTTATATTCGCTATTAACTGAGGTATGAAAATATTTTTTTATATAGAATCGTTATATCACATAACTTCACGTAAGTTTACATGATTGGATTTCCATAGCTCATAAACTATAACTGTTTTTTCATAGCTTACAAATCATCGTAACTTTTTCGGAGTACACAAATTGATCAAATACACCTTAAATCTCCAACGGAGTACTTATGTGGATGTGATTACAGGACAGCTGGACAGTACATGTCATTATCAATTGGTTGGTGACGAAGCTTCTCGAACTGAAGCTTCTCGAACCTAAAAAATTGGCTCGGTTCGTGAGCCAACTGGGCTTGTTCGGCTCACCGGGGCTTGTAGTTGAAACAAGTTAAGCCCGAGCCTTGATTTTGTTTTGGTATCTAGCTAGACAAGCTTAAGCCACCAGCAACATGATGCTCGATCTCTCTTCCCTTCTCAATCCTAGTTTCTACTCCTCTATATTTCTTATTAACTAATCATATTTTATTTTAAGTATAATATACACCAATAATTCGTACTTAAATCTATATGTCTAAACTTATATTTTACATTATACGCTAAGAATTGCTGGACTTGTGGCCATGTGTCTTATTATTTGCTTTTTATTAGGCAGCAATAATTCTTATTAATTGTTCATGTTTTAGTTTTAGTGCACGTCATATTTTTTAATTAATTGTTTATATTTTTTTCAAGTATATTATACATTAATATATTATGAGTTTGTTTGGTATAACTTCACATCTAGAATTTTTTAGAGCTGACTAAATCAAACTCTAAGAAATCCTAGATCTAGAGCTGTAGATAGATTGGGGATATTTAGTTGATCAATTTAGTTTTTATTTTGAACTAAAAATAAAAATAAAAATTATTTTATTATATCATATAAACACCGGATCTAGTATAAATCTCAGAGTTAAAGTTATACCAAATAAACCCTATATATTTGTATTTGTATTTTGTAGCATATACTGAAAATTATATCGATAGCTCAAGTCGCCAAAAGAGCTAATCCAAGCCTGAATTTTAGCTCGTTTGATAAATTGAGTCGAACTTGTGATCGACCGAGCCACACTAAACTCAGATATTTTCCGGCCCTAGAGCTGATATTAGCCACGTACACAGCTTAGAAAACCTTAATTGCCATCGCGTCATTGTCTCCACGCGCGAACCATCCGTCGTTGTGTGGCCATGAACAAACTCCGAGCTTGACCGTGACATGCATGGCTGCAGGGCCTAAGGGTTTAATGGCTCGCCGTCGCCGGCCGGCGACGCCGTAGAATAGCAGGACAAGTCATCCAAACTTTCTCCGCTGGGGCAACTGCAGATGTGACAGGTTTCGCTCTCGTCACGTGCTCGACTCAACCACCACTCCTGAACAATAAGTTTTTTAAAAAATTTACTCTCTCCATTCTATAATATCCGTTGTATTATGAAATATTAAATCTAGTTCTAGATTATAATATTATAAAATAGAAAAAATATTATAAAAAAATTATAAAAAATAATTTAGAATTATTTATTAACTTTCTAGCATTAAATTTATTTAGGGTGCTTTCACGCATTTAATCAAACAATTAGATTGTTTACCATCTATTACATTAGTAATTACTAAATACCTTAAGTTATTAAGGTGTGTGGAGAGCTGGAGGGAGGGGCAGATCTAACATATAAGACTTGTTGTTATAGGATTTACTGATTGGTCTAAGGTTCCGTTTGGTAGGGGTTTTGGGACTGATTCTAAAGATGATTTTTATAATATCTACCAAACAGGTAAAAATGGAAGTGATTTATGGTAAAATTTAAGATAATTAATTCTTTTTTAATGTGGAAGAGAATCATATGAAATCTAGCTTCTCATAAGAATTAGTCTAACGAAATTTGAAAATACATGTGGAAGTTTAAAAGTAATATCTATACATGATTCATTATGTAATATAAGTAATATGATGTATAGTTAATATTGTTTGATCATTTTTATTTATATAGTTTTATATCATATAACAAAGTTATCACATATATAATGTAACTCAAACGCCTAGATATAATAGCCATTTTAGATCACTATCCTCTCTTATTAGAATTGGAATCTAATCATCTAGTCAAATAATTTTACAACTGAATCTAACTTACCACATAATCACTTCTAAAGAGAATTAGAAATTAAAATCCACAAAATCATAATACAGAATCATACCAAACATACTTTAATTTAATGTTACATACTTTAATTTAATGTTGATGACAGTAATATAACACGTGTAGTGACCTCAATGTCCTGGAGCTCATCAATCAAATAACGAGTCATCGAGGGCTCGATCGATCCTTATGTCCAAATTTGATCTTGCCAAGTTGTCCTTTACATACGTGAAGCGTTATTAATGGTAGGATATATAATCTCCATTCTCCGCTTGACTTCAATTTGCGCTAATCTCACGTGCATCCACAACCTCCGAGCTTGATGCTTCCAGTCACGTCCCTTTCGCGTCTATGCGTCAGGAAGAATTAACGGGCGGCCAGAAACAGCCCGCACTTCGATCGACGACGCGTGGCGCGTGCACAAATCGGATTACCAAGCGCCTCACACTGCTTAGTCGGCTCAGTTGTGTTAGCATCCCAAGCTTTAGCTTCCACGTTTGGATGTTAATGCACGTCTGATATAGCTTATAAGCGAAAAGTTTTCTCATATCCTAAAAAAATCGATTTAAGAAAGGATGGCTACTCTCTCTTATAAGCTGCTCGTAGCCTCCTTCCGTAGGTAAGGTGAGACTAAAGTTGCTGGCAACACAGCTCATCAGCTCAACAGCTGGCCCAATGGCCCAGTAGCCTAACAAGTTCTCCTACACCTCGCTCGGCTCCTTGCTGCAAGCCGTGGGCTCGATTCGCACGACCTTGTGCCCACTCGCAACACTGAGCACCTGCTTCCCCCGACTCCTCCACGGCACCCCTCACCGCTGTTGCTTGACCCCTCCACAACGCCCCTCACCGTCGCTGCCGTCTGACCCCCTCCACGGTGCCCCTCAACAAGTATAGCATGTATAGCATCCCACCTCAATAATTACAAATTTTTATCTCCAATGTTAAATTTTTGTTTAGACTGCGGTGTTCTAGGCAAAAAAAATATGAAGTAGTTTGTACTTCATAAATACATAAACACGAAGTGATTAAAATGAAACAGTCGATGTTGCACTAAACTATCCATCTTTATTCTAAAACTGTAATTCGCTATAATAAACAACTTGGATGAAAAAAAGAAAATATCTCCTCCATGAGAGAAAAGAAGGCTGCTAAACTAAATAGGAAGGAATCAGATAAAAATATAAGATTATTCCAAGTTTAGAGAAGATGACATACACCCTATATAGTGCCATATAACTTTTTCTCCGAGCCTATACTGTGCCCTATTCGGGCCGAGTGGATAGAGCAATATTTAATAATTTGATATTTATTTATAGCCATATATTTATATAATTATTTATTATTACTATAAATATTAAATAATCAAATAAGTAATAAAGATTATTTATTTTTTATAAATCTAATGATTATGATTAAAACAAGTTTACATCTTACATCCTAAGGGCTGACAGATCATTTTGATTTAACGGACACGATTAAAAAATCGACATCTTATTTTAGGTAATAAGTTACCTTGTTTTTTAAGTTAATGGCTAAGATTAATTATATTTTTTACCTCTTTGAAAATTAATTCTGGCTAACAGTTCACCTTGTTTTTTCTGCCTCTTTCTATAAATGGCGGTCCTACTCATCTCCTCCCTCAGTACTGAGCAGCGTGGCGAGCAGGCAAATCCAAGACTTCCGCGCGCGCGGAAGGGAGAGAGAGAGAGATGGCCGCGGCGGCGACGTGCATTGCTGTGGTGGCGCTGGCGCTGGCTGTCCTCGCGCCGGGAGCGCGCGGCCTCGACCGGCGGGCCGACTTCCCGCCGGGGTTCCTCTTCGGCGCCGGGACTTCCTCTTACCAGGTGAGTTGAGTAAGATCATGGACCTCATGATGGCGCCATGACTTGGTTGGTTCCCTATCTCTCGATCGTTCCCAGACGTGACATGCACTGCGTTCCTGCTGCTGCTTCTGCCAGATTGAGGGCGCCTACTTAGAGGACAACAAGAGCCTCAACAACTGGGATGTCTACACCCACACGCAGTGTAAGGCATTTCTCCACGCATCCAACTACAGTCTCAAAACCATCAACGGTTTCTTTCCTTCTCCTCTTCTTGAAACTACTTTTCAAAAGGGAAAGGCGATCGACGAAAGAATACAAACCGAGTGGTGAGTGCTTCCCTACCTTTCCTGCTCCGAGAGATGCTCACCTTTTCCTCTAGGTAGCTTAGACAACGAAACATGGAGTCCATTTGATTCTTTGAGACGTCAATATTCTTATGGCACAGTCACCGGCTGTGCTTGTCACTCACCTGCCGATCCATGCCCTGGCATGCTTGTTTGCGGCCTGCATTGCTCCGGTTTATGTTCCATTAATTATTGAAGGTGCGTACCATGGGTATCAGTAGCTGGGACGTCGTTTTCATCCACAGTTTCATACACACGGTTTGGTGTTTTCTTACTACTTTCCCATCTTTTCAGATTTGAAATTTGAAACATGAGGATGATTAGCATTTGAAAGTTGTCCATAGCTAAATTTTACAGTACATTCCAATGACAGTAGAATGAATATTAATCTTTAATATCCTTTTATTCAAGATTTAAAAATAATTTATGTTGTTATCTTAGTTAGTGGTTTTAGAAATTAAAAAAGTAAGATCGTTCTAAAAAATAAGTGATGTAGAGGGATAAAATCTTAAATTGTACATACAATTGGTGTGCTGAAGGAGAGGTG